>JBAMBK010000890.1:92500-421440 GCA_037043435.1 Drosophila suboccidentalis
TAGTGTAACATGCCTAATTTGGGGTGGAAAAACCCAGATATTTTTATCATCGATATTATCGATATTTGTCAAAAAAATCAAGAAAAATTATTTTTTCATATCGAAATATCAACGATATTGATATTTTTAAAAATATCAACAACCCTACTGGACAGAAAAACTTAAGGGGTTTTCACAATTAAGATAATTTTACTATATTTTTTTTAATTTCAGGTGTGCTACAGAAATCTCTTCCACTTGAATTTGACTAAAATTTGTATGAAATTTATGTAATTTTTCAGGTGGAAGAGATTTCTGTAGCACACCTGTATGTTTGGTTCTCAAATAACACTACACATATTTCTTAATAACGAAATTTCCAAATTACACAAAATAAGCATGCTTAAAGTTTTTAATGTGTTAATTTTCATTAGTCAAAATTTATTTCTTAGTTGGGCTGAAATCCCGGCGGTACTGCAATACCGGGCCAACCCGTGACAGAGGTGGAGCAAGCTCCGAGCACTCCATCTGATGCCAAAAATCAGTTTAACATTTGTTGTCCTCCAATGGAAGAACTATCAGATGTTAAGCTGATAAGAACAGATACTACACTTTGATCTTAGCCATAGGCCGAGAAGCGATAACTTAAACTCATTTAATGTCCAATACTCTATTCGTTCACTACTTAAACCAGTTGGGAATTACAAGGCAAATGTGTCAATTGTAAAGTTGAGTTTTTGCAATGACTACTTGGTAAGTAGGGTAGTTTTTTACATAAGAGTAACATACTTTTAGGGTGACATCTTAACGTAACTTGACCTTATAATTCCCAAACAGTTTAAGTCTGTGTTCAGCTAAACTCTGTAGTTGATATAGCAACTTTACTCTGGCTTCTCTTCAGTTGTCGAATAAATCTTTCGCCTTTTACTAAAGATTTCCGTGGAGAGGAGCACTCTAATGAGTCTAAAATGAATTTTTTGTATAGTGCCTGGCGATTTTCGTTGCCGGGCCATTGATGAATAAATGTAATGGAACTAAGTTGGAAACACGGTTGTAGGGGAGACATAGAAGCACAAATATTGGACTGTGTCGACTAGGGTTGTTGATATTTTGAAAAATATCAATATCGTTGATATTTTGAAAAATATCAATATCGTTGATATTTTGATATATAAAAAATATCATTTTTTTTTATATTTTTGGCAAAAAAATATCGATAGTATCGATGATATAAATATCTGGGCGCGAGCTTAAATCGACAGTTTTTCCACCCTAAATAAGTCACGTTACCTCTCAGTTTTACTTTTTTATTGCACATTTGGCACTTGGATGTTGATTCGTTTATTATATCCGAATAAATTTTTGATTCGTCGTTTCGTTAAGAAAAAAAGTGCTGGCAAAAGATAAAAAAAACTGGTAAAAAAATAGCGCTCGATAATATTGTACAAATATATCGATATTGATAATATCATCAGAAAAAAATATCGCCCGAAAATATATCATCACCAAAAAATAAATATCGATATAATCGATATTTGATATTATATCAACAACCCTAGTGTCGACTTTTAATCAACCTATTTTATTATAATAAGTTAAGGTTGTTGATTATTTTAAAATTATCAATATCGTTGAATATTTCGATATGAAAAAAAATCATTTTTCTTGATATTTTTGACAAAAAAATATCGATAATATCGATGATATAAATATCTGGACGCGAGTTTAAATCAACAGTTTTTCCACCCCAAATTGGTCATGTTACACTAATGTTCACTATTTTATTTCAAATTTGGCACTTGGATGTGGTGTCGTTTATTATATTCAAATAAATTTTTGATTCGGCAAAAGATAAAAAAACTGGTGAAAAATAGCGCACGATAATATCCTACAATTATATCGATATTGATAATATCATCAGAAAAAAGTATCGCCCAAAAATATATCATCACCAAAAAATAAATATCGATATAATCGATATTTTGATATTATATCAACAACCCTATAATAAGTACTTTAAAAATCATGTCAAAGTCTTTTATATATTTTAAAATAGTTAATTCCCATGAATTTTATTATTAATTTTATTAACTTGTAATTGTTAATTCACTTTTTATATATTTTTGCTCAGTTTCGAAAAAATTGGCTTTCAAAATTAACCGTATGTTTTCAAGCGATTGCACTAAGCAGGATAGTAAGATTTTCAAGCTGTTTTCGATATATCTATAGCTAGGTGGAAATCTTGTCATGTTCGCGATGTTTCAAATCACTAAATAAAACTTGTAAAATAAATAAAATAGTAGTAATGTATCAAATTAATTCTTATAAAACTACATTAATTTATAATGGTTTAAAAGTAATTTCTTCCAAATTACTTGTCACATTTCGCTGACTCTCGCATTTTAAAAGATAAAGTCAAAAATGACTTGCATTTTTTGTCGCGTTCGCGACGCATTGTTTTCAATAACTAATTTGAGAACGACACGTCCTCAAGGTTTTTCTTTTATAATAAAAATAGTGTTGATAAAATGCATTAAACACATAAAAATTTACCTTTTTTTCATTAAAAGAAGTACGAATGCCGCGTTCTCGATCCTGGAACTGCCCATATGCGAATCTTTTAATTAGTCAAAAGTGTTATTTGACACACTGTATGTTCAAATCCACATCCGTATTCACTCCATTTCAGTCAGTCATCCAGACAATGGCAATTTAAAGTGTGCATACAATATGAATATGTTTTTTGGTTGATGCGTCACGACGTCTGCGTGCACTGTACATGGGAATGGGATATGTGGGAAAGTGTGTTATAATTCTATTGCTGGTGTTGCGGGTGGTTCTATTCATGTGGGCGGCGGTGTTATTGTGCTGATGTGGTGTGGAATAGACAAGCCTTCGTTTCAGTTGTGTTGACGAGTGGGAGCTCAAAGTGACAGTTATCAGAACATTACAAAAGCGATCATTAAAGGACCTTTCAACTTTAGTCAGACATCGGCTGAATCGGAACAGAGTGCGGCAGGGGGCAGGAGGAAAGTCAGTAGTCGGAGTCCGTATCCGTATCATAACCGGGCCGTATCCGTATTCGTATTCGTATCCGTATAACCACCATAGATTTATGCATCCCATTTCATTTCATTTATGAGTCGTCATTTTAGCCAAAAAAAAAAGCTCCACATTTAGAGTACTGAAAATTGAGAGTGCTCGACTTGAAGATACCCGGTAATTAGGTATAAACGTAAAATGCTCTACTTTAATTTAAGAGAGACTCGTTTCTAAAAGCAAATAATATTCGTCTTAAATTTATTTAAAACTAGAAATTACAAATCTTAACGCATTTTTCTTCTTAGAAAGAGAATAAAGTTTAACAGAAAAAAGAATTTTTAAAAAACAGTTTAAAAATTATTTTTTAGGTATATAACAAAACTTTTTAGGAAGAAAAAATAGAATACAATACAAAATTTTACAATCAGAATGCTTCACCTTAATTCAAGAATATTTCAAATTTTGATTCAAAATAAAATAACAAAATACCATTATAAACTGGGATTCAAACCGAAACCGTTACCGTAACCGATTGAAATTGGTAACCGTAACTGAAACCTTAACCTTTTTATTATACCGATAGCGAAACTCGAATTTATTCCATTTAAAATAACCGTTTAGTAACCGATTCATTCATAACGGTTAATTTCGGTTGGGTCAAGCATAAAATTTGATTATGTTTTTAAGGTGTAATTATTGTTTTCAAAAGTAAATTTGATTTTTATTTCTAATTTGTGTTTTGATCTCAATAAAAATATCTTAATTTTCGAAAATTTTGAATAATTGTTTTCAAAATTACATGTTTTGAAATAATTTTTGTTGTGATGCGAAATCATACGGGAATTTGAAGCCAAAACATACAAAAAACCGGTAACCGAAACACAAAAATTTTGCATTACCGATAACCGAAAACTTAAAAGCGAACATAACCGAAACCGTAACTGAAACCGATATTCGTTTCGTTCCTGAAAACAATAAAATTTTACAATCTGAATGCTTTGCTTAATTTAAGAATTTGGATCACTGAGATTATTTGAAATGTTTTTGGGAATAATTTATGTGTTCATGCTACCCGCTTTTAGTCATTTTCACTGAGCACAGGGTATAGAAAAACTATATAGATATAGGTTGTATATATATAAATATGAAAGGTATATAAAGCAGCGAGATGCGGCTTACAAAAGGGGTGTGTGGGGGGGGCGCCTCGCGTGTTGAAATACAAAAAAATTTTGGATTGCTTTTTAGCTGAAGTAAGGGTGAAGGTGGCTAGGGGGTGGGGGAGCAGCAGGGGTAGTGGGCAGGGGGCAGGGGGTTGGGTGACAGCAGTTAACCAATGACATAGCGGGGGTTGTTTTTCTGGACTTGGCGCGTGTGCGGCAAATCGAGTTTCTCTCTCTCTCTCTCTCTCTGTCTCCGTGTGTGTGTGCCGTAATTTGAAATACTTTCCATTTTGTAGGCCCAGTTCCCTCCCACTCTCACAACCACCTGAATTCCCTCTACCCCCGCTCCATAGGGTTTTGCGTTGGTGTGTCTTAGAGTGGGAGCATCGCTTGGCACGCGATGTCCTTTCCGGTCGACGTAGTTTCCATTTACATACATACATACACTCTCCCCTACCCTTCCCGCACTCCATTTTGTATGCCCTGTACGTGAAATCAACACAGGCTTCTAAGTTGTTGACCATGACTGTCCGTCCATAAACATAATAAATCTAAAAGTTAGAGCAATCTAATTTGGTGTTAATATTTTTATATTTGACTGGCAATCAAATTTTTCTTATTTTTTTTATTTTTTATTGTTTAATATTTTTTATATATTATTAAAATATAATTTAGAAATATTTTATAAATTTAAAAATATAAATTTGTTTGCTGTTTTGATTATTTAATATTGTTATCATGCATTTTTTTAATTTTTTGCCTGACAATATATATATAACATATATAACATATATTTTTTTTTTCTTTTCTATCTTTTTCTATTTAAGATATTTAATATTTTTTATATTACTCGTAAAATTTTAATCTAATGTTTATTCGTCAGTACAAATACAAATTACAAATAATTTGTTTGCTTTTTTTTTAATATTTTTATCATGCATTTTTTAATTTGTCTGACAATATTGTAGACATATATTTTTTTTTACTTTTCTATCATTTTCTATTTAAAATATTTAAACTTTTTCATATAATTCGTAAAATGTTAATTAAGTGTTTTAGCTTGTAATTTTACATTATACGATAGCTCTAAATAAATAAAAAAAAAAAAATAATTAAGTGTTTATTTGTCAGTGCAAATAAAATTAAAAAATAATTTGTTTGCTTTTCATTTCTTTTTTTAATATTTTTATGATACATTTTTAAATTTGTCTGAAAATATTGAAAACTACAATATGTTTTACTTTTACTTTACTTTACTTTTCGTTTATTTAATATTTTTTTTATTTATTCATTAATTTATTTAACGTCGTCTAACAACAGTCGATAGAGCATAAAAATAAAATTACTAGAAATTTAACAGAATTTTAAGATATGAATTGCTTCAATAATCAATTCGAAACCAATAAATTTTTTTTTTATTTTTTAATAATTTTTTGTAATACTCAGGTTTCAATTGAATGACTGCATTATCTTTTATTTAATTTTTTTAAATTTTGCGTTAAATATTTATTTAATTTTTATTTGTCATGTTTTAATTAACGTATATTATATTATATATTATATTTGTATGTTGTAAAATTTAAAAAAAAAGCTGTTTGCATTTTTGATTGTTAAATATTTTTATCAGGCATTTAATTTAATTTAATTTGTCTGAAAATATTGAAAAACATATTGTATTTTACTTTTCTGTTATTTACTATTTTTTGTTATTTATTCATTAATTTATTTAACGTCGACTAAAAACAGTCGACAGAGGAAAAAAATAAAATATTCGAAATTTAATAGAATTATTCAAAAAGGAGCTCATTAAATATTTAATTCGAAACTAGGAGAATTCTCCCATTTTTTTTTTTTTTGAATATTTTCCATTAATACTTGTGTTTTTTTTTAATTTTAATACATTTATGGTGATTACTGGGCATCTCACAGTCGAGCAGTTGCCTTCTCACTTACTTATGTATATATATTTTTTATGTGCACGTCCAAATCGTCGGTTCGTGACTGGCAACAAAAACGACGCATAATTTGTGCCACTGCCGCTGTCCGTGTCCCATGTCCGCTTACGTAGTCCCCTCTCTCTTTCTCACTCTTCCCCTCTCTTTCCCTCTCTCTCTCACTTAGTGCCGCAGTGGCGTGATGTGTTCCTTGTAAATTGCCTGTTTCGAAACTTTAATTGCAACTGGTCAAAAAAGTTTGAATACGAGTAGTCGTAACTTGGCCAACAAGGGTTAAGGGTTAGCTTCTGACCAAATATCTAACTGGCCAATGAAATCAAGCCGCACTTCATTTTTGGTTCTTCCATTTTGACCAATCAAAATAAAGAAAAAATAATTCAAAAAATTATATAAATAAAAATTATATTCAAAAAATAATCGGGTATAACAAAGAACAATTAATATTAATAATCAGTCAATTATCATGAGCTTAAGAATTAATCAGAAAACTCATAAATAATTTTAATTTTAATATAAAAAACTTAAATATTAAAAACTTTGATATCGAATATTTTAAAAGTCATATAAAGTCAGGGTATTATGTGTTTATCTTATATTTAAATTTTAGATATTATATTATACAATATTTTTGGTCCTTCCATTTTGAGATGGTCAAATCAAAATTAATATTAATAAATATTTATTATATATACACACACACATATATTATTATGACAGTAAGAATTAATCAGAAAACTCAAATATGAATTATGAGTTTACTATAAAAGAAACTTTAATATTAAAATCTTGATGTCAAATATATTAAGTCATATTTTAAAAATGAGTATTAAATTTATTTAAATTTTAAAATTAAATTTTATCTTATTTAAATTTATTATCTTATTTTAAATATTATATTTAAATATTATATCATCTTCTACACATTTGTATGAACTACTTTAACTTCAACTACTGAACTAATCATCAAATCATTTTTCTTTTTCTCTCTCTCTCTCTCTCTCTCTCTCTTCCTCTCTTTCTATATCATGCAGTGATCGCTTTCCGTACTACAAGTCCAATGATGATCGCTGGAAGAACTCGGTGAGACACAATCTGTCCATCAATCCGCATTTTCGCAAGGGCGTCAAGGCGCCTCAAGGAGCCGGACATTTGTGGGCCATTTCTAGCGGGGATTCGGCGGAGAATGTCCTGGCCTGGGAGCATGTAAGTTGAAGAAGAAGGCAACAGGCAAGAAAATTAGAACAAAATAATTAGCACAAGTTTATTGATTTGTTTACTTAGGGGCAAAGGCCAAACTAAGAGAGCAAATGCCAATCTGTGAGTTTAAAAATCTTAAAAAAAAACAAATAAGTTTTTTAAAACAAAAGTTTGCTGGAGATTTCAAAATTGAGAGACAGAAACAACATAAATATGTTATGGAATAAAATGTCGCGTGCGGCAGTGATTAATATCCCCCAAAAAAACCTCTTTACGCGGTAAAAGTCTAGTGACGAAAACATTTCCATGCCACAAAATTTCTGATATCCAATTTTGTGACGAAATATATTAAATTTTTTATATATGTTAATTTATTATATACTAGGGGGCTCCGCCCCCTGCTCGCTTCGCTCGCCAACCCCCGCTCGTTTATTATATATGCCAAAAAAAAATTAATATACATACAAAGTAAAAAAAAAATTGGCACTCCGCACTTTGCGCAAAAAGCTTCAGCTTCTTTGCACCTAAAAAATAACTTTTTGCGCAGTGCCGAATGCCAATTTTTTTTTTTACTTTGTATGTATATTAATTTTTTTTTGGCATATATAATAAACGAGCGGGGGTTGGCGAGCGAAGCGAGCAGGGGGCGGAGCCCCCTAGTATATAATAAATTAACATATATAAAAAATTTAATATATTTCGTCACAAAATTGGATATCAGAAATTTTGTGGCATGGAAATGTTTTCGTCACTAGACTTTTACCGCGTAAAGAGGTTTTTTTGGGGGATATCAGAAATTTTTGCAATCGCCTCTGCTTTTGACAAAACTACTTTGTCAAAAGGTATTTATAAATGATAGCCCGAATTCTTATTTAACGAAAATGAACTGTCTGGCAACACTGGGTACACATGCAATGCACAAGTATAAAGATACATTTTCTGTTTGCAATATTAAGCAATTAATTAATTATATAGTAAAGAAGAATAAATAAAATAAATTTACAGAGAGACTCTAATGCTTAACTCATTTGAATAAATTAAAGTCGCGTTGTCACATAACAAAACTAAACTTTCTGGCAGCACTGGTTACTTTAAGCACTGGTTGAGAGCACCACTTGCAAGCAGTTTGTATCCGCATTACGCTCCAAGCAGTGTACATACTGCACATGTACATGCAGTAGTGTAAAGGTAAAAGGTATATTCAGTAGATAGGTAATTTCTCGCTCAAACGAATTTTGACAGATATGTGTTATATGTCAAAAAACGCGAAATTGAATTGTCTACAAGATATAATATATTTAAAAGTGATTTGATGTGTAGATTTTTCTTAAATTGTCAAAAATATCTTATTTCACCTGTAGCTGTTTACCTTTTTACTTAAAAAAAAAACTTTGAAGGTATGCCTAAAAGCCCTTCGAAACACCTTTCCAATGACATATAGAACATATCTGTAGCTTCTGTCGTTTGGATGCTATGGGGGTTTTAAGTTTGGCGGTTTTTAGCGATTTCCCGCTAAACTAGCGATTTTTCGAAAAAGTCGTAGAACAAACGTTTCTAGATTTTTGAACAGGAACAAGTCCTCATTCAAACTTTTAAGCTAAAACAACGATTTGATCTATACAAACAAACAAACAGACTGACTTTTCATCTCGTTTTGAGAAGGGCACCAAAAATTTCAAAATAATTTATCTTTTGAACCAGTAGTCGCATTTTGATGATTGAGGTGTCATTCGACGCGTATTTTTATGAGAAATATTAAAAAATTAAAAATGTTGACCAAAAGGCTCCAACGGCCCCACTAGCTCCAATCATTTAAATTTTGCCCCTTCCACTTACACCTGTTTATCTCACGAACCAGGTGAGTTTTCAAAAGTCTTAGTATGCACATTTGTAAGTTAAGTTGATACCTTTCGATCGGTATATAGCTCGACCTGATCGGACAGTCATAGCAAATTTTCCATTCTTCCTGTGTATATATGCTAGTCGCCTTCGCACACTTCGTGCTGCTTTCGTCACTAGCGCGGACTGCCGTCCGCAGTGATTAAATAAAAAATAAACTACTTATTATTTTGAAATCAAATAAGAAACATTTTTAATATAAATCAATGCATTTAATTTTAAAATTAATCGCATTAAAATATTCCTTCTGGTTTCGCTGAAATCAGTGCTTGAACTGTTCGCCTTAAAATCGATTGATTTTTTTTAAATAATCTTGAAAATAAACAATTGCGCAAAATTAACCTAAGCACTAATTATAGTGCTAATCAAGAGCTATAAGTTTTACCTTTTGTCAAAGTAAAGTAATGTTTTGGCATGTGTTTTTTTTTCACTTTCATGAAAATCTTGAAGTAAGAATACACATCTTGATTTTAAGATTCGGTTTACAGCTGTTTCAAGAGATATCAATCTCCATCATCAGTGCTGACTTGACCAGCGATCCAAGCGTAATGTCATCTTTGAGAAGCCAGAATCAGTTGTGAATTCTAAGTCTCAAAAAGTGTGTTGTTGTTAATAGAAAAAGATCTAAGTTCTAAGATTTTTATTCTTAAATTAAGAACTTACTATTTTCAAGATTAATATTCTTAGTTTTAGTAATATGGTCTTAAAATATTCTTATTTCAAGAACAAAATATTTAAGATGAATGTTCTTGATTTTAGAAAGTGGTCTTTTTTTTCAGTGTAGGAATTTTCTCATAGTGCAAACTCTGACCCCCAGTTAGACAATTTTGCCATTCAAATTTAAAAAAATACGAACTTTTATCACAATAACTTTTTATCATAGCTATGCTGTGTGAAAAATTCAGCTGCATAGGTCTTACCGTTTGGCCTCCTTGATAACACTAGTTTACAAAATCAAAAAAAATTTTTGCTTTTCATGTCTGAGTGCACTTTTCTTATGGATTTTGGCCCACTAAACACGAAAATCGCATTTAAAATTTTTTTTATGGTAGCGTTTTCGAAATATTCATTTTTTTTTAAATTTTCGAAGTTGCTCTCACATTTTAGAGTATACCACGAGATCTAATTTACCGATGTGGTCAAAAGAGCACTCAAATTAAAGGTAACTAATCTTTTTACAACTTTCTCTCATATAGCTTTGAGATCGGCTTAGTAGTTCAGAAGCTAGCGACTTTTAAAAGTTCCAAAATCCGGTTTTTTTGTGAATTTTTGGTCTCGACAGCTCACAAATTGCCCTAGAAAAAATAGATATCGCCAAGGTAAAATTATTTTTAAGAGTTTAACGTATAGCCGACACTGTTACGAAGAAAATAGGTTATTGCTTTTGAGAATCTATGGATAAATCGCGGAGTAATACGCTTTATAGTGATAGAATTCGTTAATGATTTTAGTGTTTTTTTATTGCATACTTGTAATGATTGTAAAGCTTTTTATGGCATACTTTTTGGCTTAAAAAAAATATTGTGACTCCTTCTTTCGTTTGCTTATTTCACAAAATTTTACAAATTTCACAAGTTTCAAGAAGGTAGACTTTGAAGTTTAGATAAGAAATGCATTTGTCATTAAATGTCAAATTAAGCAACAAAAGGCAAAGAAGGAGTCACAATTTTTTTTTAAGACAAAAAGTATGCCATAAAAAGCTTTACAATCATTACAAGTATGCAATAAAAAAACACTAAAATCATTAACGAATTCTATCACTATAAAGCGTATTACTCCGCGATTTATCCATAGATTCTCAAAAGCAATAGCCTATTTTCTTTGTAACAGTGTCGGCTATACGTTAAACTCTTAAAAATAATTTTACCTTGGCGATATCTATTTTTTCTAGGGCAATTTGTGAGCTGTCGAGACCCAAAATTCACAAAAAATCCGGATTTTGGAACTTTTAAAAGTCGCTAGCTTCTGAACTACTAAGCCGATCTCAAAGCTTTATGAGAGAAAGTTGTAAAAAAATTAATTACCTTTCATTTAAGTGATATTTTGACCACATCGGTAAATTAGATCTCGTGGTATACTCTAAAATGTGAGAGCAACTTCGAAAATTGGGAAAAACATGAATATTTCGAAAACGCTTCCATAAAAAAATTTTTAAGTGCGATTTTCGTGTTTAGTGGACCAAAATCCATAAGAAAAGTGCACTCAGACATGAAAAGCAAAATGGCTGTAAACTAGTGTAATCAATGTCAATAAGTTAGTCAGGACAGAGAGTTTTATTGATATAGATCTAATTTTATATTTACTTATTTATTTTTTTATTTATTTGCTCATTTGTTTGATCATTTCATTTTTCTTAAATTTATATACTTACTTTCATTGATTTATTTCTTCCAAGTATATTTTTAACTAATTTTTACTTGTTTTTGTATTTATTTATTTATTTATTTATTTATTTATTTATTTATTTATTTATTTATTTATTTATTTATTTATTTATTTATTTATTTATTTATTTATTTATTTATTTATTTATTTAATTATTTATTTATTTAATTATCTACATATTTATTATTCCTTTACTTTTCAATTAATTTATTCATTTAATAATTTATCGTTTGATTACTTATTTGTTTATTTATTTATTTACTTATTTTATTTTTGTAATTTATTTACTTACTTTTGTATTCATTGATTTATATTATTTAATTAATTTTTATTTTTTTTTTGTTTTTTTTATTTATTTATATATTATTCCTTTATTTTTTTAATTAATTTAATAATTTATCGTTTGTTTACTTATTTGTTCATTTATTTATTTACTTATTTTATTTTTGTAATTTATTTACTTACTCTTTTATTTATTGATTTATTTCTTCTAATAATTTATTTAATTAATTTTTATTTTTTCTGTTTTTTTTTATTTATTTAATTAGTTTTTATTTTTTTGTTTTTTTTTTATTTATTTATATATTATTCATTTATTTTTTTAATTAATTTAATAATTTATCGTTTTATTACTTTTTTGTTCATTTATTTATTTACTTATTTTATTTTTGTAATTTATTTACTTACTTTTTTATTCATTGATTTATATCTTCTAAGTATTTATTAAAAAAATTGTTTATTTTTTTAAATTTATTTATTGATTTAAGTATTTATTTCTCTAGTTCTGAATTAATTGACTTATTCATAAATTTATCGCTTGATTTCTTTACAGAAAAAGCAACGCTTGGATTTGTTTTTCAAAATGGAATCCATAAATCGGGAGCGTATTCAGCAACATCAACAGCAGATGCAGCAGCAGCAGCAGCAACAACAACTGCAACAGCAGCAACAGCAACATTGCAGCTCACCACAACAACAACAACAACAGACTTGCCAACAACAACAACAACAATCAAGTTGCATCTACGATGAGGCAGCAGCTGCTGCTGCCGCCTTAACCCAAGAGATGTTGCAACAAGCGGCAACAACTGAAGCATCGCCAACACATCATAATCATAATCATCATCACAATCATAATCACAATCAACATCATCATCAGCAACATCAACAGCAGCAACATCAACAGCAACAGCAGCGATTGTTGCCCTTCAGCGATCTGTTGAGCGATGAGGAATTGCGCAAAACGGCGGGTCAAATTCTCAATGGCATCCATCGCGAGGTCGAAGTTCAATCGGTCAACTCCATCATCAGCACCTATCAGGATGTGCTGCTAGACAATGGTGAGTCTCAAAATATGGCTATAGTCGTCACTTATTTAAAAACATATAAAATATTTTCCACTGCATACTTTTAGGCACTTGCATTGATTGAAACTTAAATCAGCCATTACCACCTTTCTATTTGTCCGATAGTCTTGCGATTTAGTAGGATGATAGCTAATATTAGTCGTTACATTCCAACTAATACAATATACCCCTTTTACTTATGTATTTCTTAAGTAACGGGTATAAGAGGATAGAAAAGTTTACATTGAGACATTGAGAAAAACAAATACAGTTGAATTTCTCTCTAACTCGAGCTAAATGAGTGGCAGTAATAAATAAATTAAATAAATTAATAAACTTTAGAAAAAGAAATCTATAAGCCAAATATCTCCATAACTCGAACCTTTTCTTTTGATAATGGTGATTCGAGTTAGGGAAGTTCGACTTTATTTTATTAAAACTCTTAATATTCGATCGATTATTTTTTTGGCCGCTATAATTTTATCGTCATAAAATTTTCAGTGTACATTGCGTTTAGAGTATTCTAAGATGTGTACCAATACCAAAGGCTACAGATTTAAAATTGCAATATTATTTCGTATTTTCAAAAACATAAAAAATTTTAAATTAAAAAAAAAAAAAAAAAAACATCATATATTTTTAAGTTTCAATTTTATTTTGTATTATTGAAAACACAAAAATTAACAACATTCTAGGGTGCCACATAAATCGCTTTCGCTTGAATTTCACTGAAATTTGTATGCAATTTAAGTGAAATTCAAGCGAAAGCGATTTCCGTGGCACCCCCGATTAAAAAATGAAGGAATACATTTTTATTTAAAATTCCAATTCTATTTTGTATTTTTCAATATATGAAAAATTGAACAACTTAAAACAAAATAATAAATTTATAGGCGTCACGACAAAAATTTCTCACCGAAAGCAGCAAACTGATAAAGAAAATTTCCAATTTTTGATATTTTCCAAAAATACCAAGATTTCTTAAAAATAGAGAAAAATAGGATTGTACGATGACTTTTTTTTATAATATTTTTTTTTTGCTTTTCAACCTGTAAGTTATCATTAAAAAATAAATCTAATCAAAGTTGAGACTTACCGTATTTTAAATTTCTGTGAAATTCAAACACCCCATAAAAAAGTAAATAATAGAATAAAATTAAAAGCGATAAATTCATTTTAAAAACAGTTTGCTTCAAAAAATAATTGTAATTGAGTGGGCTTATGTGGCCAAGGGGACTAAGTTCCGGTCTCAATTGTTTTTTTAGTAGTCTTTGGAAACCAAGGGTCACGGGTTCGAATCCCGTATGCACATTTTTTTTTTTTATTTTTTTTAGGATTTATTAATGTGACTCTGACTTTTTATATTAAGGCAATGCTAATGTGAATAATTAATAGAATAAAATGAAAAACGGATAATTTTTAATTATAAAAACGGTTTGCTGTGAATCACAATTGTCATTGATAATGTACGTTTTCTTTTAGAAGACTATCTCAATCCCATACACAAGGACGTTGTGGTCACTGAAAGTGGACTCCGACAACAACAGCAGCAGCAGCAGCAGCAGCAACAACAGCAGCAACATCAGTCGGAAGGCAACTTGGGCGGAAGTCTCAGTCACTCGCAGTACTATATCACAGAGATCGATCCCATGGAACTGGGCATACAGATGTCGCATCAGGTGGAGCCATCCGAGGAGGAGGTTCTATTCAGCGATGATTTCAATCTCAACTATTTTGGTTATAATCCAGGCAGCGATATAGTCGCTTGACCACGTAAACAGCTGTTAGTTCCAATCCCAATACCAATACCAATTCCTGTCCCTCTTCCTTCAAGCGGCAGCAGCAGTTGCGTCACCAGCAGTTGCGTCACCAGCAGTTCCAACCGCGAATCAGTTGCAGCAGAGCAATCATAATACTCATAAGCCAATTATAAATCAATACTAGTCACACTTACTAACTTGTAACTCGTCGTTTAACTACTTTAACTAACCACCTCTAGTTTCCCGATTATTAACCCTACAACTTACCCAAATACCTAATCCTACTTTTAACCCTACCAGAGTTGTGCCCATATATACCTTATTTCATACATACAATTTTTAAATAAATTTTTTTTAGGTATGTTATTCATTTTTTGGTATTTAAAAATACTTGAAAACAATTTTTTGTAAATTTAAACTGTTCATCGAATAATTAACAATATTAAAATATTAAAAAAGACTCAAAAAGAATAATACTAAAATTCCTAAATTTAATAGTAAATGCAATTTTACAATTTTTTTTGTTTTTTTTTTGAATTTGCATTTGGTACTTTTTTTTGTATATTAGCTATTTTTCGGTATTTAAAAAATACTTAAGGCAAATTTTTTTTTAATTTAATACAAGAGTTAATTCTTAATGTCAAAATATAATAAATAAAATATCATTAATAATAATACTAAAATGCCAAATAGAATATATTCAATTTTGAAATTGTTTTTGTTTTATTTTACATTTGCTTTGTGGTTCTTTTTTGTTGGTATTTAAGCCCTTTTTTTGGTATTTAAAAAATGACTAAAAGCAAATATTTGAAATTTAAGCATTTCATAAAGTCAACTATAAATTTTATATTTTAAATACAAAAAAAATAGCTAAATAAACAAAAAAAAAAATTCCACAAAATAGCAAATGTAAAATAAAATAATAATAATTTCAAAATTGTATATATTAAATTTGGTATTTAAGTATTATTACTCTTGATATTTTATTTATAATATTATATTTTAACATTAACAATTGACGTTTTAATTGATCTTAAATAAAAAAAGAATAGAAATACTTAAATTTCTTAAATACCAAAAAATAGCTAATATACAAAAAAAAAGTACCAAATGCAAATGATAAAAGAAAGAAAAAAATAATTTTAAAATTGTAAACATTAATTAAGGAATTTTAGTAATTATTTATTATTTAAAATTAACTGAAATACCAAATATCATATAAGTATTATTCAGAATTTTAGTATATTTGGTGTTACTTTTGTTAATTTAAAAATACGAAATTTTCCAAAAATGTAAGTTTTCTAACTTTCATTATCATTATGAAATTTCATTTTCATTATAAAAGTTCAATGCGAAAACATTACAATAAAAAAAAAATAATAAATGGGCTCAACTTAATCCTACCTTTAATCCAGTCCTATTCTGATTTCCCGCCCTTGTATAGTCTAGTCTTCAAAGTACCAACAAAAAATATGTATGATTCTTTTTTTTTATCAATTTATATTTAATCCTAACTAAACTTAGTTGATCGATGCATAGTTTGTAAGTAGCTTCTACTTAGAAATAAGTCAAAATTTAAAAATCTAGAATTACGTTAGATTCCCAAACTTTCGATCCATGTAATCAAAAAAATATTAAAAAAAAAAAATACTAAGAGTTTTTTATCCCGTAAACTTACACATATGCATTCTATATCTTCTAGATATATACTATACATATATGTAGTCGAAACCCCCAAAAAAACCTCTTTACGCGGTAAAAGTCTAGTGACGAAAACATTTCCATGCCACAAAATTTCTGATATCCAATTTTGTGACGAAATATATTAAATTTTTTATATATGTTAATTTATTATATACTAGGGGGCTCCGCCCCCTGCTCGCTTCGCTCGCCAACCCCCGCTCGTTTATTATATATGCCAAAAAAAAATTAATATACATACAAAGTAAAAAAAAAATTGGCACTCCGCACTTTGCGCAAAAAGCTTCAGCTTCTTTGCACCTAAAAAATAACTTTTTGCGCAGTGCCGAATGCCAATTTTTTTTTTTACTTTGTATGTATATTAATTTTTTTTTGGCATATATAATAAACGAGCGGGGGTTGGCGAGCGAAGCGAGCAGGGGGCGGAGCCCCCTAGTATATAATAAATTAACATATATAAAAAATTTAATATATTTCGTCACAAAATTGGATATCAGAAATTTTGTGGCATGGAAATGTTTTCGTCACTAGACTTTTACCGCGTAAAGAGGTTTTTTTGGGGGATATCAGAAATTTTTGCAATCGCCTCTGCTTTTGACAAAACTACTTTGTCAAAAGGTATTTATAAATGATAGCCCGAATTCTTATTTAACGAAAATGAACTGTCTGGCAACACTGGGTACACATGCAATGCACAAGTATAAAGATACATTTTCTGTTTGCAATATTAAGCAATTAATTAATTATATAGTAAAGAAGAATAAATAAAATAAATTTACAGAGAGACTCTAATGCTTAACTCATTTGAATAAATTAAAGTCGCGTTGTCACATAACAAAACTAAACTTTCTGGCAGCACTGGTTACTTTAAGCACTGGTTGAGAGCACCACTTGCAAGCAGTTTGTATCCGCATTACGCTCCAAGCAGTGTACATACTGCACATGTACATGCAGTAGTGTAAAGGTAAAAGGTATATTCAGTAGATAGGTAATTTCTCGCTCAAACGAATTTTGACAGATATGTGTTATATGTCAAAAAACGCGAAATTGAATTGTCTACAAGATATAATATATTTAAAAGTGATTTGATGTGTAGATTTTTCTTAAATTGTCAAAAATATCTTATTTCACCTGTAGCTGTTTACCTTTTTACTTAAAAAAAAAACTTTGAAGGTATGCCTAAAAGCCCTTCGAAACACCTTTCCAATGACATATAGAACATATCTGTAGCTTCTGTCGTTTGGATGCTATGGGGGTTTTAAGTTTGGCGGTTTTTAGCGATTTCCCGCTAAACTAGCGATTTTTCGAAAAAGTCGTAGAACAAACGTTTCTAGATTTTTGAACAGGAACAAGTCCTCATTCAAACTTTTAAGCTAAAACAACGATTTGATCTATACAAACAAACAAACAGACTGACTTTTCATCTCGTTTTGAGAAGGGCACCAAAAATTTCAAAATAATTTATCTTTTGAACCAGTAGTCGCATTTTGATGATTGAGGTGTCATTCGACGCGTATTTTTATGAGAAATATTAAAAAATTAAAAATGTTGACCAAAAGGCTCCAACGGCCCCACTAGCTCCAATCATTTAAATTTTGCCCCTTCCACTTACACCTGTTTATCTCACGAACCAGGTGAGTTTTCAAAAGTCTTAGTATGCACATTTGTAAGTTAAGTTGATACCTTTCGATCGGTATATAGCTCGACCTGATCGGACAGTCATAGCAAATTTTCCATTCTTCCTGTGTATATATGCTAGTCGCCTTCGCACACTTCGTGCTGCTTTCGTCACTAGCGCGGACTGCCGTCCGCAGTGATGCTAATACTAATCATAGTTCGTATTCATATACTATATAATATTGTTTAATCGTGTAGCATAACGGCACTTACGGATGTTTTATGAACATATATAATATAATATATCTATATATATACATACATAATTTTTTTTAAACTTAAATTTATTCGTTTATTCGTAGGCAATTTTGGAATTGCCAAGAATTAATTAGTATGGCAGCTATACCGTTAACGATAACTATATAGTACTCTGATCTACACTAAAATCTTGTCAAATATGTTTAGTAGCAACTCAATAAAAACTCTTGTTTAGTCAACTTTATAAATAAATGAATAATAATAAATGAATAAATCTGCTAATAAAATGTTTATTATGATAGTCTACAAATGTTAAGTAATTCTTCCAAGAATTTGAGCCTTCTAGCTCTTACCGTTTTGGCTCCAGAATGATCAATCAGGACAAGGAGTCTTGTATATGTTTATACATAGTGGTGTCCAAATGCAACTCATAATTCTGCCGGCGTCGCAGCCAACACACGTGCAGAGAGTGAGAGAATACGTGTGTTCTATAAATAGCACATTCTGCGGCTGGTGCTCTCACGATGCGTGTGTTCGGCTTTTTCTCTCTCACATCTGATCGGCTGATTCTTTTTGATGTCAGTCGCTGAGCTGCGTTCAATGAGGAGAGAGGAGTACAGCGCTAGACTTTTATCATACACTGTAACTGATGCTTTGCTCTCTTTACGTCTGACAAGACAAAGAGTTTTGCATATGTTTAGACCTAAATTATTGATATAAGGCCCGTTTTTTCAATGTCTAAATAAGGTGTTTGATAACTATTGGAAAGAGAATTTGACGTAAAATGTATAGAATTTAATGTCATATTTGAAAATATATGTTAAACGATCCTAAAACATATTAAATTGCCCACACGCCAGCAAAAATTTGACAACTTCAATTTGTAGATTATTCTAAAAAAGTTTTTTTTTTATTTGATTTTTTGTTGTTGTATTTTATGCTTAAAAGATTAAATATTTTGTTGGAGAAACTTTTGATGCTTAAGGTATAAAATCTGGTAACATTGGGTGTACTTTATTATATTATGCTATAGATTGACACAGAAAAAAGAAAAAAAGATAACTAGATAACTAGAAATATCGCTTTCGATACATAGATATTGATATATATATATATGGATATACATATATATGTATAGATATAGATAAAGGTATAATTGTTTGTGTGTGTTGTTGATTAAAAAATTAACTAAAAGTTATACAAATCAAATTGTTACGTCATCATCATCTTTATCCTCATCAACTTCATCTTCAACTTCTACTTAATCATCGCTCTCCTCAAATGTGGGACTGCTGGGCGAATACGCCGGACTTGTGGGACTGTAATGCGATGGCGCTGTCGGCGAATACATCGGCGATGTGGGCGAATAATTTCTCGCCGTTGGTGTATACGTCGGCGATGTTGGCGAATATTTGGTGCTGCCGGGCGAATAGATTGATATATTGGGCGAATAGCGTGGACTTGTCGCCGAATATGTTGAGCCAGTGGGACTGTATTGATTCGACGGCGAATGTTGCGGCGAACTGGGCGAATACAGCGGCGATGTCGGCGAGTATTTCGGTGAGGCCGGTGAATATTGCGGCGAGCCAGGCGTATATTGCGGCGAGCCCGGCGAACCATCGTACGATGGCGATGGCGGCGAATATGTCGGAGATGTTGGCGAATATTTAACACCCGTTTGTGAGTAGGCCGGCGATGCCGGCGAATAATGCGGCGATGCTGAATAATTGGGCGATGTTGGTGAATACGAAGGCGTCACGGGTGTATAATTCGGCGATGTTGGCGAATATGACGGCGATGTTGGTGAATAGCACGGCGAGGTCGGTGAATACGATGGACTCGATGGTGAGTACGATGGTGACATTGGTGAATACGACGGCGAATTGGGTGAATAGTTGGACGAGCTCGGCGAATATGCATTGCCCGGCGAATACATATTACTGCCGCTGCCCGCAAACGATGGACTCGACTGGAAATTCGATGTGGGCGAATAAACCGGTGACGTTGGCGAATAGCCCGATGATGATGGCGAATATCCTGTCGATTGTTGATTAAAATTGGGCGTGGCCGATGCATAGCGTGGACTTGTCGCCGCATACATCGGCGATGTGGGTGAATAGTTTGGACTCGATGGTGAATAGTTGGGCGATGCGCCACCTGGCGACGATGCCGTGTAATTCGGCGATGTCGGCGAATACGATGGCGATACACTGGGCGATGCGGGGAAATACGGCGACATCGATGGTCCCGGCGAACTGGGCGAGGATCCCGGATGTGCTGGTGACCAACTGGGCGACATTCCCGATGCATCCGATGCCGCTGACGGCGAGAAACTTGGTCCACCCGGTGTCATGGCACTCACTGTGAGCAGGAGAGAGGGAGAGAAAGAGAGAGAGAGTGAGATTAAATCACAATTATGAGAGAGACAGATAATATAGGATTGTGGCTATAACATTTTATATGTCATTCAATTTTAAAACATGTTAGAAATTGTAAAAATTACAAATTTAAATTAACGTAATGGAAAATGTTGGAAAATTCTAAAAATATTTTCCACGGAACATTTTCAAAATTATTCAACATTATTTCACAATTTTCTATTATATTTTATTAACATATTAATTATATTTTCAAATATTTATGTAAAAAAATGTAGAAAATGTTGATAAAGTTAGAAAATATTTTCTATGGAAGACGTTTTTGAAATGTATGAGGTTTTTCAACACTTTAAAATTGAGGTACATTTTACAACAATATTCTATATTTCAACATTCATCAACATTTGATTTTACTTTCCAAATTTTACAACATTTTTCTATAGTTGTCTACTTTTAAAATTTTGTTAAAACATAAGAAAATGCTGATAAAGTTGGAAAATATTTGCTATGGAAGACGTTTTTGAAATTTAAGAAGTTTTTCAACACTGTTAAATTGACATACATTTTACATTGTACAACAATATTCTATTTTTTAATATTCTCCAATATTTCATTATTCTTTCTTAATTTTTCAACATAATATAATATGATTATAATTGTCTATATTTTACATCTTGTTAAAACATAAGAAAATGTTGATAAATTTAGAAAATATTTTTTATGGAAGACGTTTTTGAAATGTTAAAAGTTTTTCAACACTTTTAAATTGACGAACATTTTACATTTTCCAACAATATTCTATATCTTAACTTTTTCCAATATTTGATATTTCTTTCTTAATTTTACAACATTTTTTCTATAATTGTCTATATTTAACATTTTGTTAAATAAAATTATTAAATATTTTCTATGGAACACGTTTTTGAAATTAAAAAAGTTTTTCAACACTGTTAAATTGACGTACATTTTACATTGTGCAACAATATTCTTTATTTTAACATTCTCCAATATTTCATTATTCTTTCTTAATTTTACAACATTTTTTCTATAATTGTCTATCAGAGGTGCCATAGAAATCGCTTTCGCTTGAATTTCATTTAAATTTTATACAAATTTCATAAAAATGTAAGTGAAATTCAAGCCAAAGCGATTTCTATGGCACCCCTGTATATTAAACATTTTGTTACATTTGTTTTCTATATTTTCTACATTTTTTCTCTATATATTCTAAAAAATATAATAATTTTCTCAAAATGTGGATTAAAAATGTTGGAAAATATAGAATAAAAATTTAAATTTGGAAAATATTTAATTTGAACATAAGAAATATAAGAGGAAAGAGCAAAAGCAGCTGCTGTAGATTTAAGTTTGGGAGATTTGTGTAACTTACCGTGTCCAGGTGGCGAGAAGTAACGTGGCGTATGGCAATTCACCCAAGGCGTCATGGGCGGTGTCATGCTGGGCGTGGAGCCGCCACCAATGAACATGGCCGCACCGCCCAGCATGCTGCTGCCCAGCGAATTGGGAATCTCGATGCCGAAGCGGCACTTTTCGGCATCCAGCAGCAGATCAAAGCAACCGGTGCCCATTTTGGGCAATTGACCCATAATAATGTTCTCGGAGACGCCACGCATGGGATCCGTTTCGGCATGAGCGGCCGCATCCATCAGAACATCGACAGTTTCCTCAAAGGAGCAACGCATAAGGGCGCCCGTATCCTGACGATTGATGCCGTGACGTGTGATGGCCATCAAATGGCCCTTGGCCGTCATCACATCACAGAGCAGCGCCAGATGTCGATAGTTGACGTAGAGACCATAAAACTGCAGCACTGCATTCATTTCCTTCTCCACGGACTTGCGCACCGCCTCAATGCCCAGCACTTGGAATATCTCGCAAATGTCGTTGGACGATGTGCGTATGGGATCCACATCTCGCTCCGAGAGCACCTTCATCATCGAGGTGCCGTCCGTTTCCAGCAGCCATTCGCCAATGGCCTTGAACTCGCCCGTATCCGTGATCACGATCCGCTTCTTGCTGTCCGTTTGCGGCAGATGCATGTACACCTTTCAGAAAAACAATTACAAAATTATTATTAATATTATTAGAATTATCAATATATGTATTAATATGTAGGTAACACTTTCAGCATATTTATAAGATTTCATGTATGTTTTCTTCTCTTTCAGACTTTCTTTTGTTCTCATTATTGGATATTTAAAATGAATATTAATAAGATTTTTTTGTACTTTGCATTTGTTCCTGATTTAAATTTCCTAATAACATATACAGAGGTGCCACAGAAATCGCTTTCGCTTAAATTTCATACAAATTCAAGTGAAATTCAAGCGAAAGCGATTTCTGTGGCACCCGTGATAAACTTCCTTCTTATCCACCTTAGATTTTTTCATTTTTAATCTAATTCTTCTATAATAAATTGTAATTATACTTATTAATATAATATTTATTTATAGTCAACACTTTAGCATATTTATACAATGTTTTGTACTCTGCACTTTTATTCTGATTTTAATTTCCTAAATAATTAATAATAAAAAAAAAAATAGTAGGAAATAAAAAACAAAATTAATAAATAATGAATGAATATTAATTAATATATAGTGAACACTTTCAGCATATTCTGTAAGATTTTTCTACTTAGCATTTTTTTGTGCTTTTAATTTCCTAACATTTGCTTTCTTTTCTATCCACACATTTTTGGTTTTCTTCTTAAATGACATTCTTGAATATTTAAACGATTAAATATTTTTATATTCATTTATAGTCCACACTTCAGCTTTTTTAAACGATTTTTAATACCCTGAATTTTATTATAATTTCAATTTTCTAATATACAGCTGCGGTCAAAAAAATAGTAGTGCTCTTTCTTTTACTATAACAGCTATTGTAAGTCATGTATTCAAATTTAAAAAATATATTTGGAAAGGTCATCTAAATTCCGTTTGAATGATGTATAACTTTCCTTAACCCATTAAGTACCCATTGAAATATTCGAGTTTTAAAAAAAGTCAATTTTCCAAACTTTTTTCCTCGATTTTTTCCAAAAAATGTTGGGATGCAAAAACATTCTTCAAACAATATTAGGAGTGACTGCAAAAAAAAATTTTCAAAAATATTTTTGCTAGTATTTTTTATAATTTTTTGAAAATCCTAAAAATGACCATTTTAACCCATTTTTCCTCATTTTCATGCAAAAAGTGCCTTTTTTGCAGTTTTCAAAAAATTATAAAAAATACTAGCAAAAATATTTTTGAAAATTTTTTTTTGCAGTCACTCCTAATATTGTTTGAAGAATGTTTTTGCATCCCAACATTTTTTGGAAAAAATCGAGGAAAAAAGTTTGGAAAATTGACTTTTTTTAAAACTCGAATATTTCAATGGGTACTTAATGGGTTAAGGAAAGTTATACATCATTCAAACGGAATTTAGATGACCTTTCCAAATATATTTTTTAAATTTGAATACATGACTTACAATAGCTGTTATAGTAAAAGAAAGAGCACTACTATTTTTTTGACCGCAGCTGTATATATTTCTATATACATACTGAATTTTTAATTAAAAACAAGTTTTTTAAACCGTTTTCAATATATCGAATAAAATTTGATGAAAATATTCGTGTTACAAACTAGGTGAAAATTTTGTCACGTTCGCGATGTTAAAAATCACTAATAAAACTTGTAAAATTAATAAAAATAATAGTAAAAAAGTTGAACTTTTATAGCTCGAGCTTCTATAACTCGAATTTCTCTCTATCTAGAGCTAAATGAGTGGCAGTAAAATTAATAAACTTTAAAAAAAGAACTTTATAAGTCGAATATCTCCACAACTCGAACCTGTGCTTTGGATAATGTTGATTCGAATAAGGAAAGTTCGACTGTATATCAAAATAACTCCTATAAACTGAAAACTACATTATTTCATTATGGTTTTAAAGTATTTTCTTGCAAATTATTTGCCACATTTCGCTGACTTTCGCAAATTTCAAGATAAAGTAAAAAATTACTTATATTTTTTGTCGCGTATTGTTTTCTATAAATAATTCGAAAGCGACAAGTCCTCAAAGTTTGTCTTTTGTTATAAAAAATACAGGGGTGCCACAGAAATCGCGATCGCTTGAATTTCATCTAAATTTGTATGCAATTTAAGTGAAATTCAAGCGAAAGCGATTTCTTTGGCACCCCTGATAGTGTTGACAAAATGCATAAGACACGTACAAAAGAATCATTTTTAAAAATGTTATTTTTTGGCATTTTTTTTAAATTTAAAAACCTACGAATGTGGCTTTTGCGATCCTGGAAATACCCATCAATGTTTCTTTTTTTGTAATTCTTATAAAATACCAGAAATAATTTAAAAAAATAATAATAAATAAATAAATCATAAATTTGATCAATTAAATTGATTGTTACCTTGCCAATGGCTTCGATGCCCTGGAGCGTCATGTCCGACAGCATGTTGGCCTCGATGCAGCGCAGGAACATGTCGTCCTCCATTTTGTCGACGGCCTCGTCCTCGTCCTGGAACTTGTTCTCCTCGTTGTTCATGATGCGAATGCGCAGCACAAGTTTGTCGGCATTGTCATCGTTGAAAATGCAATTGAGATCCTCGCCAAAACCGACATTGATCTTCTCGGCAATCTGTTCCATGGTCAACTTTTTGTCCGTCATGCGTTTGCGGTCCAATTCAATGCGCAGCAACCACGGCGAAATGCGAGTTGGATCAAAATCGGGCATTTCATAATAGACATTGACGAACTCCTGATCCTCGGCTATGACCGTGCGCTGTGGATCTGGATCATAATAGATTGCAGTATTCGCTGTGACCTTCCTTAAAGTTGTATGCTCCAAACGGCACAAGACATTCTTGGCCTTTTCCGCGTCACGAGCGGCGCCGCCAGTGAGAAAGACGGTGAGAGATGGCGCCTTTGGTTTCTTCGAGATGTTGATAATCTCCTTGAGCCTGGGCACGCCCAGGGTTACGTTCTTCGACGAGACACCAGCAAAATGGAAAGTATTCAATGTCATCTGTGTGGCGGGCTCGCCCAAACTTTGGGCAGCCAAAGCGCCAACCATTTCACCAGGATTTGCCTGCGCCTGCTGGAAACGTGTCTCAATCTCACCAATTAACCACTCAAAGGCTTCGGTGGACAAACGAAACTCCTCGGCCACATATTTGGTACAGAGTGTGGAACGTATCAGGCATTGGAATAGTAAGGTGGCATTCTCATTCGCCTGCTTCGAGATGCGATCGTTGCCCGTGACAATAACGCATCTTTCGAGCAATCCCTGAACGCCACGGATCACACGCATTGGCGACAAATCTGTGGGCAATCTCTTGTTGATGTGAAAGATTTTCTGAACGTTCCAGATCATTCGTTGTAGATTGCATGGCAGGACAACCTTTGAATCGCCATTGGGAAAGATTGTGCGCAGATTATCGCGATCTGTTACCAATTTGTCCCATTCACCTTCCAGCTCCTGGATGGCATCGCTGCTGTCTGTCATTTCCTTGATCACATCATCCGTAAAGACTTTGCGCATATAACGCTCGTTGCTCCAATCAAATTTGAAGCGTTTCTCAAACACTTTGTTCGACAGTTTCACCGTGGGCATATTCTGGAACTCGACAAGTTCACCACAAAGTCCATCCTCGCCATAACGCAGCTGAATCAATTGTCCGACCGAGTTACGCACGGTGCCATCGTAGTTGACCATCACCGACTCCATAGCCTTGATCAGACGTCGCTGAATGTAACCAGTTTCAGCTGTCTTCACAGCGGTATCAATCAGACCCTCACGTCCACCCATCGCATGGAAATAGAACTCCGAGGGCGTCAGACCGGCCAGGTACGAGTTCTCAACGAATCCACGCGACTCGGGACCGTAATCGTCCTTGATGAAATGCGGAAGTGTGCGCTTGCGAAAGCCGTACGGTATACGCTTGCCCTCCACGTTCTGTTGTCCCACACAAGCAATAACCTGGAGGGGATCAGAAAAAGAACAAAGTAAGCTAATTAGTCAAGTTGAGTTCGAAATTCGTACATTTCCTTCTACTTGTTTAGTCAATTATTATATTATTCAGTTATCTTTATATGGGCTAGTCCAAACATTTCCAAACCAAGCTCAAAAACTAAAAGTTGTCAAAAAACTAAATGTTTATTTAATAATAGTTGTGTTTTTGAAATAATAGAATACATTTTCAAGCGTCAAAATAAAAAAAATAAAATGGTTTTATGCTCGTTTGTTTGTTCTATTTTTTTGCCCCTTGCTTTCATTAATTCTTGTAAAAAAAAGTGTATTTTCAGTGGTCAAAAAAGTGGGCAAAACAGTCGTCCGAGTGTTAAGCGCTTTACAAATCCTAAACTTTGTTTCATTGTCTTTTATTTAAGACAAAAATAATATCGAAAGCACATTTAACATACATTTATAATTTGACATAAAGATTGTGTCTAAAAGATGCAACGTTCGCAACAGACAAAAATTGAAATTTGTATTAAACGAGACTACTTATAATTATTTATTAAGCTGGATTAATATGGTCGTATAATCCGCTTAATTGTTTGTATTGGAATATTTTTTGTTTATTATGCAAAGTTCGCTAAAAGATGTAAAAATGCACGTTAATCTCAAAGCGACTTCCATTTTTTGTAACGTCCGCAACGGAACTTTCAGCAAGCTTCATTCATTTTCAAAAACAGTAAGGCTTTTGTCTTAAAATAGGTTTAAAAGTACTCCTAAAGATCTGCATTTTCCAAAAAATTTCAATAAAATTTAGCAATCTGAACGGCAACTGTATCAGTTTAAACATGAAAATATGCGTGCAAATGTAACGTTCGCAACACTGGATCAGCCCATCACTGCGGGCGGCAGTCCGCGCTAGTGACGAAAGCAGCACGAAGGGTGCGAAAGGCGTCTAGCAGTATATAGAGGAAGAATGGAAAATTTGCTATGACTGTCCTATTTATAAAACTCTTTGTCCTGACTGATTGGAGGCCAAACGGTAAGAGCTAGAAAGCTATAATTTCTACACAATAATAATACGACAAAATTCAAAGTGCAAGTGATTTTAAAGCCCTGAACTTTTCATTATTTTGCCATCTCTTCAGTTTTAAAATTTAAAATTGTATGCTTTCCCGATTTAAACGAATAAATGACCTAAAATTTAGTTATCTATAAATGTAAAACTGTTTTTCCTGATTGACTGATTCTAGTGGTGGCCAAACGGTAAGAGCTAGAGAGCTATAATTTCTACACAATAATAATAAGACAAAATTCGATTAGCAATGGATTTCTAAAAGTGGAAAATAAGGACATACTTAAAAATATAGAATGTTTCATTATTTTGTCATATTTATAGTATTATGTTGTTTATTTTTAATTGATTGATTGTTGATTTTTGTGTTGCTCTCACCTGCGAGATGTTAATGTTGGAACCCTTGGAGCCTGACACGACCATAGCCTTTAGATTGTTGTATTCAGTGAGAGACTTCTTGGCGGATCCACCAGTTTTGTCACGAGCATCGTTCAGAATACGATTCACCTTGTTCTCGAACGTCTGACGCAATGTATTACCCGGTGTTGGTTCCAATTCCATGTTGTGGGCCTTTTGTATGACATTGATGACATCGTCTTTGGCTTTCTTGATGGCCGTTTGGATTTCCGTATAGGTCTGTGGATCGGCAATGGTATCGCCAATGCCAATGCTGTGACCCTCCAATAGCAACCAATTGTTGATGACCGTCTGAATGTTGCCATAAAATCGACCAGCAATATCATGACCCAGCTCCAAGAAACAAATATGAAGCAGAGATCCGGCCGATGTGCCCAGCGTCTTTTTGCACAGAATGCCCATGATCAGTTCACCATGCTCGACCATTACTTTGGTATCACCCGGTGATATCCACTTGTATGGCCCGTCGTCCTCCTCATCGGGATGCGTTGAATGCGTGCGTATCATGTTGACATTGCCGGGTATGATCAGCGAAAAGATCTGTTTGCCCGTCCACAATGGACGCGGCTTTAAGATGCACGGCTGCGGCATTTTGCCATCCCAGGTGGGCAGGAACATGAGCAAGTTCATCACCTGTTCACGGGTGATAAACACATCACGTTTCGTCATTTTACGCACGGCTGTCAATGTGTCCTGGACAATGCCCATGACAGGTTTATTTGCCTGCGGCGTGATAATCTGTCTGGGTGTTATATGAATGTTCTCGACCTCGGCACGCGTCTCCATCGATTGCGGCACATGCAGATTCATTTCATCGCCATCGAAATCGGCATTGTAGGGCGATGTACACGACAGATTCATGCGAAATGTGGACCAGGGCAGCACCTTCACCCTGTGACCCATCATACTCATCTTGTGCAGCGTCGGCTGACGATTGAATATCACCAGATCATCATCGCGCAAATGACGCTCCACTTTGTAGCCGCATTGCAAATGTAAATCGGAGGATTTCGGATGAAATCTCAAATCGATACGTTCGCCATTGTCGCGTACAATGTATTTGGCACCCGGATATTGGGAATTGCCACGGCGGACCAGCTCCTGCATGCGATCGATATTGAAGGGTGTCACCAGCTCGGGGAACGTCAAGTTCTGGGCAATGGAACGCGGAACGCCCACCTGATCGATGCGCAAATTGGGATCGGGCGTGATGACTGTGCGGGCCGAGAAATCGACACGTTTGCCCATCAAATTGCCACGGATACGTCCCTCCTTGCCCTTGAGACGCGCCTTGATGGCCTTCAGGGGTTTGCCCGACTTTTGCATGGCCCGCGGCATTCCGGGCATATCGTTGTCCACCAGTGTGGCCACATGGAATTGCAGCATCTTGATGTTCTCCTGTATGACGTGTGCGGCGGCGCCACTCGCTTCATTCTTTCTCAGCTCATTGTTGGCCTTGATGATGTCCGCCAGTTTGTGCGTCAAATCATCCTGATTCTTGGCCGCTCCGAACATGACGACAGCGGGACGCACGGCCAGCGGGGGAACGGGCAGAACGGTGACAATCATCCAATCGGGACGAGCGTATTTGGGATCCATGCCGAGTATGAAGCACTCCTCGTCCGTTATGTGCTTGAGAATCTCCCAGACACGCTCCGCAGACACGATTATCTTTTTCTCCTGCGAATATATGAAAATGGAATATGAACAAATTATTCTAACTTGGTTTATTATTAAACATTCTATATAATATGATTTCGATTTGAATTGATATTGACTTTCATTTGATTTTAATTTAAGTTTGTTTTGATATTGATTTGGATTTGATTTTGTTTTAAAAAAGTATTCAAAAATATATATGTATTGGCATATTTCATAAGACGATTTCGATTTGATTTTAATTTTAATTTAATTTGAAATCAATTTGATTTTGATTTAAGAAATATATTAGCATATTTCATAATATGATTTCGATTTTCATTTGATTATAATTATATTTCATTTAAGAAAATATTTAAAAACATTAACATATTTTTAAATGATTTCGATTTGACTCAGATATTGATTTTCATTTGATTTTAATTTTAGATTTATTAATCTTAATATTTCATACACAGATTTCAACTTGATTTGCATTTGATATTAATTTTAGTTCGATTTGATATTGATTTGGATTTAATTTTGAATTTACAAATTTTTTAAAAATTGCATTAAAAGATTTGGATTTAAATTGTATTTTTATTTGATTTGATTTTAATTTTAGTTGGTCTTGAAATTGATTTGATTTTGATCTAAGAAAATATTCAAAATATTTATTAGCATATTTCATAAAATGATTTCGATTTGGTTTGATATAAATTTTGGTTTTCATTTGATTTTATTTTTAATTTCATTTAAAATTGGGATTTGATAAAATATTAAAAATATTCATTTGATTTTAATTTTAGTTTAATTTGATATTAATTTGAATTAGTTTTGGGATTTGATTTAATATAAATTTAATTTTAATTAAATTTAAAATTGATTAAGATTTGTTTTTTAATTTATTTTAATTTAATTTTAAATTGAGATTGATTTCATATTAATTTGGATTTATTTTGTAATTTAATTAAATATAAATTTAACTTATTTTAAATTGATTTGGATTTATATTATTAGAATCAACATAAATATATGTAAATATATATTACCTGCGAGTCCTCGTTCACATGCTTCCACTCGGCGGTCAGGTCGAGACCCGTTCGCCTTATCGAGGGCTGATAGTGACCGCAACCGCCGTGTCCTGGCTTTTTATTGGGATCCACCTGCTGGTTGTCCTTGGTGAGATCCATGTCCTCGCCACCCTCGCAGATCGTCTTGCCCTTGCACAGATCATAGACGTAGGCGAGACGCTTCCTCGGCTGTCCCTTCGACTTCACCACAATCTCCTTGATCTTGGGATTGTGCGGAGACACCAACATTTTGGAGCAATAGAAGCACACGCAACGCAGTATCTTTATCGTCTTGGTGATAAATCCAATGTGAAAGACGGGCTTGGCCAGATCAATGTGACCAAAATGGCCAGGACACTCGGTCATGTTGCCGGCACACGTCTGACACCGCGACGTCCGGTCGATTACACCCTGGCGAGGATCCATCAATCCGCCCAGCTTCGGACGACCGCCCTCCAGCGTCTCGGCGAACTGGACGCCGCCCTCCGTCACGGACATGCGACGCTAAACGAGATGAGAGAAAGAGAGAGAAAAGTGCAAAGGATAATCAATATTTGTAGGAAAGTGTGCTCGACTTGAAGAGACCCTGTACTCATTCAAAAATGTTTAAGAATCTAGGAATAATCACAAAATTGTTACAAATTTTAAATATTTTGTGTAATTCCGATTAATATACAATGAAGCAAACAAAAGGAAAGTTTTAGAGAAATAAGATTGTTTAATATTTCAAAAAATGTCCGACTTTTCAGTATTTTTTATTTAAAGAATTTTATATAATTCTTAGAGATTATTATAAACTAAAATCATTCAAAAAAGAATCCCAATAAATTGTGAATATAAAATTACGACTTTATGTTACTAAAAAATGATTAAAAATTGCATTTAAATATAAGATTTATTTTTTTTTAAGTACTAGACTTAATAGGTAACAAATAAAAAGAATCAAATAGCCTATACTTTTGTGCATAACTGTATGCCAAATTTTGTGTCTCTAGCTTTTAAAGTCTCGCATTGTTTTTGCTGGATTTTTTTAGTTTTTAATTATTATGAAATATTGGAAAAATATTTAAAAAATTAATGATGGAATTTTTTATAAGTTGAAACATCAGACTATCAAGCTGCATTTCAATTATTTTGATATCTCTTTTAGTTTAGATTTTATAGATGCCTAAGCTTGATTGAAGTTGGTTGGTTGAAGTAAGCTGTGAGCCACTGTACTTAAACCAAGTAATTGTTTCGAAAGTATTATAAATGTATATAAATATTATTTATTTTGCAAATAAACTATTTATTGTTCTATATTAATTTTCCGTTTTAATATTTAATTACAGTTCATAGATCAATTTTAAAAAAGGAATAAACTCAAGCCTGAAATTCTTATTTGATTTAATATTTTATTGTTGTTGTTTCTAGTTCTTAGAACACCCTAAAAATAAATTAACAACTAAAATTAAAATAAAAACTTTTTTTAAAAATACAAAAAAAAAATTAAAAGTGAAATAGAAAGTATTTTATTATCTTTACATCGTATAAAAACATACAAGTCCATGTTATTTATTTGTCAAAATAATTACTTGACATACTGTATTTACATTACTTTTGTCAAAACAATTATTGGACTAACTGTATAGCAGCTTCAGTCTGCAATACGCACATTTCGCTAATGACAAACCTAATATGCCCTATGAAGATTTCAAGTACAGGGTCTCAAATATAATAGAAACAATTATTTTAAGGATTTTTTGGGCATTTCACATGAATCATCGCCAAATATTGAAAATCGCATGCATTTTGTTTACTTGTGTCTCTTGCCGATTGATTTTCAATATGGCGTCAATTTCACATTTTTTTGTCATGTATTTTTTTTTTTTGGCACTAAGTGTACTTACAATTTCATCAGGTGATAAAATACCAAACTGTACGCGCTTCACCTGACGCAGTGGCGCCTTCGAATCCGTTGTGGTGCTCATTGTTGTGCGTGGAGTTGTTCAAGTGCCGCCGTCGTCGTCGTCGTCACACTTTTTACCCACAAAAATTTTTTGGGACAATTTTGCACGCGTGACAAAAGTCACAGCGCAGTGGGCAAAGCGAGAGCTAAAAAACGTTTACGAAAAAAAAAAACAAAAACAATAAATATCTTGCGGTTTTTTGCGTTTGTTTATGTTGAATGCATTTTATTACAATCGTTCGCCTGTTGAATACACTTGAATGGACTTTAAAGCTGCTAATTCCGCCTTTTTTAATGCAGACGCGAGCAACGCAGACCGAAAAAGCGCACTAAAATTATATTGTGGGAGGCCGATTGGCTATAAAACGCAACTCTGCGCAGTTTTGTGTTATCGATATTCAGCAGCCCATCAATGGAGCATAGCCCGCGAACAGCTGATTTATATATATTTAATATTCAATCAAGTTTATTAGGCAATTTGCTTTTTGTCACATATTGTTTTTTTTTCAATATTTTTTCTCGTCCGTATGTTTGATAAGTTTTACGCAAGCAATGGCACTGACAACAAAAATGAAAATCGAAATTTCGATATATGTTGCTCGACAACTAGTGCTGGGTATCGATATAAGCATTGTCAAGCAACTATCGCAGTGCTGTTGGTCTATCGGCCGACCGCCAGAATCTGCCCGAGTTGAGAACAAAGTTTGGCCCGAAATCTAATGAACAAATTTAACTTATTAAATACTTTTTAACTCCTTAATAGAAAAATAACTAATTACACCATTTTTAGATTTTTTATAATGTTAGATAAATTGTATAATACTAGTTAAAATACCCAAAAATATAATCCTTTTAAAGACTGAGTATAAGGTTGCCACCTAACAAAACTATCGGTGAACTAAGGCTGTGAACTATCGGTAACTTTGTCTGCGATTTGATACAATTTATCATATGCTCGTACGATTACAACATATAAAATTGTGAGAAGTAAAAACAATGAATGAAGTCGGCGTTGCCATCGACGCAGTGGCAGCGGAGAAGCAGCGAAAGTTTCGGATCCAAGGTATATTTACATTTCCTTTCAAATCATACACAATACATATATTTCATTTGCAATACACATTTTCAACAACAACGAAAACAGCCGCTGCATTCATGGGTCTCGTCGGTGGCATCTCCGCACTTTTTGGATTCTCTCGCACGCTGGCGACTGCCAAGAAAGCGGACAGCAAGGTTCTCCAGCAGCAGGGCACACGCCAGGGCATCATACTCATGGACGAGGGCTCCACATTGGCCCTGCGTGCCCTCGGTTGGGGCACACTCTACGCCGTCCTTGGCACTGGCGCCTTCTGTTATGGCGTCTGGAAACTAAGCGGCGCCAAAGACGTGAGTTTGTTACAGTTGGTCAAGTAATTGTTTTGACAGGCAACAAAAATGCATACATTGAATTAGTGATTACTTTTTTTTTATCAGATTTAACAACTAAACTAAAAAAGATATCAAAAAAAATTTAAAAGCAAGTTTTAAGACAAATGTGTTGACATGTCATATACCACTTCATTTATTTTTATTAAATTTTTTCAATTTAAAACTAAAATGTATCCGAAAAAGAGTTGTAATAAGTTGAATCTCCAAGCTTTACGCAATTATTCGACTTATTTAGTTAAATATTTCAATAAACGCTTCTTTAAAATTAGTTAGTTAGACTTTTTATTAGAATTTCTTAAATCAATAAACAATTTTTTCTTTCTAAGTTTAGAAATGGTTAAAAAATGCAAATTGCACCGATTAATTAGAAAATGTTTGAAAGAAAAAAGCTAAATTAGGCGGAAAAAAGCTGAATTTGGTGAAATAGTCCAAATTTAGCAAGAAGGGTTAGTTTGCATCCGATATTTCTTTTTTTAAAGATAAAAAAAAACCAAAAAATAAATATAGATTTTGTAAAAAATGTGGATTTTTTTGTTTGATTAAAAATATTTTCTCCATCTCTTGCAGTTCGAGGAGTTCCGGCTGAAAATGGGCAGAGCTTTGCCGCGTATAACAAAGGACGAGCCACCAACGAGTCGCACGGACTTTGATGGCCTCACGGATCTTATGAAATACGTGGCCACCTGGACCAAGGAGTAATCCTCACAGTTGGCCATCGTTATTTTTTTTTAGCTATAGTATACAAGCTTAGACCATAAAGAATAAAATGTCAAGTTGTTGATAACTTTTTGTTTATGTTGAAATTCGTGCATTTTTGGTATAAAAACGGTTTTAAAATTTAGACAAACAGTCGAGCATGTTATTTCTCTGGATGTTGCGCACATGGAGTTGACAGTCAACCTTGAGATCCTCCACTAAATCCTGCATATCCCTGAATTCCCTTAAAAAGCTGTTGCTGTCATTCATGAATGTACTGAAATTACGTATAAATTGCTGTAAATTTGGGCCTTTATTCAAATATGCCCGATGCTCCTGGCCAGGTTCATAGCATGAGGATGTGGATTGGCGTCCAGATCTGGGCAGATTCCTTGTGATGAAGGTTTCCCAGGCTTGTTTCTCTTGGACGACGTGCTCTTTGTAGGCTGCGAGAGCAACTTCAATTTGCTGGCAGGCAGTTGGCGCTAAAAATTTAATAAAAGAAAATTAATATTGTATAAATTATCGTGTAATTGTTTTGACAATTTTACAAATTCACAAAGTTTGTTTTTAAATTAAATTTTGAATTATTTTTTTTGTTATTTTAGTTGACCTTTTATTTTTATACAATTAAAAACCAATATTGAAATTTATTGGGATTGACTATTTTTGGATTTGTCAAAATAATTTCTTGCGCAACTGTATAACAGTTTTATTCAATTGCATCTACAGTTTGTCAAGTAAATGTTTGATAAATTAAAATTTTTTTTTTTTGCTTTCTCAAAACAATTACTTGCCCCACTGTGAATCAGTTTCATTCAATTGCATCTAGTTTTTCAAGTAAATGTTTGACAAATCCACAAGTTCATATTTATTAATTTTATTCAATTTAAAATGTTTGTCAAAACAATTGCTTGCTCTACTGTAATCCCGCGCATTTTTCACTCACATTCCGACAAGTCGAGCGTTGTATTGAAAATGCTCTTTTGATGATTGTACACAGGTTTTGCACTCATTGTCTTGTGCAACTCATCCGCCACATCTTCAATTTCAATATCCGAAATATCATCTACATCGCTGAGTCGCGCAGTTTCCACATTTAGTGCACTTTCTTTTGCACTTTTGTTTTCGCTTGTTGCGTCTTCCATTTTCAAAAACAAACATAGAAACAAACATGGTGTCTGCAGAGTACGAGGTAACGCCGTTTACAAATCTATCGATATTGTCTGGCCATCAGGGCGTGCGATAGCTTCAGACTTGGACACTTTACAGCACTGTTTATTTAAATATTTACTTTATTTTGTTATTTGTGAGTGCGATATTTTCTCTGATTGACATTTCACAGCATTTTAAAGTTGCAATTAATTAATAAATTTTTAGGCCGTTTGTTGCGGCTTTCAATGTGCGCAGTCGATAACAAATGTATCGATGCGTGCAATATATTAGCTGCAAATCGCATGATTGGCAATTTAATAAAAGGATTTAGTTTTCTTGATTTTACGTGTGTAGTTTTATTCACGCTCTTAAAATGAAGCGTTTCGTTTTTTGTTATTGTCTTATTTGACTATCGATATATACAATGTGACATCTTCGTTATATCGATATAATTAACTTTTTATGTATCGATATTTTCACATTAACTGGTTGACACTTGACAACACTACTTTAAGCGGAATTTTGAATATAAAAATAAATAAATTGGACAAAACATAGTAGTCGCTGTTGAAACAGCTTGTGCTGACTTTATTTGAAACTTTCAATTGAGATAGAGCTTTCACAAAAAACAGAGACGTGTGCTCCCGAAATTTTTGGATTTTTTCGCAGTTAAAAATATACAGAAAACAAAAAAAAACAATTGTGTAATAAATTTGAAAACGGGCGTTAAATGCGAATATTTTTGAAATGATTTACGAACTGATAATGCTGTTAATCGGCTGGCTTTATCCGGCGTACGCGACATACGCGAGTTTGGGCGGCAATCCGGCAAATCAAACGAAATGGATGAAATATTGGATAATCTTCGGCATCTTCACATCGTTCCATTTCCTGACAAGCTGCCTGGAGAACTGGGTGCCATTCTTCGCTGGCTTCAAGCTGTGCCTTCTGCTGTGGCTGCTGCCCAACTTTGGAGGCGGCTGTCAACTCATACACGATGAGTTGATTGATCCGCTGATGAGTCGGAATCGCATGTTGATCCAACAGGCGTTCAATGGTGTCTCGGATATGGCGAGTGCTCTGCTCCGGGAGCTGATCAAGATGGTTTATCATCTGCTGGTGGATGTCGTTGAGCAGTGCTGGCAATTGACCCGCAATGCCGATGACATCCATGTCCCGACGCGTCTCCAGGCGGCCATCAATGAGGTCATTGCCGAATTGCGCGCCGCTCGCCAGGCAGCGGCTCCAGTTGCTCCAACTCGTGTTCCGGCTGCTCCGCCCACTCCCACTCCCGCTCCACTTGCTCTCCAGGAAGCCCAGGATGCCCAGGAAGCCATCCCTGATGTCCCTACCAATGCCAATCCCAATCCCATTGCCAACTCCACGCCCATTCCCTTGCCCGACGTCGCTCCCAATCCCAATATCACCGATGACGATGCCATTCAATTGCGCATTCTGCTCGCTGAGGCCGCCAGTGCCATTCGGATGCAGTGGAGCCTCCAGTTCGCCCATCAGGAGCATCTGGCGCCCATTCACAGCTGCGTCAAGGGGCAACTGGAACTCGAGGATGTCGATCGCGCCTATCTGGAGTATCAAGCTGGCGAACAGCCCTAAGGATTCCCCAAAGATTCCCCAAGTATTCCCCAAGGATTCCCCAAGGATTCCCTAAGGATTCCCCAAAGATTCCTCACACACACTTTGTCGACTGTTTTTTTTTTCGTATCGGTTTTTGTGTTACACTTGTACTTTCAATAAATCAGGCATTGCAAATGAAATTTGTATTTTTTTTTGTCAAATTGGAGGTTGCATGTCGAGCGGAATAAGAAAAAAAAAAATAATTTAGCGATTTTGTCATATGTATATGATATATTTAATAAATTAACTTTTCTATATTTTTGCCCATTTCTCCTTATAGATTGACTTCCACAATAAACCGTTTGCATTCTGACGATAACACTAAGTAAGACAGTCAGATTGTACTTATAAAAACCTTTTCATACCCCAAAAAAATCTGATATCCAATTTTGTGACTAATTATGTATATTATGTTTCATATTTATGTATATAGTTAAAAAAAAAAAATGTTGGCACATGTTGTTGTATTTGAACAACTAGTCAGATTTTGATGATCGTGATAAAAATTAATTTTCAATGCTTATTTAAAATTAAAAGTATTTGATGTACCTTTTGTACAGGGTATTCGAATTTTGTCAGAAAATGTGTAATCATTTTTAAAATATGAACTATAAACTTAACTTAACATATGTTCTTTTCAGTGAACAATTAAAATTTACTTTAATTTAATTTATTACTTTAAAATTTTAGTTTTACCTTAATTAACTCAAATTAATTGTCAAAACTCATTTACTTTTTGCCGACTGCTTTTAGTCGTGCTATAATAATAATAAAAATTAAAAAATTAAAAATTATAATTGTTTTTTTTATTTATTTACTAAAATTATTAAAAAATTAATAATTGCAATTTTAAATTTAAAGTATTTCCTATATTATACCTTTGTACAGGGTATACACATTTTTGGTAAGAAATGTGTAATAATTTTTAAAATAATAAACTATAATAATAAATAAATAATAAATATAGAAAATTAAAATATTGAAATTAAAGTTCACCAAAATTTACGTGAATTTCAATTTAAAAAATTTGCAACTAAAATGTTTAACACAAATGTGTTTTCTTATGAAAAATTTGAGAAAAATATTCTCCTAGCTTTGAAACTGGAAACTATTGATGTAAAAATATCAAAAAATACTTTAAATTGATCATGTTTTTTGAACTCTCGAGTGTATTAAAAGTGCTTTCAGACGAGCATTTTTTCACCGACACTTTTTGTCAAAAAACTGTCGGTGTCGTGTGAACAGTCAGAATTTAAAAAGCGTCGGCTTTTCACCGGTGCTCACCGATAGAAATAGAACACGTCCTATTTCCATCGGTTTTTTGTGTCGGTCAAATGCCTACTAGATTGAGGCACTTTTGTATGAAACTTTTCAGAGTGTGACCAGGTTCTGTGAGAAAAAAAACCGATGGTATTTTTGTTTGACAACCGATGCGAATTGTGTGAATGGCAAAATTTACCGACGGTGAAAAAGCGTCGGTGAAAACACGCTCGTCTGAAAGCACTTTAAGTAAATTAATTTTTATGAAAATACTAAAACTCATTGAAGTTTGTTCATCATAGTGTATTTGAAAAAGATTTTTTTTTAAGTTGAACTATTTTCTTTTTTCGATTCCTAGTGCTGCAAGCCAACTCTTATTATTTCGGGCACTAGTCACTATTAAAAGCATCGATTTTAAAATATTATTAAGATTAAACAATTCGCAAGTAAGAAGAAAGTATCAATAACCATATACAATTTTAGCAAAACTTTTGGATTCATTTTAATTTTAGTTTACAACTTTTTTTATTTCGATATTCTATTGTGATACGCGAACTATAAGGTTAACAACTATACAAATCAAAATATTTTTTTAATTTTGATAAGAATCAAGTCCAAAGTATTTTCTTGTACTCATTTTTGAATCTTCTGGGAGTTCCATTCCAAGCCATGTTAATATGGGTTTGAATGCCGACAAGATACAAATTCTGACTTTCGTTATGCTTTCGTCACTAGCGTGGACTGCCGTCTGCAGTGATTTTGCTTCGTTCTTCCATCTTCCTTGGGCTTCCTTACGAGAAAGCATCTTCAAACTATGCACTTCACTCGCGGTCATCGTTAATAAATCGGAATCAACTCGGGATGCAATTTGATTAAGACTTAAAAGATTCCCCGAATCTTCTAAATGTCATTCAAACCAAAGACTTGGCCAATCGCGACTTCCCATCGATGGCAGCGGGTGAGATGCTGAGTTCATCGATTGTTTCTTTCATTCCGTTCCTAAAATAGTGCAAAGAGAAAACAAATTCTGAATAAGACATTAGAATTGTATTAATATACTTGGACTTACCCATATCTCTCTGAATCCAGCGAGTTCCAGCCGTCTGCCAGTACGCTCACAAATTGGCCTTCTTAATTGCAGAAAAAATCATATCTTGCTCCATTTGTCTGGATCCGTGGACACAATCTGGTTATCTCAAAAGAAGTGCAACAGAAAACCAATTGTAAATATGTACACATGTCTAGTCTAAACACATTCTTATGTTTCTTGACTTACCCATTTTGACGCACTGAAGATCTTATTAAATTCAATGCAAAATTGTAAGTTATTAAAAAAAAAAAGAGAAAAAAAAAACAAACATTGTAATTTACTAAGACTTCATGTCTTTGGTTTGAACTTAAGAAATAAACTGAGCATTTTCATGTGCTCCGTGCGCTATTTATAGGGTTAATTCAAATAAAAACCATCGCCTACTTTGATAAAGAAAACTGTGTTTTACATTTCTCAGAGTTGCATTGCTTGTCAGAAACAAATAACAGCTGAATTGACTGTTATTAAAACTAACATAATAACCTAAGCCGTTAACTTTTAAAATTGTGAATATATTTTAAATATTTTTTTTTTTTTTGTATATTTAAATGATTAGAGCAAATGGGGCCGTTGGAGTGTTTTTGAATTTGTTTACTATTCTAATTAAAAATACGCGTCGAATGACACATCGATAATCGAAATCTGACTAGTTTAGCGGGAAATCGCTAAAAACCGCTAAAATTGAAGCCCCCATAGCATCCAAACAATAGAAGCTACAGATATATTCTATATGTCGTTGAAAAGATATTTTGATGGGCTCTTAGGCATACCTTCAAAGTTTTTTTTAAGTAAATAGGTAAACTGCTACATGTGAAATAAGGCGTTTTTCCCCACATTTTGGCGGTTTTTGAGAAAACGCTGCTAACGATTTTGTTTATTTTTAAATACAGTCGAACTTCCCTAACTCGAACTTCTCTAACTCGAATTTTCTCTAACTCGAACAAAATCGAGTGGCAATAGCGTTTACTGAGCAAATTTCATACAATTCTACTTCCCTAACTCGAACTTCCCTAACTCGAATTTCTCCGTAACTCGAACAAAAATATTGGCCCGTACTTCTGTAAGTCGAATTTTTCGGGAAAATCCCCAATAAATTTTGAATTTTTTTTTCATTTCTGTTTTGTGATTTTGTTATCGGCTCGTTTTAATACGTAATATTGATGTACGTTAACATATGGTGATGCAATATGATAGAATATTGCATCAACAATTATTTAGGCTTGTAAAATTGCTATATAAAAGATGCTCGTAATGTTCTTCTTTGTCAGCGCATCAGTGCAAGATTATTTACCATGGCACACACAGGTGTATTAAAATGTTTATCGCTTAAAGAAATATTCAAACTTATTAGTTAAGGAATAAAAAGTGGACCAAAAAAATTTAAGTGGCTGAAAAATATGAAATTTTAGTAAAAACTGTTTTACAAGCTACAAAATTATTTATGATGTCATTTGAATCGGGAAGTTCTTCTAAATACAGCAAAAGAACGAAAAACCCAATTTTTGAGTCTATCGACAGGTCCTAAACAAACTGGAATCTGTTTTTTTTTGAAAATAACAAGAAAAGTTAGCAATTTAAAATTTTTTATGAATGAATAAAATTGTAGTTTCTTTTAAAAGACTTAAAAAAAAAAAATTCCCTTACTCGAAGTCTCCCTAACTCGAACTTTTTTCTTGGATAATGGTGATTCGAGTTAGGGAAGTTCGACTGTATGTTGTAGTTTGTATGAATGAATGTGTTTTCATTCTCATTATTATCATGGCGATGGTACTGACGTATATTTCTACAAATCAATTTTAGCGGTTTTTAGCGATTTCCCGCTAAACTAGTCAGATTTCGATGATCGATGTGTCATTCGACGCGTATTTTTAATTAGAATAGTGAAAAAATTCAAAAACACTCCAACGGCCCCATTTGCTCCAATCATTTAAATATACACAAAAAAACAAAATATTTAAAATATATTCACAATTTTAAAAGTTAACGGCTTAGGTTATTGTGTTAGTTTTAAGCATAGTACGCAAACTCAAAAAAAGGCCTGGCGTAAGCCCAAACTCCATATAAAAAAAACACTGGCGTAAAATCAAGAAGAAGAACTTGACATTTATTACGCTCGGGTGTCCGCAAACTAAATAAATTAACAGAGCTGTTACAGAAAGCTGTTACAGCTGACAGGCCCAGCGAAACATTAAACTGTTTAGAGTTTCGCTGGGTATATCTATCTCGCTCACTCACATAAATTCAAAAAAATGGCCGCAACGTTGACAAAAAACAGCGACATTGACAATAACGACGACAATATTAATGAATTATAATCAAGAACGAAAACTAAAATTGTTTTTATAGATATAAACCAAAGACTTTGCATTTTTTCATTAATATAGAGGGAGAATCCACGTAAAAAGTTCAAAAGCGATGGGTGCACCCAATACCCGCTGTGCTTGCGTGCCATAGCATATTTCTCTTCTATTAACTTTAATTTACATTTTTCATTGCCTATTCTCTCCTCTTTTATCCAAATCAGTTCTGCATGTTCATATTTAAAATCAACCGCCGTTGACGCATAGAGTTACCACTCAACTTGTTGTTATTTTCCGTGTTGCATTGGCAACACTGGGCTTACGCTCGTCGACTGCTAAATATTGAGCACTTTACGCCGCGTAAAATTTAGTTAGCTTGCGTACTAAGCTTAAATATTGAGCACTTTACGCCGCCTAAAATTTAGTTAGCTTGAGTACTAAGCTTTAATAACAGTCAATTCAGCTGTTATTTGTTTCTGACAAGCAATGCAACTCTGAGAAATGTAAAACACAGTTTTCTTTATCAAAGTAGGCGATGGTTTTTATTTGAATTAACCCTATAAATAGCGCACGGAGCACATGAAAATGCTCAGTTTATTTCTTAAGTTCAAACCAAAGACATGAAGTCTTAGTAAATTACAATGTTTGTTTTTTTTTTCTCTTTTTTTTTTTTTAATAACTTACAATTTTGCATTGAATTTAATAAGATCTTCAGTGCGTCAAAATGGGTAAGTCAAGAAACATAAGAATGTGTTTAGACTAGACATGTGTACATATTTACAATTGGTTTTCTGTTGCACTTTTTTTGAGATAACCAGATTGTGTCCACGGATCCAGACAAATGGAGCGGGGCCTTGCGTCTGATCTCGCCCAGCTCCAAGCTGGACGAGCTGGTCTCACCATCACTCCCAGAGCTGTCGCGCTCTGGGGATTTCTTTTGCATCTTTGGCGCCGAAGGTGCGTCCTTGGCATTGGAAGTACCTCCTAAAGACATCAGCCTTCAAGCCCATGTTATCATGGAAGAGATCAGGGTAAGTCTAAGCATATATGTATATAAAATGTCTAATGTCTTATTCAGAATTTGTTTTCTCTTTGCACTATTTTAGGAACGGAATGAAAGAAACAATCGATGAACTCAGCATCTCACCCGCTGCCATCGATGGGAAGTCGCGATTGGCCAAGTCTTTGGTTTGAATGACATTTAGAAGATTCGGGGAATCTTTTAAGTCTTAATCAAGTTGCATCCCGAGCTGATTCCGATTTATTAACGATGACCGCGAGCGAAGTGCATAGTTTGAAGATCCTTTCTCGAAAGGAAGGCAACAGGAGAAGGATGAAAAACGCTAACATGGCAAATAGAGAGCTGCAAGACCCATTTGTACTAAAATTGGTCAGGGATCCAGCGAGCTCCTGCTGCGTGTCAGTTTGCTCACAAATTGGCCATCTCAAAAAAAAAAGGGGGAAAATTAACTCTTAATATTCCAAACATGTACATAATGTATAGTTTATATAGTTTGTAGTTTTTACCGTTTTGACTCTCTGAAGATCTTATTAAATTTAATGCAAGATTCTGAATTATACTACGATTATTTCCTTGTAAGGATTTTTTAGGAGAGGGACGAATATAGTCAGGTTGGAAAATATTGGAAGCTCATATTTTTTGCCCAGCAAGACATTAGTAACTCGAAAAATATTCCTAGAGGCTAATTTAACTCTTCAATCAATAATCAAAATCCAATCCAATTAGAAGCACTAGTATATTGAAATTTAAAGAAAATCGTTAGGAGCGTTTTCTCAAAAACCGTCAAAATGTGGGAAAAAATACCTTATTTCACCTGTAGCTGTCTACCTATGCTCTTCAACAAAAACATTGTAGGTATGCCTAAGAGCCCTTCAAAATACATATTCAACGATTTATAGATCATAACTGTAGCTTCAATCGTTTGGATACTGTATATTTAGCGGGTTTTAACGATTTCCCGCTAAACTAGCGATTTTTCGAAAAAGTCGTGGAGCAAAAGTTTCTAGAATTCAAAGGATTACAGATTTTGGCGATTGTTTTTAATCAGTTGTTGTTTACACTTGTAAATAAATTAAAAAATTAAGGTTTTGACTCCCAAGCGAATTGTTCGATATGGGCGACGTGGGCATGGCTAGGCGGCCGCCTTGCCCACACGATCTCGTTCCCTTTCCCTTTCTCGTTCCCGATCCCTTTTAAAAATGGGCAAACGCGTCCAGATAAATCCGCCATTTCGTTGGGCAGCGTATTCATCCACATCGGGCAGTGGGAACGGCGTCGTCCGATCAAAATAATAATTGCTGGGCGCGTGCATGATAAACTCCAGATAGCACAGTTTCCGCGAGAGCTCCTCATCGGGTCCTGCCGGGAAAAAAAAGCCAGAAAAATAGTTAGTATTAAAATTTTAGCTAGAAAATTTGTCAGCACTCTGGCATGGTGAAATAATTATGAGGTTGTCAATTCGTCATGCCCTTACTAGAGGTGGAGAACTATCGATGGTCAAGCGCTATTGAGCCGCCATCGATGGCAGGCCTGCACTATCGATAGTGGTCGATAGTTTTTTATAGCACTTATATAATAGTTATATATTTTAATGACAATGATAAGATCCTTACTTTAGTCGAAAAAAATAAGGGGGAACGAAACGGAAATGGACCTAATAAAAATGTCTAATTTTAATGCTTAACATACAAAATTAAATCCATTTTTTTACCTATGTAAAACCTAAATTCATGACAATTTAACACACTATCGAAAACTATCGATAGTTATCGATGGTTTGGAAAATAATGTCGCTGACTATCGATGGTGCCGACTATCGATAGTTTTCCACCTCTAGCACTTACCTATAAGATACGTGGCGGGATCAAAGCCATCCCTGGGATCGGGACTGTCCTGGGTGGGAATCAGCCAGGTGAGAAACGCCGACTTTTCGCAATAGGCATCCACAAGTAATCCACGGATCTGGGCATAATAAACATTCTGTTCGCTGTCCACAATGCTCACGATGTCGCCAATCTGCATGTAGCTGCCCTTGTAGAACACGCTCTTCACGAATCTCGTGGTTGCCTGGACACGCGGCGTCTTCTGTGCCGGTCGCTTGAATAATGTGCGTCGATTTCTGGGTGTGGATGCAGTTGCTCCTCCTCCACCTCCAGCGCCTGCTCCTCCTCCTCCAAGTTTGCCATGTGCCTTGCAGTTCGTTGCTCCATTGTGGCCATTTGTTGCTCCTCCGGCTGCAGCTCCTCCTAGGGATATTTTATTATCGATAAGTATTTTTGGCGATAATACATTTATTAAAGTATTTAAATATCGATAGATACATATTCATATGATTTGTGATGCATTTTTGAACGATTTAAAATCAATATCGATTTTAAATCGAAATGTTATCGAAATGGATCATTTCGAAAGATATCAACATCCTTACATACCTGCTCCCCCTCCACCTCCTGCTCCGCCGCGCCCCGTCAATTTGGCCTTGAAGCGTGTGCTGCGCGTGCTCTTCCTGAGACGCTTCATAATGTTTGGGGAACGAGCGCCGTTCAAGCTGCTCCTCGTGATCTTTCCGCCGCCTCGTGGCTGCGTCGGCTGGGGGGCGTGGCATGTTGTGCCTGGCACGGCTGCCATTTTGGTTTCCGCATCGCCTTCGGCGGCCGTTTCGGCCTTAATGCTGGCCACCAAACTCGACAGCGACTCCTCCGGCAGCTGCTCCTCCTCCTTGACCTCCTGTTGTTCCTCTTTCACCTGGGATTCGGTTTGTTTTTGTTGATTTTTCCTTACTATCTCTTTTTGCCTTGTGCGCTCGTCCAGCTCATCGAGATCATCCAATGTCTCCGTTGTGGTCAGATCCGTATCAATCTCCATTTTTACACAATCCTCTGTCGTCTTGTCCTCCTTCTCCTCCTGCTCGTTTTGTTTCTTCTCCTCCTTTGCATCCGTGGAAGCAGCGCAATCTGTGCACAGTGTAGCCTTATCTTCCGTCTCCTTCGCGCATTTGCTGCACTTTGTGGAAGTTTCGGACATTGTCGGTTCGTTTGCTTATATTGCACTAAACGGGTTACTTAATTGATTGATTGTATTTTGCTTAATTTAAATTATCAAATTTGTTGTTACTCTTGTCCACGGTTGCCACAATTGGCGTTTTTGCGCCAAAACTGGCTCTCTTTTTAGTGAATTTGGCTAATTTGTCTTGTTTGTTTTTGGCTCAATCTTGTCCAGTGTCACTGTTATGCTCAACAGAAGTCGTTGCTCAAGTGAGCTGTTAATATGCAAACAAATGTTAGCTTATATAACAGTGCCATTTTGAGTGAACATTTGTTTCGCCGCCTCTGTATCTTATCACTAAGCAAATAACCTATAGAGAACCCATCCTATACAACTTAAATGTCACAGAAAAAAAGGCTTGCGAAGCGTCCACAGCGATGTGTTACCGATCTGGCAATATTGTTCGAGTGAAATTTATAAAAATTAAGGGTGTTGTTTTGAATAAAATAATGTGGGTTAAAAGTTTTAAGGGTAGAGGCTATATCATATTTCACATGTTTAAGTTTCGCAAGCAACGGCCTCAAAAATAAAATCGCTTCTTTTATAAATTCCACTATAACAATATTGCCAGATCGGTAACACTTCGCTGTGGACGCTTCGCAAGCATTTTTTCTGTGACATTTCAGTTGTATAGGATGGGTTCTCTATAGGTTATTTGCTTAGTGATCTTATGTATCTTCCTGGCTGTTGGCTGTAGACACTTGCAGAAAACACACAAATTAAAAAAATTGGGACTGTTGTTTAAGCGCCACGTTATGCTTAATTTAGCAATATTTAAATTTTGCCACTCTATGTTGCATTGCGTTGCTTACATAGCAGAGCACTGTTAAGGCACTGTTGCGCAGCTTGCGCAATTTGAGGCGGCTGCCTATCGAAGCGACAGATCGATAAATCCTTCGATATATCGAAGAGAAGGTCCGGCCACGGTTGCCACAATTGGCGTTTTTGCGCCAAAACTGGCTCTTTTTTTTACCAGTTGGCGCAATGGCACTTATTTTTGCGATTTGGCTGTTTTTTTTCATCAGTTCAGAATCAGTTATTTTGTATAGTTTTAGGTTGAAGTACATATTTATTTTAATTTAATAACATAATCACTAGATTAAGATGAAAATGTGAAGTACTTTAGATATATTTGTTATTCATTTAAGTGATTGTGAACGAAATATTTTTTATATAATTAAATGCAAAAATAACATGAACTGCAAAAAAAAAGTTTTGGCTCTTTTTTAGACAATTTGGCTCATTTTTTGGTTGTTTTTGGCTCAATCAGATATTTTTAAGTGGCAACCGTGGGTCCGGCGCAAAATAATATTTAAGCAATTTGCTAGTTTTATAATTGACTAAATTATTTATTTTGTAATCCGATAGCTCAAGCTCGTCACTTTTGGTGGGGGTTGAATTTTCACACATTAATTTTAAATCAAATAAATTTAATTAAATAAATCTAGCTTCAAAACTAGAGAAAATACTAATGAAGTATATTTTTTTTTTACAAAAATACAACTCCGACTATCGACCCCTTCTGCGGTAGCCACGTTTCAAAACTATCGGTGACTCTTTTTCGTCGATTCAGTTTCAAATTTTTGTGTTTGTTTTATTTGTAAATTTTTTTTAAATTTTTTATTAATTTCCAGTAATTCAATAATAAAATTTCAAGAGCAATTCAAAAACCAAGAAAACTTTAAATTTTCTAAAATCATGAAAACATTTTAAAATTAGTTTGGGGCACGTCAGCCTTTGCGTGGTGAAGAAATTAAAAATATTCTAATAAAAAAATATAACGAAACTCCTGTGAAAGTTTCAAAGCTCTAGCTTCAATATTTATTAAAAAAGAAAAAATCCTTATATTTAACAACTTTTCTGAAAGTTGGGCTGCCAAGGCTGCCACCTTTTTTTTTGCCGATGAAATCAGCTGATTTAATAGAGGTGTGTGTTGCTTCGATGTTTGCTGAATACGACTTTTAAATCTGTAAATCTCATCTGTATATGGTATTGTACTGAACATATTTCTCATAAAATTTTTAAAATTCTTTCTCTCCCATTTTTAAGAGGATTGTTTATTTTCGTTGTATATAAAAACATTCGATAGTGGGCTACCAAACATCGATGGTTCCGATGTTTTGCAAGCATCGACGACATCGATGTTTCTCCACCTACCTGTACAACTCCGATTGTCATTGTAAATTCTGTTTTATAGCGGGCAGGTCGTGTGCGCAGAATCGGTCGGTTTTATTTGAAAATTATATTTTTTTTTATAGTGCGCGCGTGCCACGATTTACATTAACTTAGTCACAAAAAAGCTATACAATTTGTTCAAAAGTTTATTTATATTTTTTTACAAGTGCGCGCTTAACTAATACATGCACAAATTTACACACACACAAGACGCAGAGAGATGCAATGCAGCAGCAACAACAACAACAAACACATAAATACATTTATACTTGCATATAATGTAGCAGAAATCTTCTAATGAGTGTGACGAAGTGACGTAGAAAGAAGAACAAGAAGATAGAAAAAAAGAGTTCACACACACATACACGCACACACAGATAAATTTAAATACGAATACAAATACAAAGCAAGCTTATAAAGTACAAACGTGGACAACGTCGACAATAACAACAAGTGGTAGCAGCGGAGAGAGAGCGACAACGAGAGAGCGCTACAGTTAACTGAGAAGAGGGAAGAGGGAGCAGCGAACAACAACAACAACAAAGCAAGTAAGTGAATGAAGTTTGTACTTGATCGATTACCGATAACTCTGATCACAACTAAATGTCAATGCCAAAAAAAAAGCACAGTTCTCACATTCAGTTAGCAATTCCAAAAACAACTGTAAGCCAGACAAGTCAACGGAATGTGTGTGTGTGTGTGTAAGAAAGAGAGGGCCAGACATTTGCATTTGTCCGGCTCGCCGGTAAATATAATCCACAAACGAAATCCACAACTACAGCGTTGTATTTGTTGCAGTCACATATTGTTCACGTTTCGATTTCCAATCTTTGCATTGGAATGAGCTCATCCGATAATTGGAAATATTTACAATCCAATTCTATAGTAACATTAATATTAGTTCCTAAACCCTATTTATAACCCAATCTACATTTACAATCCATCTTTATCAGCTATTATCGGTAGTAGCCCTTAATCCAAACTTGCAATCCACAATCAAAACTTACGATCCACATTACAAACCGCCTTTTTTTAGAGTTGTGGAACCTGTTTATGTTCTTTCAGTTTATCGATAACAGTCATTAATCCACAACTACAATCCACACTTGCACTTCACAACCCACACTTACGATCCACATTACAAATCGCTTTTTTTGAGCTGTGGCTCCTGTTCATGTTCTTTCAGTTTATCGATAACAGTCATTAATCCAAAACTACAATCCACAATTCACACTTACGATCCACATTCCAAATATTTTCTTTAAGAATTGTGGACCCTGTTAATATTCTCTCAATTTATCGATTTTTGAGTTGTGGAACCTGTTCTTGCTCTCTCAGTTTATCGATAACAGTCCTTAATCTACAACTACAATCCACACTTGCAATCCACAATCAACATTTACGATCCACATTACAAATCGCTTCTTTTAGAGTTGTGGAACCTGTTCATGTTCTCTCAATTCATCGATAACAGTCTTTAATCCACAACTACAGTCCACAATCTACCATCCACAATCCACAAAGCACATTGTGAACTCTTTGTGGCACCTGTTGAGGTATTTCCGATTATTTAAAAGTAATTCGATGCTGGAAACAGCTGTGGAACCTGTTCTTCTTCTTCTTCTTCATCTTGTACATCTTGTTCTTTGTCTCTGATTGAAATCGATTTCAGTTTATTGTATTAACGGTACATTCGGCTCCCCCTTCCCCCCAGTTGCATAACGGTTGCTGCGACTTGTGGCAAGATGGTAAGGGGAGGGGGAAGGGGGCATGTGGAACGTGAAACGTTTAGGGAGCGACCAAAAACTCAGATTGTGCAACTCGAATCAACTCGAACTTAATTCAATTCGCTTTGCAATTGAACAGCAAACTGAAGGCAGCGGAAGAAGGAGAAAAAGAGAGAGAGAGATGGAGAGAGAGAGAGAGGGACTCGTTTTGGCCAAATCACGGCGAGAACCATTGCAACGGTATATATTTACAACGTCAAACAGTTAAGCGTGCAAAATATTAAAAAGCAACAACAACAACAACAAAACTGGCAATCAAAAGCGAAAAAAGCTAAAGTAGCTAACAAAAAAAAAAACGGGTAAAAAATATTGGTAAGAAGTAAGACAAAAACTGGTTCCGGCCGCCAAAGAATTCCGCATTGGCCACTCGACTATGGAATTGCTGCGACGCACTATGGGACAAATGGCTAGATTAGCAGAAAAAAAATGACATAAAAAAAATAAATAAAATAAATTAAAAAAAATAAAAAAAATTATATAAATAAAATAAATAAATTAATAAATTAAATAAATAAAATAAAATAAAATAAATAAAATAAATAAAGTAAATAAAATAAACAAAATAAATAAAATAAATAAAATAAATAAAATAAATAAAATAAATAAAATAAATAAAATAAATAAAATAAATAAAATAAATAAAATAAATAAAATAAATAAAATAAATAAAATAAATAAAATAAATAAAATAAATAAAATAAATAAAATAAATAAAATAAATAAAATAAATAAAATAAATAAAATAAATAAAATAAATAAAATAAATAAAATAAATAAAATAAACAAAATAAATAAATTAAATAAATTAAATAAAATAAATCAAATATGGAAAATAAATAATTAAAATAAATAAAACAAAAAAAATAAATAAAGTAAGTCAAATAAATCAAATAAATAAAGTAAATAAAATCAATAAATAAATATAAAGTTAATATCAACCAAAATCAACCAACTCGATACACATCTTAGGGACGTTATTTTGATACTATTTTAATATTAATAATATTGTGGGTCAAATTTCAATTTCTGAATATCTTTAGATTTATGCTTGCTACATACAAATTATTTATTTATTTAACATGGGCCAAAAACAGTCGACCAAAATCAATTAAATTAAAAATTAAATTTATATTAAAATTTATAAAATAATTTCAAAATAAATAAAGTAATTATCGCTATTCTTGTCATTTTGCCCATAGTGCGTCGAACTCTCAACTGACTTCACTACCTCTCGCATTCTCTCGCTCTCTTTCTCTCTCTCCTTATCTATGTGTGCGTGTGTGTGTGCCACTTCCGTATACAACACACAGTTGTGTGTTTTTCTCCTGCTTCTCACTCAAACATTTTTAGTTCACGTTCGTTGCTTCAGTCTTTTGTTTTTTTTTATTTTCCTGCTTCGTTTCGTTTCGTTCTTGCGCCGCTTTCGTTCTTTCTTTGCTATTCGGCTCAAAGCCAAAGAAACAGCCGCCTATCAACAGAGGCAACAACAACAACAACAACTTAAAATGCATAACAAAGAGAAGCACATAGAAGCAACATGAAAACGGACAAACAGAGAAGAAAAGAAGTATACATATGTTAATGTGACAAAGATGTTAATTGGCTTTTACTTTATTCAAACAAAATACTTAGTCACAAACAGCGGATACAACAACAGCAACAACAACAACAACAACAACAGTAACAACAACAACAGCAATAACAACAACCATAAAGCAAAAGACACAAATCCATCAGAGTGAAATTTAATTTAGTTGTCGAGCCATTCAAACTGCATTGGACTTTTTTTGTCGACCGGCGATTTCACACTTTAACGATAACGATAACATATTTCAAGTCAAAACTTGTTGATCGATAAACACATCGATACCGACTGTAGACAGTTAAAAACGAATATAATATTATTATTTCGTTATTATCGGTATTAGGCTATTGATTATTATTTTTTTAATTAACATGCGTTATCAATAAAATATATCGATAATGGTAGGTAGATTGTAATTAAGGAAAGACAAATATGATATTGAAACGTAGATTTAGTTGGCATATGTCCATGCTTTAATATCGATAATCAGTTAATATATCGATAACCGACTAAATGTATCGATAACGATTAATCGTTAAAATAAAAAAATGTACAAATATTTTTGTTACTAAAGTAAAATTATTTTATGCAAATGACACCTTTACTTCGATAACATTTCGATAAATTGCCTTGGCAAAATGCCTACGGAGGCTGAACAATTTTCTGAATGCGTCTCGCTTAGTTGCCATACGTCCTTGCTTTAATATCGATAATCGATTAAATATATCGACAAAATATATCGATAGTCGACTTATCATTAAAATAATATATAATTTATAAAAATTTAAAATTTTTTATTGATGTAAAATGATTTTTTTGTATGTTAAATGACACCTTCACTTCGATAACATTTCGATAAGTTACCTTGGCAAAATGCCCACGCAGATTCAACAGCTTGTTGAATGCGTCCCACTTAACATCCACATTTGCAGCTGCGCGTGGCGAGGGCGTCCCAAATGCGGCTCCCTTTTTTTTTTTTTAAATTTATTTATGTTGCGGGTGCGGCAACAAGCAACGTGCAACAACAACAACAGCAACAATAATAACAACAACAACTGTAAACGCACAACTAGTTGCAAAAAAACAATCAACACATCATGCGGCGCACCCTAGACAACAACTACAACAACAACTCCAATAATAACAACAACTCCACAACACCACCAACAACAACAATAACAGCAACAACAGCAACAACAGCAACAACAGCAACAACGTCGACTGCAAATCGCAACACGAATGCTTTTTAGAATAATTAAATGAAAACAACAACAACAACAACAACAACAAATGTCGTCTCGCACTTTCAATTGTCTTTTGCATGCAATGGAAACAACAAATACAATTAGTTTTCTACACTCGAAGAAAAAGCGCGTGGCAAATATAAATACCAGGGACCGTAATCATTATGAGTTATATTATAAAAATAGCACAGTAATAATTATTTGAGAATTTTTAAGGATTTTCTTCAATGAGCAAAAAAAAAACTCACAAATAATCATTATTTATGATTTTTATTTGTTTTTCTCTTAAAATAAAGCTCACTTTTTAAAGAAAATTACGTTATTTAAAAAGATTTTTAAATAAATTAAATTAAATTTTCAATATATATTAAAACTTTTAGCTTGAAATATCAAAGTTAATATAAATAGAGCTAAACCAAAGCAAAAAACTTTTGATGCTTAAAATGTCTTATTCAGTGTAATGTTTTTATTTAAAGATATAATTTTTGATATAATTTTAAAATGTAAAATACACTCACTATTTTTTTTTTTTTAAATTGCATTAAAATTAAATATGTTTTATGTTATGCTGTATTGTAAATGATCAGTCACTTTTTGCCTTATTTCTCACAAAAAAAAAATGAAATTCAATTAATTTAAATAAAATATTTTAAAAATGTTTATATGCAAAATCTGAATATTTTTTTAATCAGGGACCGTAACGATTATAAATTTTAAAATATAATTTATTAAAAAAAAGTTATTTGTTGATATTTTTAAATAAAAATTAAAAAAAACTTTTATTTTTCGATTAAAATTTAATTTTATAATTATAAAAATTGAAATTACAATTTATTTAAAATTTTTTTTATTAAAGAAATTAAGTTTTAGAATTTTTAATAAAATTTGAAAATAAAATTTAATCCAGTTTCTCATAACTCATATTTGCGATACCTGTTTCAGATCGTGTTTTTTTTTCGAGTGTATATTGCTGCAAATTTCCCTTTTTTAGTTTGCAGTCGGCGTGTGTGTGTGTGCGTGTGTGTATGTGCGTGTGTGTATGTGTATGTGGGTGATCGATGAGCAGCAACAACAACTAAAGCAACAACAACAACAACAGTGGCACAATCTTTGGCGCTCGATGTTTGTCTCTCCAAAGGTTTATTGGCCTTTTGGCTCACTCGGCTGCCAATGTGTGTGTGTGTGTTTTAGCCAAGTTTGCTTATAGCCAACTTATTTGGCTTGGCCCTGGTGTTAGTGAAATCGTGCGCCGACACAAACAACAACAACAACATTAAACTGAACATCGACTTTGACTTCTTGCTAAATATTTCTTCTTTCTACATGAAAACTATTTTCTATTTGTGCGTGTACAACATAAAAACGTGGCGCACTCTCTTTATTTTTTGGGGCAAGGGGGGGATTGTGGCAAACATTAAGCGGCTTAGTTGAGAGAGAGAGAGAGAGAGAGAAGAGCAGCATCCTCAAATAAATAAACGCATAAATATGTGACTAGTCACTCTGGGCCAGCCAATAACTCACAACTGTCAAAGAGTCTGAACAACCAGACGTTGAAAATGAAGAAACAGCAGAAGAGATTGTCAATATGTTAGATAAATTGATAAATGCATCCTTCCTGAATGAAAAAATCATATCTTGGCTAGTCCAGCGTTTCGAACGCTACATTTCCACGCATATTTTCATGTTTAAAGTACGATAAATTTGAATGAAATTTTCAGGAAAATGCAGATCTTTAAGAGAACTTTAAAGCCTATTTTCAGATAAAAGCCTTATTGTTTTTGAAAATAAACTAAGCTTGTTGCAAGTTCCGTTGCGAACGTTACAAAAAATGCAAGTCGATTTCAGGTTAACGTGCATTTTCACATTTTTTGGAAAATTTTGCACAATAAACAAAAAATATTCAAATACAAAAAATTAAGTGGAATATATGATCATATCAATCCAGCTTACAAAATAATTATAACTAGTCTGGTTGAATAGAAATTTCAATATTTGGCTGTTGCGAACGTTACACTTTTTACACACATTTTTACTTTTAATTATTAATAAGTACTACATATCCTTTCAATATGATTTTTGTCTTAAATAAAAGAAAACGAAACCTAGTTTAAGATTTGTTAAGCGTTTTTGTTTGTTTGCTTGTTTGTTTGTTTTTTTGGCAATTGAAAATACACTTCTTTTTTTAAGTTTTCACCTTTGGCTTAAAAGTTTTTCAATCAAATAATTTTTATAAATATTTTTTGTTGGTTTTTTTTTTTTGTTTATTGACAAAATTAATGCCTGTTATTTATTATGCTTTCGACCCTTTGACATTCCACTTTTCCGCGAATAAAAGTTTATAAAGAAGAGAAGCAAAAAAGCGCGAAATTATTGAGAACTTTCAACGCCGTTTAATTTAAGAATTCGCTTTCACCTTCGGTTAAGTTAAGTTTTGAGTCAAGTTTGTTGGATTCTTAAACAAGACAAGACATTAAAATGTAACCCAGATACAAACAACATATTTATAAAAAACAAGCCGGCAACAATAGAGAGAATAGATGATTAAAATTGAATTAATTAGACGCCAAAAAGGGAATTCAACTTTGTTGTTAGCAAATTGTAAGAATAAAAATAAAATAAATTAATAAAAATGAAAAAAAATGCTGGCCAAGAATGCTTCAAAATACCATGGCCAAAATCAAGGTTGTTGTTGCCAATGTTGTTGCTGTTGTTGCTGTTGTTGCTGTTGTTGTTTACTGATTACAACTGGTGAGACAAACTTTCACCTGTTTAGCGGCAAAAGCCTTTAACATAAATATGTATGCCCAAAGAAAAAAAAAAACATAAAATAAAATAAAATAAATAAATAAAAACTACAACAAATGCGGCTTATTGTTGCTCTTGGTATTTGTAATTTTAATGCGCACTCTGAATTTGGATTTGTAGTTGAATTTGTAGTTGTATTTGGGTTTGGCTTTGCCTTTGCATTCGGCCAACAAATTTGTGCTAAATGGCCAAGACAAGTGCTTACGAATTGACAAAGTCAATAGAGAGCGCGAGAGAGTGTTGTTAACTTGTTTCGTGATTTGGCCAACGAGCTGTGTTGTCAATTTAGCTGAAAACATTAATAATTGTTAAGAAAAAATCTTAAAAAAAGCTAATGCTTTTTAATAAATTCATAAATGTAACGAATTAAATTTTTAAAATATAATTAATAAATATAAAACACATTTTCAATCTATTTATTTAATTTTTTATACTTATTATAAGAATAATTATTTATTGTGTTGAAATAGTTTTATGCAACTAATTTCAGAAACTTTGATTATGTTACAGACTTAGTTCACTTTTAAATATTATATAATATAGAAGTTTATAAAACTTTGGAGTCAAATTAAAAAGCTAAACAAATAATTTATTAATTATTAATAAATTTAATCAAATTAAAGTTCTTTCAAAAGTCTATCTACATACATATATGTAAAACTCTTTGTTCTTACTCACTGCCTAAACATTGAATAGCCAAAACGGTAAGAACTAGAAAGCTGCCGTTTTCGCACAATGTTTTTTTATTATTTAGGGTAAAAAACAAAGTAAATTAATAAAAAAAACGAAATTTCATTTGCTCGCCCAAGTCAGTTTTGACGGGAAAATAGCTGTTTTTGGCTACACTGGCTAACAAGATACGAACGTGGAGCCCAAAGTGCTCAAATTGGCAGCTGTCCGTCAGTCATTCATTTACTCATTCATTCATTCAATCATTCAGTTAGTCAGTCAGCCGGTCAATTATTCCCTTCTCTCTTTCTCTCTCTCTCTCTGCCACTATTATTCGTATTGAATCTCTCTGTCTCTTTGTCTGCCTCTCTCACGTTCTCGCTCTCTCTCTCTCTCTGTACAACAAATCTGGTCGAGTCGAGTTCGACCGCATTCCAATGTTAAGACGTCGCTGCCTGCCTGCAGTCGATAACTATGTCGATGTCTATGTTGTCCCAACAACAACAACAACAACAACCATACGAACTACAACAACAACACGAAGACAATTTAATGGAAGTTCTCATGTGTAATCAATGAACAACGCAGCCACATTGCAAAACACTTGTGACTGTTCAAATAAGAAAAAAAGACAAGAAAAATCAAAATATAATTCTGCATTTAAACGAGATTTGTATAAATATATTATTAAATATGTTTATGAAGTGTTTATTATATTAATAATTAATTATATATTAGAACTGTTGCTCATTTCCGAATTTTTAATAAATTAATATAATGAATATAATTTAAGAAAATATATTTCTGCATTTAAACGAGAATTGTATAAATATATTATTAAATATGTTTATGAAGTGTTTATTATATTAATAATTAATTATATATTAGAACTGTTGCTCATTTCCGAATTTTTAAGAAATGAATATAATTTAAGAAAATATAATTCTGCATTTAAACGAGAATTGTTTAAATATATTATTAAATATGTTTATGAAGTGTTTATTATATTACTAATTAATTATATATTAGAACTGTTGCTCATTTCCGAATTTTTAAGAAATGAAAAACAGTTTTTATAGATAGTTAATAATTAATATAATTAATACTTCATCAACATATTTTATAATATATGTTAAAGAATCTCGTTTATATGAAGAACTCTTTTTTGATTTTTTTCTAGCAAATTTGTGCTTCTAATTTGTATCTAATTTATTTAATTAATTAGTCGAAGCAACATTTAATTTGAAACAATGCTTAAATTTTATCAGAATAATCCATTTATTTTCCAATTTAATTCATTTATTTTAATAAGCTGATTTGATCATTTCTATTTGAGATGTGACATCATAATAAATAACTTATTTATTTATTTATTTATATTATGTTTTAAATTTTAACTCGAAACAATGTTTAAATTTTATCAGAATAATCCATTTAGTTTCCAATTTAATTCATTTATTTTGATAAGTTGATTTGATCATTTCTATTTGAGATTTATTTATATTATTTTTATTTATATTATTTTTTAGATTTTAACTCGATGCTAAAATAGTATAATTAATTCAAGTGCATTCTAATATTTTCTCGAAATATATTTCAATAAATTTCGAATCTCAGCAGTTCAAATGAAATATTCTTAAATTTAAATGCAAATGAGGGCGTGGTCAAGATGTAAAGTGTTGTTTTTTTTTTGGTAAGACTGTGGGCAGTTTATTCAACTAACAGAACTGTCTTCACGTGACCTGCTCTCTCCTGTTTATTGTTGTTGTTGTTGTTGGCCAGTTCAAGGTTTCAGCCGGGTTCACTAAGCCCTAATATAATGTGTTGTGCGTGTAACAGTGTTGAGATTGTGTAGTTTTAACAGTGCTGTCGTTTTAGCTATTAACTAGCTAGTTTAGACAAGTGTATAGCTAAAAAGTTAAAGAAATTTTGTATTAAATCATTGATGATTTTTTCAGAATTTCATTTAATTTTTATTAAGTTGAGAGTGTGAAAATAAGTAAATAACTTTTGATAGCCGTACCGTTAAGTTCGTTTTGTATGTGGTCAAGTTCGTTGCCTGAGTCTTTTGTATGTGGTCAAGTTCGTTGCCTAAGTCTTTCTGGTTTCGATGCATTTTCACCCAAAAATGTCAGTTTTTCCCATGACCAAAGTGAGCTAAAATACAAATTCCTTAACATTTCGATTTCTAAAGCCGACTCTGAGACGGTCTGTCTGTCTGTCTGTCTGTTTGTCTGTCTGTGTGTGCGTCATAAATTTGTGTGTTTATGAGACGAAAATACTCGAGACAAACGGAGACTCGCACCTGCACAAATGTTAAGCTATAAATGCGACAGGTGTGTGTGTGTGTAGGTATATATGTGTGTCTGTGTATGTGTGTGTGTGTGTGGTATTTTTGAGAGCCAGTTTCTAGTTTCAGTGTTTTGTATGCCAGATTCTTGGCATAGCTCGCTGCTCACTTGGCAACGCATTCGCATATATATTTTTGTATTTTTTTTTTGGAAGACGCTTCGTTTTTTGGGGTGTGTCTCAATTCAGGGCGTGGCAACCGCCCAACACAGAAAAAAAAGAAGAAAAAACAAAGTGAAACTTTTGACAAGATCATCATAAATTCATCTTAATTTTTAGCTACATTTTCAATTTCATTTTTCAGTTGTAGTTTCAATTTCCATTTTTATTAAAACACGCACAAAAAATGCGCCGTTTAATTATTTCATTTAATTATTACACACACACACACACACACACACCACACGCACACACACACAGTGCAGTAGATTTTCGATTTTGGCTTTGCTATCAAATCCTGATAAATAAAACGCTTTTAATTGACGCAGTTTGTCGAACCTGCAATTCATTTAATTTATTGTTGATTTTACTTTCAACTTCAACTTTGTTTTTGCCAGTTTTTCTTCATTTTCCAATTTCAAATTAAACATGCGCCTTTGTTGCATTTCACTCGCACCGAAAAGATATCAAGCGTAAACGATTAAAATTTGATTTCAAATTGAATTGTATCCAATCTGAACAGTTCTTTAAACAATTTGTGTTAGATTTTTGATAACAAGGCGGAAATAGAATTGACATTTCATTAGCCGCAAATCTGTCAAGTTTTATTTTAAGCTCAGTATCGATATAATACTAATAATTTAATTTAATTGTTTTGTCTATATCTGAAAATATTGCAAATATTTAAAATATATACAGAAATTTACAATATTTCAGAATTTATATTATTTTAATATTATTTTGCACTTAGTGTTGTATTTGTTTTTCCTTTAAATGTCTATTTAATTTTAGGTACGGGGGCATCTTTATTTAATTGTTTTGTATATATCTGAAAATATTGCAAATATTAAAAATATATACAGAAATTTTAAATATCCCTTTAAATGTCTGTTTTATTTTATGTATGTTGCATCTTTATTTAATTGTTTTGTATTTATCTGAAAATATTGCAAATATTAAAAATATATGCAGAAATTTAAAATATTTTAGAATATATATTTTTTAATATTATTTTGCACTTAGTTTTGTATTTTTTCTTCTCTTAAATGTCTATTTAATTTTATGTATGTTGCATCTTTATTTAATTGTTTTGTATTTATCTGAAAGTATTGCAAATATTTAAAATATAAACAGAAATTTACAATATTTCAGAATATATATTATTTTAATATTATTTTGCACTTCGTTTTGTATTTTTTCTCCCTTTAAATGTCTATTTAATTTAATGTATGTTGCATCTTTATTTAATTGTTTTGTATCACTGCGGACGGCAGTCCGCGCTAGTGACGAAAGCAGCACGAAGTGTGCGAAGGCGACTAGCATATATACACAGGAAGAATGGAAAATTTGCTATGACTGTCCGATCAGGTCGAGCTATATACCGATCGAAAGGTATCAACTTAACTTACAAATGTGCATACTAAGACTTTTGAAAACTCACCTGGTTTGTGAGATAAACAGGTGTAAGTGGAAGGGGCAAAATTTAAATGATTGGAGCTAGTGGGGCCGTTGGAGCCTTTTGGTCAACATTTTTAATTTTTTAATATTTCTCATAAAAATACGCGTCGAATGACACCTCAATCATCAAAATGCGACTACTGGTTCAAAAGATAAATTATTTTGAAATTTTTGGTGCCCTTCTCAAAACGAGATGAAAAGTCAGTCTGTTTGTTTGTTTGTTTGTATAGATCAAGTCGTTGTTTTAGCTTAAAAGTTTGAATGAGGACTTGTTCCTGTTCAAAAATCTAGAAACGTTTGTTCTACGACTTTTTCGAAAAATCGCTAGTTTAGCGGGAAATCGCTAAAAACCGCCAAACTTAAAACCCCCATAGCATCCAAACGACAGAAGCTACAGATATGTTCTATATGTCATTGGAAAGGTGTTTCGAAGGGCTTTTAGGCATACCTTCAAAGTTTTTTTTTTAAGTAAAAAGGTAAACAGCTACAGGTGAAATAAGATATTTTTGACAATTTAAGAAAAATCTACACATCAAATCACTTTTAAATATATTATATCTTGTAGACAATTCAATTTCGCGTTTTTTGACATATAACACATATCTGTCAAAATTCGTTTGAGCGAGAAATTACCTATCTACTGAATATACCTTTTACCTTTACACTACTGCATGTACATGTGCAGTATGTACACTGCTTGGAGCGTAATGCGGAAATAAACTGCTTGCAAGTGGTGCTCTCAACCAGTGCACTATGGTAAAAAAACCGTATATTTTGGCATAAACTCTAAATATAAAGATAGAGACTTGAAATTTGGCATAACCTTTAGTTAGACTAATTTAGAATTTTGAATTTTTTTTTTTCGGATTTGGACCACGCCTTTATCTCCCCCGCCCACATTCGACTATGCAATAAATGGTAAAATATTTATATTAAATCTAAATATATAGCTAGAGGCTTAAAATTTGACACGAAGCTTAGTTATAATATTAAAAAATATGTAATTTGTTTTGTTTTTCAATTGGACCTTGTCTTCATCCCAACCTTCCTCCCCGACTAAGAAAATAAGTAAAAAAAATTATTTCAAGCTTAAACTTAAATCAATTTATTTTTAACTTTGCCTGTTTGCTGATTAGACTTAAATAGAATTTACAATTTAGTTTGTTTTTAAATTTGACCATGTTTTCACCTCGCTCTCTATCTAAATCTGAGAAAAATCCGATTTTACAGCCAAAATTCACACCTACAACATGCGATTTTTCACGAAAAGGAACAAAATCGAACAAAACGGATTATTCACATCTGATTCTATATGGTTAAGTTAATAACGTTTACTCAAAACTCTCGTACTGTTTTGTGATGTACTAAAGTAAAGCTTAACGGAACAGGAACACATTTGTTAGTTTTTAGCTAAAAATACACATGAACAACACATTAGACCATTGCACAATAAACCACAAATACTAAAAATCTTTGCTACTAGCGTTTTTTAAATACCTTTATGAACTTTGTTCATATTTATAATTTTTTGTAATGCTTACATAACACACACAATTCGATCCGAAAGTTGCAATTTGTTTTTTCCGCTCTTTTTCAGTACTCATGGCATCGCTCAATAAGCTGACTTTGAGCGCCCATAAAATATTAATGGTAGTCCCGAAAAATCTAAAAAAATTATTTTTGTTTGCTTTGGAGTTTTTCGATTTAGGAACTACAAAAATTTTTAAGAAACTGAACAACAGAAAATTTGAGTTAATGCCAAAATATCGGACTTTTTTACCATAGTGCAGTGCTTAAAGTAACCAGTGCTGCCAGAAAGTTTAGTTTTGTTATGTGACAACGCGACTTTAATTTATTCAAATGAGTTAAGCATTAGAGTCTCTCTGTAAATTTATTTTATTTATTCTTCTTTACTATATAATTAATTAATTGCTTAATATTGCAAACAGAAAATTTATCTTTATACTTGTGCATTGCATGTGTACCCAGTGTTGCCAGACAGTTCATTTTCGTTAAATAAGAATTCGGGCTATCATTTATAAATACCTTTTGACAAAGTAGTTTTGTCAAAAGCAGAGGCGATTGCAAAAATTTCTGATATCCCCCAAAAAAACCTCTTTACGCGGTAAAAGTCTAGTGACGAAAACATTTCCATGCCACAAAATTTCTGATATCCAATTTTGTGACGAAATATATTAAATTTTTTATATATGTTAATTTATTATATACTAGGGGGCTCCGCCCCCTGCTCGCTTCGCTCGCCAACCCCCGCTCGTTTATTATATATGCCAAAAAAAAATTAATATACATACAAAGTAAAAAAAAAAATTGGCATTCGGCACTGCGCAAAAAGTTATTTTTTAGGTGCAAAGAAGCTGAAGCTTTTTGCGCAAAGTGCGGAGTGCCAATTTTTTTTTTACTTTGTATGTATATTAATTTTTTTTTGGCATATATAATAAACGAGCGGGGGTTGGCGAGCGAAGCGAGCAGGGGGCGGAGCCCCCTAGTATATAATAAATTAACATATATAAAAAATTTAATATATTTCGTCACAAAATTGGATATCAGAAATTTTGTGGCATGGAAATGTTTTCGTCACTAGACTTTTACCGCGTAAAGAGGTTTTTTTGGGGGATATCAGAAATTTTTGCAATCGCCTCTGCTTTTGACAAAACTACTTTGTCAAAAGGTATTTATAAATGATAGCCCGAATTCTTATTTAACGAAAATGAACTGTCTGGCAACACTGGGTACACATGCAATGCACAAGTATAAAGATAAATTTTCTGTTTGCAATATTAAGCAATTAATTAATTATATAGTAAAGAAGAATAAATAAAATAAATTTACAGAGAGACTCTAATGCTTAACTCATTTGAATAAATTAAAGTCGCGTTGTCACATAACAAAACTAAACTTTCTGGCAGCACTGGTTACTTTAAGCGCTGCACTATGGTAAAAAAGTCCGATATTTTGGCATTAACTCAAATTTTCTGTTGTTCAGTTTCTTAAAAATTTTTGTAGTTCCTAAATCGAAAAACTCCAAAGCAAACAAAAATAATTTTTTTAGATTTTTCGGGACTACCATTAATATTTTATGGGCGCTCAAAGTCAGCTTATTGAGCGATGCCATGAGTACTGAAAAAGAGCGGAAAAAACAAATTGCAACTTTCGGATCGAATTGTGTGTGTTATGTAAGCATTACAAAAAATTATAAATATGAACAAAGTTCATAAAGGTATTTAAAAAACGCTAGTAGCAAAGATTTTTAGTATTTGTGGTTTATTGTGCAATGGTCTAATGTGTTGTTCATGTGTATTTTTAGCTAAAAACTAACAAATGTGTTCCTGTTCCGTTAAGCTTTACTTTAGTACATCACAAAACAGTACGAGAGTTTTGAGTAAACGTTATTAACTTAACCATATAGAATCAGATGTGAATAATCCGTTTTGTTCGATTTTGTTCCTTTTCGTGAAAAATCGCATGTTGTAGGTGTGAATTTTGGCTGTAAAATCGGATTTTTCTCAGATTTAGATAGAGAGCGAGGTGAAAACATGGTCAAATTTAAAAACAAACTAAATTGTAAATTCTATTTAAGTCTAATCAGCAAACAGGCAAAGTTAAAAATAAATTGATTTAAGTTTAAGCTTGAAATAATTTTTTTTACTTATTTTCTTAGTCGGGGAGGAAGGTTGGGATGAAGACAAGGTCCAATTGAAAAACAAAACAAATTACATATTTTTTAATATTATAACTAAGCTTCGTGTCAAATTTTAAGCCTCTAGCTATATATTTAGATTTAATATAAATATTTTACCATTTATTGCATAGTCGAATGTGGGCGGGGGAGATAAAGGCGTGGTCCAAATCCGAAAAAAAAATTCAAAATTCTAAATTAGTCTAACTAAAGGTTATGCCAAATTTCAAGTCTCTATCTTTATATTTAGAGTTTATGCCAAAATATACGGTTTTTTTACCATAGTGCACTGGTTGAGAGCACCACTTGCAAGCAGTTTATTTCCGCATTACGCTCCAAGCAGTGTACATACTGCACATGTACATGCAGTAGTGTAAAGGTAAAAGGTATATTCAGTAGATAGGTAATTTCTCGCTCAAACGAATTTTGACAGATATGTGTTATATGTCAAAAAACGCGAAATTGAATTGTCTACAAGATATAATATATTTAAAAGTGATTTGATGTGTAGATTTTTCTTAAATTGTCAAAAATATCTTATTTCACCTGTAGCTGTTTACCTTTTTACTTAAAAAAAAAACTTTGAAGGTATGCCTAAAAGCCCTTCGAAACACCTTTCCAATGACATATAGAACATATCTGTAGCTTCTGTCGTTTGGATGCTATGGGGGTTTTAAGTTTGGCGGTTTTTAGCGATTTCCCGCTAAACTAGCGATTTTTCGAAAAAGTCGTAGAACAAACGTTTCTAGATTTTTGAACAGGAACAAGTCCTCATTCAAACTTTTAAGCTAAAACAACGACTTGATCTATACAAACAAACAAACAAACAGACTGACTTTTCATCTCGTTTTGAGAAGGGCACCAAAAATTTCAAAATAATTTATCTTTTGAACCAGTAGTCGCATTTTGATGATTGAGGTGTCATTCGACGCGTATTTTTATGAGAAATATTAAAAAATTAAAAATGTTGACCAAAAGGCTCCAACGGCCCCACTAGCTCCAATCATTTAAATTTTGCCCCTTCCACTTACACCTGTTTATCTCACAAACCAGGTGAGTTTTCAAAAGTCTTAGTATGCACATTTGTAAGTTAAGTTGATACCTTTCGATCGGTATATAGCTCGACCTGATCGGACAGTCATAGCAAATTTTCCATTCTTCCTGTGTATATATGCTAGTCGCCTTCGCACACTTCGTGCTGCTTTCGTCACTAGCGCGGACTGCCGTCCGCAGTGATTTTAATATTATTTTGCACTTCGTTTTGTACTTTTTTTCCCTTTAAATGTCTGTTTAATTTTATGTATGTTGCATCTTTATTTAATTGTTTTGTATTTATCTGAAAGTATTGCAAATATTTAAAATATAAACAGAAATTTACAATATTTCAGAATATATATTATTTTAATATTGTTTTGAACTTAATTGAATGTTTTAACTAAATTTTTTTTGTTTACATAAATTAAAAGTCGGAATTATTTATTAATTCATTGATAAAAGTCAGCACACATTTTTTTATTAAGTAAGTATTTTAAAATTAGAAAGATATAATTATTTGCTACAAATAAATGTGTGTTGAATTGCATTCAAATAGTTAATAATTTAGATTTTTTGTCTATTAAAAATACATATCTGTCTTATCTATCTATCTATTCATTCTAAGCTTAACTCGTGATCTCATGTGTAAATTTATTCACTTGCTTGCAATTTGTGTATATATGTTTTTTGTGGCATCTTCTGAGATGTGATGGCATTTGGCAACTGCTAAAAACAATTGCTGTTGTCATTTTCATTGTATGTGTAATTTATTTATTCATTGTTGCATTTCGTGAACACATTGGGACTGCGAAGGGTGAAAAGGTGCGGCAAAAAGTGGAGAAATAAAAAAAAGGAAAATAATAGGCGTGAAAGAAAAACAAGAAAGAAAAACAGAAACTTACTTACTTTCATTCAATTTCATTGAGCAACGAATGGCCTTCGTCTGTCTGTCTGTCTGTCGTTTGTCGGTCTGTCGTTTGTCGTCTGTTGTTGACAGTTGCATCCCTCTCTTTTCTGCCCTCACAGTGACTGTGAACTGTGATTGGCATTGCAGTCACAATCACAATCACAATCACTTGTGAATGGCAAAAGCCGAACGAGCTGAGCAAACCATTCGAGCGAGCTCTCTGATAAGCATTTGCGGCATACCTATACCCTGTAGTGGAAGTTGGTAGTGGGTATACAATCAAATTGTGGTCAGCAGACCAAAAATTCATTTTTAAAATATTTTTTTTTTTTTGTTTTTTTTGTATAAAAACAAAAACATTTTTATGATCACACAGAAATTCTTATAAGCTAATTCTAAACTAATTTCCAACTATAAAAATCACAATCGATCTTTTACCAATACAATTATAAGAAATATTTATAAATCTAGTTTTAAATCTATATACACTGGTTGGCATATATATTTTGAAAATTGCTAAAAATTACTATTTTAGTCATTTTTTCCCCGTGTTCATACAAATATTAGCGAAGAGATTTTTTGAGAATTGCTTGGATCAACTTTTTTGCATCAAAACATTTTTTGTTTGAGACCGAGGAAAAAATTCAATAAGTAAACTTTTACAAAAAATTCTAAATTTTAAATGCGTATTGTATCATTCAAACTTATGAGTTGATTTAACCTTAAGTGTTGTCCAAATATATATGCCGACAAGTGTAGTTGTAATTTGCTTAATTCCTGAAAATATCTACATATATTTAGTGTAATTTTTCTTTAACTAAAAAAATTCCTATAAATGTTGCCTCATTATTGAATTAATGACTGCAATCACCCTATTATTTTCAAGCTGTTCACAGGGTATCTGCCAGTCGGCCAACTGCACTTTACTTGCAACGAGTTTAATATGCCAAAAGGCAATGGAATCTTGATAAATAAAAGTAAAATAATTACGCGAATTTTTTATGCTGTGATGTTTTTTTCTTTTTCTTTTAGTTTTTTTTTATTTGAAATTGAAACTAAACTAAACACAAATCAAAAATACCCTTTATATTTACAGCAATGCATCAGCCAGCAGCTTGAAACTTTGGATACCACCCTCGCAATTCCCCCTCGACAACAACAATTGAAAACAATAGCTAAAAAAAGAACTGAAACAGATTTGAGAATATTTATTGAAATAAGTTGGAGTGAACGAGGACGAGATCTTGTGATCAACAGATCTTTGGATCTTTTGCACCATGGATTGGGCCGAAGGGGATTTGGTTTGGTTCGATCCCGGCGTGGGGCATCCCATACCCGGTGAAATCCAGGAAGTTCATCGCGCTGCCCAGGTGATTGTTGTCCAGGCCATGATCAAGGGCAAGGTAAGTGTATCCCACACTCAATTATCACTTTTCTTATTTAAATAATAAATTAGTATTTTGAACTTAATACAAAATAATAGTAATACATTCTTAATACAAAAATAAATAAATAAATAAATAAGTCTCTACAAAAAAAAACAAGCGGATCAGTCGAGTGCACTCGACAGTAATATACCCTGGGCCTAGGCCCCGGCACGCCGAAGATTTGATGCCCATGCAATTCTCATACTAATTCTTAAATATCAACCTATCTATAAATGAATGATTTTAACCAATTTGCACTTTACGTTTAAATTTTAAAAATAATTAAAATAAAAAAAATTGATTGACCAAACCAGGAATCGAACCTACGACCCCCGCGCACGGGCGCGTATTTTTAGCATTAAACTGACAATTTAAATAAACGAAAAATATTAAACAAATAAAAATCATTTGCATTGACCGGACTGAGATTTGAACCACGATCTCCCGTTTCGCTTGCCGAGCATTTATCACTTCCACCACTCCGCCTCTTGGACTGATGCTGGCAAATTCGATACACACTCTCGTTGTACATTCTGGCAGAGTAAATGTTAAATGAATTAATTGACCATTAATTCTATTCTATTTATAGAATTACCATTAAAATACATTGGACAAAATTGTGAATATCTTCACTATTAATGGCCCAATCATGACTAGATTTTGGGCATGCTTCTACACCCGATGAACTAAAATACATTTCAAAATTTAATTCAAAACCCTAAATTAAAGGGGATGGCAGATTTTTATGATTTTTAAGCCCCCAAAGCGGGCGTGGCAAATTTTTAACATAAACTGATATTGCCTGACATTAAAAGGAGTCTTCATTCCACCCCCCAAGGATATAAAAAAATAATAAATAAATTATATATAGAAATAAATGCAAAATTAGCTCAAATAATTCAAACTCAAAGTTAGCTCAAACTTTTTATAAGTTTGCCCAAAACTAATCTGATTTCCAAGCGAAATGTCATTTTAATCATGGTTTAATCTAAATTTATTCTACATTCAAATTTAATTAATTTCATTCAATTAAATTTTCGATTTACGATATCGAATTTTAAATCTTTTTCGAAAATTTACAATTATAAATTTCAAGCTTGAACGTTTAATCAACTCCTTATGTTCTAATTAGTGGAAAACAACAATTTAAATTTTATTCTAAGAAGTTTTATTTTTTTTTTTTGTAAAAAATCATGTCAAAATTCACAAAAATTTTGACTTGTAAAGTTCCTAGGTCAACAATCGGACCGGATTCTAAATTTCATAAGTTTGCCAAAACTGATCCGCTTTTAAAATTGATTCTCAGATGTCTGAAAAATGTTATTTCTAATCAAAAAAAGAAGTGGGCAATTTATTTCAGTATTAGAAATTCCTTGAATTGAAAACATTTCTCCATAATAATAAAATACTGTACACTTAAAGGAAAAACAGCAATTTTAAACATTTTAATTAGCATACAATGTTTTGGAGATGTCTCAACCAAGCTTTACAGAACTGTAGAATTCTTCAAAGTTATCAAGAACTTTTCGATTTTTAACTTAATACATTTTTTTGTACGATATATCGAGTTCGATTAAATCGATTTTCATGAAAAATCGACAAGTCATTGGATTTAGTTCATTGTAGTTTTTTCATAATTCACTTAAACCATATTAAGAATTTAAATATCTTCAAGTACTTTAACTCGATAATTTTTTTGACGATATATCGAGTTCAATTAAATCGAATTTCATGAAAAATCGACAGCTCGCAGGATTTAGTTGATTGTAGTTTTTTTTGTATAATTTGTATGCAATAGTTTGTCTATTTTTATTTTAAGTTTTTAATTGCTTTAATTTTGTTGGCTTTTAGAGGGTATCTACTAGTTAAGTAGTCTGACTTTTAGCCAAACTGACGCTGGGACGGACGGAAGTGTTTTGTACATAACATATGAGCAAACTGCATCAACTCTCAGTCTCAGAACCAGCTTTATTTCCATCTCCAACTCCATCTCCAACTCCATGTCCATGTCCGGGTATCTAATTGCACTGCGCCGGCAGCGACTTTTGACTCCGTTTCCTTTTTCCTTTGCAATCAAGCCTGTCATTGCAACAACAACAACAACAACAACATCAGTCAGACAGTCAGTCCAGTCAGTTAGTCAGTTTGTCAGCCAGAGGCTTTGGCTTTGACTTTGGCTAATAACTGGAAACAGTTAGCGTTGCCGTTGCAATTGCCGTTGCCGTTGCCGTTGCTGTTCTTGTTGTTCGGCACCAAGAAGTCAAGAATACACTGTGCGAAAATTTGAAAACTAAGCTTAACTTCATTCCTCATCAGTGTTGTCAATTTGTCTTTTTGCGGACAGATTTGTCCGTTTTGGAACTGCGATTTCCGGAAAAATTTTAAAACGTCCCCTATCCGAAAAAAATGCCTCTTTTATTTTGTTTTATCCTTTCATTCATCCTTTTTTAATTGTTAAGTCGCTTATGCAATTTATTAATTACAACTATGTGGCATCGATTTCATATTGTTTTTCCGGCGTTGGCAACACTGTTCCTCACCAATATCGAAATTACTGAAATTTAGACTCTCAAACTTTAAGTTCGTTTTCTTAAGTTAATTTCAAGTTTAATAAAATCGGAACTCTTGTTTTTTGTGTTGTTTATTTTCAAATGAAAATCAAAACAAGCGGAAAAGGCTATAATCAAGTTTCCGACTTAAGGATGCCCGTTACTTTTTTCAATAGAAGACATTTTTTTGTATTGCATACTTTTAGGCAGTTAAATTGCTTAAAGATTTTAATCAGCCATTACCGCCTTTCTATTTATCCGATCTTGTTGCGATTAAGTTGGATGTTAGCTTATAATAATATATGACGCTAGCTAGAAAAAAAGCGTAATATCTTAAAAGCTGTGCGTGTGGTAGTTTTTTTTTTTTTTTAGCGATTTGAGGAGGCGGAAAAGGCGTGACAAAAATTGGAAACAAACTTGATCTGCGTGGGGTTTGTATGTAGAAGTCTGTGCCAAATTTGGTAGCTCTAGCTTTAATAGTTTCTGAGATTTACGCGCTCACACAGACGGACAGATGAACGGACAGACGGACATGGCTATATCGACTCGGCTGTTGATGCTGATCAAGAATATATATACTTTATAGGGTCGGAGATGCTTCCTTCTCCCTGTTACGTAAATTGCAACGAATACAATATATTATAATAAAATATCTTTACGAGGTAAAAGTCTAGTGACGAAAACATGTTCATGCCCCAAAATTTCTGATATCCAATTTTGTGACGACTAATATTAAAGCCCCATTCAAACGAGCACTTTTTCACCGACACTTTTTGTCACAAAACCGTCCGTGTCGCTCACCATCGGTTTTTTACCGACGCTTTGAAATAATGTATGGTTACGCGACACGGACAGCTTTTTGACAAAATATGACAAAAAGTGTCGGTGAAAAAGTGCTCGTCTGAATGGGGCTTAAGCTTTAAATATAAATTATTTTAAAATAAAACTTTTGACATTCGGCACATTGCGCTAAATTCTCCAGACCTAATAAATATTACTTTTTTGACAAAAATTTTATTTTAAAACTTAATATTATTCGTCACAAAATTGGATATCGTTAGGAGCGTTTTCTGAAAAACCGTCAAAGTGTCTGAAAAATATACCTTATTTTACCTGTTGCTGTTTACCTATGATTTAAAAAAAAAAACTTTGAAGGTATGCCTAAGAGCCCTTCAAAATACATTTTCAACGATGTATAGATCATATCATATCATTCGGAAAAGTCGTAGAACAAACGTTTCTAGATTTTTGAGCGGGAACAAGTCCTCATTCAAACTTTTAAGCTAAATCAACGATTTGATCCAAACAATCCAGACAAACTGACAAACAAACAAGTGGACTGACTTTTTATCTCAATTTCGGAAGGCGACTAAAAATGTCAAGTTTAATTAAATTTTGAGCCAGTGGTCGGATTTTGATGATCGAGGTGTCATTCAACGCGTATTTTTGATAAAAAAAAGTATAAAAATAAAAAAAGATGCCAAAAGGCTCCAACGGCCCCATTTGCTCCAATCGTTTCGATCCTTTCGATTGGTATTTCGATCGGTACTCGACCTGATTGGAAGATCATAGCAAATTTTCCATTCTTCCTGTTTATATTGCTAGTCGCCTTTCGCACCCTTCGTGCTGCTTTCGTCACTAGCGCGGACTGCCGTCCGCAGTGATACCCTTTTACTAATTTTTTTGAGTAACGGGTATAATTATATTGCCATAGCTTATTTTTATGTCCCAAAGGAATCTATATATAAACTAGAAAAGTGTCGGGAGCGGGAAATTTGGATTTTTTGACAATTGCTCATTAAAAAAACATGTGAGTTAAATATCGAAAAGTGTTTTGCTTTAGCTTTGACTGCACAAAAGATAACACCGAATTAAAAGTGACATTTAAATCTGTTTAAGTGTCCGACATAAAACTTTGATAAGTTTGATAAATATGGTAAATGAAAGTTTAGCTGGCTTTGAGTTCTTCGTAGTCTTGATAAAGACCCGGAGCACTCTCGATAGTTTGTGGCAGCTGCCGTGTTGCATGTTGCATGTTGAATGTTGCATGCTGCATGTGTTGCATCTTTGGCAATGTCACATGCATTTGGACGCAGAAGATTCCCGAGTTGAACTGGTTCTAAAGCCATGGAGAAAGTGGCGCTCGCTCAGCTGAGCTCTGAGAGAGAGAGAGAGAGAAAGAGAGATCAATTCTTAATTGAATTGAGATCAGATTGAGATCATGTGCGACAGGTTTGTGCGTTCTTCTCTCTTTCTCTCTCCTAGACAGATAAAAAAGTAAAGCACATTTTGAAGAAAAAGAAAAAAAATCCAGAATTTCCGCAGCTGACAAAAAAAGCTGTTCTGGCAACACTGCACAGTGGGCGATTGGGCCTCGCTAGCGGCATTTAATTAATAACTTCCAAACGCAAACAGATATCTTCAGTCGGGCTTCAAAGCATTTTTTGCATACAATTTTTTTTTTTAATTTTTTTATGTGTATGTTTCGAAAGTCCTTGTTCCTGGCTTCAAGAGCTTCCTCGGAAGAGCTTCCATGAATTAAAATTCTGTGCATTAACCATGGCAAGTAAAACCAACATTTTCGGAAGATGATCTAGACTTATTTCTTCCACAGTTTTTCCACTTTGCGACAAGCCTACACTGATAAAAAAAAGGATCTAAAATCAAGATTTTGGTCTCAGAACTAAGAACTTTGGTCTACAAAATTCCTTCGAGAACATGAAAATCTTGAAGTAAGAAAACACATCTTGATTCTAAGAACATTTCAATTAAGACCAAGTTCTTATTTTCAAGATTATAAATTCTTATATTTTCAAGACCACAAATCTTAGTATAAGAATAAAACTTGTTATTCTTTTCAGATTATATGTTCTTATTTAAAGACCAAACAGTTTTGAATACTCAAGACAAATAATCTCAATTAAAGATAAAGCTTCTTAACATTTTAATTAGAATGAAGTAATTTTTAGTTAACTTGAGGTCTAGTAATGTCTATATGACACTAAACAACAAACAAAACACTTGCACTTGGCTCGGTATACAACTGTTTCAAGAGTTGCCAATCTCTATCATCAGCACCGTTGTGCTGACTTGACCAGCGATCCAAGCCTAATGCCATATTTGAGAAGCCAGAACCAGTTGTGAATTATAAGCCTCAAAAAGTGACAACATTTTAAGATTTTTGTTCTTATTTTAAAAGAAAAAGATCTAAGATCTAAGATTTTTATTCTTATATTAAGAGCTTAAGATTTTTAGAATAATATTCTTAGTTTTAGTAATTAAGTCTTAATATATCAAGAACAAAATATTTAAATTTGAGAATTTTATTCTTATATTAAGAACTTACGATTTTCAAGATTAATATTCTTAGTTTTAGTAATTTGGTCTTAAAAAATTCTTATTTCAAGAACAAAATATTTAAGATGAATGTTCTTGATTTTAGAAAGTGGTCTTTTTTTTCAGTGTACTAGTAAAATTTCGCAGCTTTTTGCCAATCTCGCACTTCTCCTCCTGAGTATATTTAAGGTCTTTCAGAACAGTACCAAATACAAAGTTTTCCATGGTGAGGAACTTCTTGGTTGGGATCGCTTCTTCGTGCCATGCTTCCCAGAGACTCGAAGTGAATGCGCACAACAAAGAAACAATTTTCTAAAGCGTATATATTGCGCATATATTGTGCTTGACAGCTCACAGCTGATGATCACCTGATCGAAGAGCTTATAAAAAGCGCCAAAAATCTAATCAAAATATCTGTTATCGATTAGTGAAAAAAACTCAATGCTTTTTTCAAATTTGAAAATTTGAAATAAAAGCCGCTAGCGAGGCCCACTGTGCACTGCGGAGAAGTGTCATCTTTCTTCGTTCTCTCTCTCTCTCTCTTCATTCCCGTTAGCACGCTCTCTATCCGCTTGTTTAGCTGCTCTCAGCCCAACAATCTCCAAATAGAAATAGAAACAGAAACGCGTTTAAATCGATCGTTTAAACGAGAAGGCGACAAAATCGAGGGGGAAAATTGTTTTGTGGCTTGGATGTCGAATCTCCTTTCAAGTTGCTCAGTTGCATTCGAGACGGCGTCGAACAACGTTTAATCATCATCATCGTTGTTGTTGTTGTTCTTGTTCTCTCCGCGTTTGCGTGTCCGGTTTCTCTGGATCATCTTCGGATCCGGATTGTGCCGTTCAAAACAAATAAGAGATGCGCATCGTTCGCTTCCATTTGGAGCCCTGGCAGCGGGGCAACAGCGTCACGCCCAGTCCCGCCCAGTCGCCATCGCTGTCCCTCCTGTCGCCGCACGTGCTGCGCCGCCAGCGACCCGCGAGTCTCGAGGATCTCGAGGAACTCTGTCCGCCCAAGCATCCCGAGCAGCAGAGGCAGCAGCAGCTGCGGCGACAGCGACGCCTCAAGTGCCGCTATCCGCAGGTCGTCAAGCGACTCTCGACGCTCTGCAGCGATGTTATGGCCAGACATGTGAGATGAATCAATAGATATGTATACGAATTCTGTTATTTAAATGCCAGGAGACTGAAGAGAGGAGGAGAAATGGGATGAAAAACAATCAGGAAATCTGTGTATTGATCGACAGAAAGCTAAGAAAATGAGAGGAGATTGAGAAGAGAATGAGAAGAGATTGAGAAGAGAATGGGAAGAGATTGGGAAGAGAATCAGAAGAGAATAAGAAGAGAATGAGAAGAGAATGAGAAGAGATTTAGGAGAGAATGAGAAGAGATTGAGAAGAAAATGAGAAGAGAATCAGAAGAAAGTAATAAGGGAATGAGAAGAGAGTAATAAGAGAAGCTGAAGAGAATCAGAAGAAAGTAATAAGAGAATCAGAAGAGAGTGAATGAGAGAATGAGAAGAGAATCAGAAGAGAGTGAGAAGAGAACGAGAAGAGAACGAGAAGAGATTTAGGAGCAAATTGAGAAGAGATTGAGAAGAGAATGAGAAGAAAATGAGAAGAAAATGAGAAGAGAATGAGAAGAAAATGAGAAGAGATTGAGAAGAGATTGAGGAGAGAATCAGAAGAGAGTAATAAGACAATGAGGAGAGAATTAGAAGAGAGTAATAAGAAAATGAGAAGAGAATCAGAAGAGAGAAATAAGGGACTGGGAAGAAAATGAGAAGAGAGTAATAATAGAATGGGAAGAGAGTAATAAGACAATGAGAAGAGAGTGAAAAGAAATTAAAAAAGATTTGGCAGAGATTAAGAAGAGAATGAGAAGAGAGTAATAAGAGAATGAGAAAAGAATTTGAAGAGAGTAATAAGAGAATGAGAATGAAGTCAGAAGAAATGAGAAGAGACAGAAAAAAGAGAGAGAGAATGAGATGAGATTTAGGAGCGAATTGAGAAGAGATTGAGAAGAAAATGAGTAGAAAACGCGAAGAGAATAATAAGAGTATAAATAAAGAATGAGATGAGAATAAAAGGAGATAAGAAATGCATGAAAAGAGAATGAATAAGGAATAAGAAGAGAATGAGAGAAGAAAATATCAAGAATTATAGGACTGGCGAGTGACAGATGCGAAAAGTGATGGCATTTTGGTGTAGAAGAGATGTACAGAAAGGGATCATAGGAGAAAGAAAGGACGAAAGAGGAGAGGAGTTCAAGGACCCCTTCAGACTTGATCATAGTGATAGGATTCTCAACTCCACAGTTTCCACATGGGAAACGTTCATTAATGCACAATATTCATTGCGACTTTTTCATGGTGTGAAATTTGCACCGCAGAATCAGCTACAGATTCCACAGCACAAACAGAAAGCTTCACTGCATGATTCTGCATAGTATTCAATTTTCTGAAATATCTTTTTGAATTTGTATTAAAACGATTTTTTATAATTGTTGTACTCTAAATGTGTTTCTGATGATTTTTTTAATTTTTCCAACCTTGCTTAGATTACTCTAAATCAGCGGTGGGCACGCAATGGCTCCGGGAGCCAGCGCCTGCTCCCCAATTCAATTTCCTTGTAATTTTTAAATCAATATGCGCATTACTAAAATGTCTTGTTTTATTTTTTTAATCTCTTGCAGGCACAAACGTTTGCGCTGCAGCCGGGCGAGGGCAGTTTGAGAGCACGCCAGGATCTGGGCAGCAGCGGCGTGGAGGACATGACGCTGCTCGACGATCTGCACGAGGCGTCGCTGCTGTGGAATCTGCGATTGCGCTACGACAAGGGCTTGATTTATACGTTCGCCGGCAGCATTCTGATAGCCGTCAATCCGTACAAGATGTTCCCGGATGCCTATGGCCTGGAGGTGGCCAAACAATATGCCGGCCGTCCATTGGGCGCCCTGCCACCGCATCTATTTGCGATTGGCGCGGCGGCGCATGCGGCATTGCCATCACCCCAGGTTGTGGTCATTTCGGGTGAATCGGGCTCGGGCAAAACGGAATCCACCAAGCTGGTCATGCAATATTTGGCAGCGGTCGTGCCCGGCGGCGGCAGTGCGTCGGCTGTAATAACCGAGCAAATTCTGGAGGCAGCACCGTTGCTTGAGGCCTTTGGCAACGCGCGCACCGCACGCAACGATAATAGTTCACGTTTTGGCAAATATCTGGAGGTTTATTTCAAAAGTGGCGCCATTGTGGGCGCCAAAATAACGCAATATTTGCTGGAGAAATCCCGAATTGTTACCCAAGCGCCCGGTGAACGCAACTATCATGTGTTTTATGAAATGCTCGGCGGTTTAAGTGAAACGGAGCGCGCGAAATACGGTCTACTCGAGGCGGACAAGTATTTTTATTTGAATCAAGGCGCCACGGATTGCGCGTCGGGTCGTGTCGACTGGGCATCACTGTTGAGTGCCATGCAAGTGCTGGGCGTAACGGAGGGCGAACGCGAGGGAATTGTGCGCGTTTTGGCAGCTGTGCTGCATTTGGGCAACGTGTACTTTCATCGCCGTCAGCTGCGACACGGACAGGAGGGTGTGGAGATCGGTTCCGATGCGGAAATCAAATGGGCAGCACATTTGCTGCACATCAGCGCCGAGGGAATGCATCGTGCCCTAACCAGTCGCATTACGGAGGCGCGCGCTGAACGCTTACACACACCACTGGGCATTGATCAGGCGCTGGATGCGCGCGATGCATTCGCCAAGGCTTTATACGCGGGACTTTTCAATTGGCTGGTTTCCCGCATCAATTCGATTGTACAAAAGGCGGGCACACATGATGCACATCGCATAAGTATTTTGGATATATTTGGCTTTGAGGATTTGGCGGAGAATAGCTTTGAGCAGCTGTGCATCAATTATGCGAATGAGAATCTGCAATTGTATTTCAATAAGCACGTTTTTAAGCTGGAACAAGCGGAATACGCACGGGAACGTCTGGAGTGGACACCATTGGCTTGGGATGACAATTTGCCAGTTATACATTTGCTGGCCAAGAAGCCCGTTGGCATTTGTCATTTACTCGACGATGAGTCGAATTTTCCGCGTGCCAGCGATTTGAGTTTTCTCGAAAAGTGTCATTATAATCATGCGTTGAGTGAACTTTACGCGCGTCCGCGCATCGGTGCCCAGGAATTTGGTGTTACACATTATGCGGGACAAGTTTGGTATTGTGTTGATGGATTTTTGGATAAAAATCGCGATGCTTTGCGCGGCGATGTCTTGGAGTTATTGGCAACATCGCGTTTACAGCTCGTCAGTGAGCTGACGAAACAATTGCGCGCGCAAAGAGACGCGGGCAAGACTTTACCCAAGGGCAGCAATGGACGATTTGTCACGATGAAACCGCGAACGCCAACGGTGGCGGCTCGATTTGCGGATTCACTGCAGCAGTTGCTGCAATCGATGGGACGCTGCCATCCCTGGTTTGTGCGCTGCATTAAGCCCAATCAGGAGAAGCAACCGTTGCGCATGGACATGCCGTGTGTGCTGCAACAATTGCGATATCTTGGCATGCTGGACACGATACAGATACGTCAGCGCGGTTATCCCGTGCGTTTGCGCTTCCAGCATTTCGTGGAGCGCTATCGACATTTATCGGGCTCGCCTTTTTCGCGCGGTACACCCTATCGTGAGTTGTGTCGCCTGCTTTTGGAGGAAATGCCGCGCACGGGCGTGGAGGGACCGGATTATCAATTAGGTGCCACGCGCGTGTTCTTACGCGAGGCGCTGCATCGCGCCTTGGAAAGCGGACGCACGGAGCGACTGCGTCAGGCGGCGGTTCAAATACAGCGTCATGTGCGCGGCATGTTGGTGCGTCGCCAGCTGCAGAGGCGTCAACTTGCTGCCATTAAATTGCAGGCGCGTTGGCGCGCGCAACGCCAACAACAACGCTACGCTTTGATGCGTCATGGCGTGCGTACCGCGCAGCGTTTGTGGCGCGGCAAAATGGCGCGCAAACACGTCCAGCAGCTGCGCTCCGACCATCGGCGCAGGCAAGAGGCGCGCGAGGCAGCACAGCGCGCCAGGGAGGCCAGGGAGGCCAAACAGGCGGTGCTGGAGCGCAGTCAACTGAGCTACCTGGACATTCCCGCCGAACTGGCGTTCATCTACTCGAAACTTCAGGGCTGGCATCCCCCGCACAGCGATCGTCATCTCGTCAAGGTGCTCGGCACTGTGCCAGGTTAGTGTTGCACTAATAAGCTCAAACTTAACATCCTTTTGGGCAGTTTTAAAATGCTTCATTTTGAAGCACTTTTAAAATTAACATTCAGAAATTGCATGATATTTCATAAAAAGGTTGTTTTGTTCACTTTTGGAAAATAATAAAATATAAGTGAAAATTGTTGTGTAAAAAAAATCAGCATATATTTAAAAAATAATTTTGATTTATAACTTCCAATCAAAAATTGTTCCATATTTCATCAAAAGCTAATGAAATTCACTATCAGAGGTGCCACAGAAAACGCTTTCGCTTGAATTTCACTTAAATTTGTACGAAATAAAAGGCTTTTATAAAATGTTGAATAAAAATCAGCATATACAGGTTTGCTACAGAAATCTCTTCCACTTGAGTTTTTACGTCAATTTCATTTCTCCGTGCCACAGTCAATTCATCTTAAAATTTTTGGGTGAATCGAAATCATCGCTCAATTCACTGGCATCCGATGCCATGAGAATAATGTCACATTTTTTGTCCGAATTTTAGAAATTAGAGTTGTCAAGTGACTTTTATTGTTTGCCGCGCCAGTAACTTTTAAATTTTTTTAAGCTATACAATATCAATTATTATATAAACAAATTAAATAATATTAATTAAAGAAGAAATAAAATTAAAACCTACTATTCTGCAATGATAAACTTAAAAAAGTTGCTAAACAAACCCTTGGAAAATGTAATCTGAGTAGGGGCCAACCCTAGCACTTGAGCTAAAAAAAGTTTGGTGAACATGCTAAAAACAATAATTTACTCGAAGTTCTGTGGCACGGAGAAATTTTCGAAGCGAAATTGCTTTTCTCTGAATTGCTTTCACTTGTGATTTCTGTAGCACGCCTGTATATTTTGTTATTCTATCATTTAGATTTAAAAAACGATAGTCGTTACGTTAATCGTTAGTGCCCATTGCAGGTCCAATTTAAATTGCTCGTTATTTCAAGAAAAGTTTTAGAAATGTTATTATAATTTTAGGCTTTTTTTTTATGTAAATAAAAGAAATATACAGGGATGCCACGGAAATCGCAAGCGAAATATAAATCCGCAGATAGCAATTCCGCACGGAAATTTCCGAGATGCCACAGAACTTCGAGAGATTTAATATTTCTTAGCATTTTCACCAACCTTTTCGAACTAGGCTGCTAAGGGTTGACACCTTCTCAGATTAAATTACCCAAGGGTTTGATTAGCAACTTTTTCAAGTTTATCATTGCAGAGCAATAAGCTTTTTTTTTCTTACTTAATAAACATAATTTAATTTATTTATGCAATAATTGATTTTGTTTAGCTAAAAAAAAATTAAAAGTATTTGGCGCGAGAAAATAAAAGTTACTCGACAACTCTAGCAATTGTATGCCATTAATCTGGCAACTCTTCGTGACAAATGTTTTTACAAATTGCACAATCAGTTAAAGGTTTTTTTTGGGTAAAACTTGATTTACCTCAAATTACCTATTTTTTTAATGCTTAATTTAAAGAAAACTGAAGTGGTTCCATTTTTTTTTTTAAATACCTTACTTCGAATTCTGACTAAAAAATGTGGCATCGCTTCCCCCGACTTTGAAAATCTAAATTGGACTAGGTGGCAGCATCGGACGAAAGCGGATTTAGCGCTTGTTTATTCCGCACAAAATTATTGTGCGATTTGACCTGTGGCACAGCGAAATGAAATTGAAGTGAAATTCAAGTGAAAGCGATATCTGTGGCACCCCGATTATCTCTTTTAAAATTTGTATTTCCATAATTTTTTTTTTTTTTTAAATAAGATTTCAACAAATTATAATCGTTAGGTAAATCGTTAATGCCTATTGCAGGTCCTCCTTTGGCCAGTGCTCAACTGCCTGCGGATCTGAATCAGTTTAGCTTTGGCAAATTCAGCAGCGTCTACTGCAATGGCCTGCGATTGCAGCCGCGTCGGGAACCGATAACGGCGCCACTGTTGACGCGCGCTGCGTCCCGCGATCAGGATTTCCAAGATGCTTTGGCCGTGTTCAAGTTGATCTTGCGCTGGAGCAACGACAAGGCGCTGGAGGGCGAGGGCGCCAAGGAGAAGCTGCTATCGGACTACATAGTGCACAAGGCGTTGAGCTCGCGGGGATTACGCGATGAGATTCTGGTGCAGCTCTGCAATCAATTGCATGGATCGGACTCCGTTTTGAGTGCACGTCTCTGGCAATTGATGGGCCAGTGCCTGTGCTGCTTTCAGCCGAGTGCTGCCTTTAGCAAATACCTATTGAAGTTCATTACCGACGAGGGACCGCCGCCCCCCACCCGCCAACTGTTGCAGCGCCAACTGCTGCGTCAGCAGAGCGCTGGAGGATCGGGTGGAGCATCGGCCTCTAGAAATTTTGTACCCTCGTGGCTGGAGTGGCGTGCCTGGGCCAAGGGTTGCGATATGGCTTTGCCTTTGACCCTGCCGGATGAGGCCAGTCAAACGGTCGCCGTCGATTCGTGGACAAGTTGCGAGGAGGCGGCGGCTCTGGCGGTTTCCCAACTGGGCGTCTCCAGTCGTGGCTGGACTCTGGTCCTGGATGACGGTCAGCAGCTGACGGACAGCTGTGGCCTGGACTATGTCATGGATCTGATTGCCGAGAAGGAACTGTGTCCCGCCTTCCCCGCCCCACGCAGCGATTTGCTGCGCTCGGGCGCCAAATTCACGCGCACCGCGTTGCCCGATGCGGTCAAGCGTCCGGGCGTCCCGCCCCCGGCACCGCCTACAAGCGCTGGACTGGGACTGGGAGGTGGAGCAGCAGGAGGAGGTAATATCACTATGTCAATAAATATATTACCACTTTTTATTGTATTATTTTTGAAATCATCACTAAATTACAGAGACTCAAACCGTAACCGTTAACCGGTATTAACCGATTGAAATTGGTAACCATAACTGCAACCGTAACCGAAACAAAACTTTTTCATTTACCGAAACCCAAAATCCGAAATTATGCCAACCGAAATAACCGTTAGGTAACCGATTCATTTATAACGGTTAATTTCGGTTCGGTCAAACATTGAATTTAATTATGTTTTTAAGGTGCAATCACCGTTTTTTAAAACTCAATTCAATTTTTACTTTTTCCCTAGTTTAATTTAAATTTTCAACTCAATAAAAAGATCTGATTTTTTAAAATTTTTGAAAATCCGAAATTATTCCAACCGAAATTACCGTTAGGTAACCGTTTCATGCATAACGGTTAATTTCGGTTCGGCCAAACATAGAATATAACTATGTTTTTAAGGTGCAATCATCGTTTTTTAAAACTTAATTAAATTTTTAGTTTTTCCCTAATTTAATTTAAATTTTGATTTCAATAAAAAGATCTGATTTTTTGAAATTTTTCAATATTTGCTTAAAATTTATATATCTTCAACTTTTTTTAAATTTGTTTTGCAAACCAAAATCATACACCGATATTTCGAACCGTTACGTAACCGATATATACAAATTTTGCGTAACCGATAACCAAAAACCCAAATGCGAACATAACCGTAACCGTTAAAACCGATACTCGTTTTGGTTTATTTTAAAAATGAAAACAATCTTAAATTGACTTCATAAATTGCATATTAAATATATATCGATCTATGATTGCAGGAGTAGGATCTGGTTTGAGCAAACGTGAACAGCTGGAGCAACAGGAGCAGATGCAGCTGCAGCTGGAGGACGCGACGCCACAGCGTCGCAGCAGTCGGGAGCTGCTGTCGCGCAGCTCGGCGCTGAACGAGCGCTACTTCGAGCGGACGAGCGAGGAGCCGATAACGCCGCATCTGCTGCCCGGCGCGCAGTCCAAGTCGCGTTCCAAGTCGCTGGATGATCTGCTCGCGGGTGACATGGGCAGTCAACAGTTGCCGCTGCCGCTGGACAGCGATTCGCAGGAGTCGCCGTTGCACTCGCATGCCTTGGGTCTGTCCGAGAGTCGCCTGAACGAGCGCTATCATTCGGCGGAGCGACTGGCGCCGATGGGCAAAGAGACCGCGCCGCGCTATCAAAAATCCCAGCACGCTGGCCGGCGTTCGCATGCGGCATCGCACGGCTCCGCGCATTCCAGCAAATATATGGACAAGTCCGAGTACGCCACGCGCTCGTCGGCCATGTCGGACACGAGTGAAGCGCCCTCATTGGCCTCGCATGTGCGACGCGTGCGCGTGCCGTCGCAGGCCTCCGATGTCGATCAGTTTCTGGATGATTTGTTTAGTCCTGTGCTCGACGGTTCACTCGACGAGCTCTCCGATGCGCGCTCCTTGGCGGCCAGCATACGTGGCGGCGGAGGCGGCGGAGGCGCCCAAAGAGAGCCAGAGAATTTAGCTGAATTTCTGGATATGGATGATCATGATGATGACTTGGATGATTTTCTATATACACTGCAGTCGCCACAGCAGCTGGTGACCTTAATCAAAGGTGGCGGCAGCACTGAACCCGCTGCTGATCCTCTAATGCATCAGCTGCATCAGATGCATCAGCTGCCAGGTGCTGAGCCGCCAGATGCCGCGCCCGCCGCCCTCTATCAGCAGCAGGTGCAGCGCGCCTTCCTGCAGTCCGCGATGGCGCAGAATCTGCAGATTCAACAGCAGCTGCTCGCCCAGAATCAGGCACTGCAGACGCTGCTCAGTCAGCAGGCAACCAACAGGTGAGACCAATACGAATCTTCAATAATTTCTTAAGTTGCTTTCACACGAGCGTTTTTTCACCGACACTTTTTGTCAAAAAACTGTCGGTGTCGTGTGAACAGTCAGAATTTAAAAAGCGTCGGCTTTTCACCGGTGCTCACCGATGGAAATAGAACACGTCCTATTTTCATCGGCTTTTTGTGTCGGTCAAATGCCTGCTAGATTGAGGCACTTTTGTATGAAACTTTTCAGAGGGTGACCAGGTTCCGTGACAACAAAAACCGATGGTATTTTTGTTTGACAACCGATGCGAATAGTGTGTATGGCAAAATTCACCGACGCTCGTCTGAAAGCAACTTTAAAAAGAATTATCTGAAATAAGTTAGGAAGAAAATATGAGAATCCATTCAGAAATTCAACTAAGATAAAATCATTAAAAAATTTAAATTAGAAAAACATTCACAATACAGAAAAGGAGGAAAATTCTATTTATTTCATAGATAAAAGTAGTTAAACTATAATTTTGATTAATTTATTGGTCAAGAAACTCATAAAAAATATTCCTTACTTCCGATTTAAAAGGTTTGTCGCATTTAATTCATAAATAAGCATAAATAAAAAAATCGCCGTCAGCGCGAGCTTTAATCGAGCTCTCTTTTGAAGAGTATATCAAAAATGTTAATTATTTGCACAGGGGTCTATTAACATTGTCAAAAAAAGTGCGTTACAGGCAGAAGGAGGCGTGGCAGACTCCATAAAGTATATATATTCTTGATCAGCATCAACAGTCGAGTCGATATAGCCATGTCCGTCCGTCCCTCCATCTGTCCGTCTGTGTCAGATCCTAGATCTCAGAGACTATAAAAGCTAGAGCAACCAAATTTGGCACACAAACTTCTAAAAACCCCGCAGGTCAAGTTTGTTTCCAATTTTTGCCACGCCTCTTTTCACTTTTAGAATATTGCGTATTTTATTTGGTAACTAACATTTACTTTTATCATAAGTTATCATTCTACTTAATCGCAAAATAATAACAGAATAATTAAATAAACAATAAGAAATTTAAAAAAAAAAAAAAAAAAAAAAAAAACTTAATCGCAACAAGATCGGCCTATTAGTGCGTTTGTAATGGCTGATTTAAGTTCTTAAGCAATGTAAGTGCCTAAAAGTATGCAATACAATTTTTTTTTATATTCATGTGGTCTATCTATGATCGGGAACTCGACTGTAGCCTTTTCCGCTTGTTCTTGGCACTAATTGTCCTGAAATCCTTGCAGGGAATCGAACAACAACAGCAACTCGAACTCGAATGCATCTCCAGCAGCTGCGCTGAGCATCTCGCCGCCTCCGGCTCCCTCGCCGCAGCGACTGAAGAGCAGCGCGATGATGACGACGACGACGACGACCAGGAGCAGCAGTTTGGTGCTGGAGGCCAGTTCGGTGGTGGCACCACCGCCACCGCCGCCACCACCGCCGATGCCGCCGCCGCTGGAGGGCAAGGATCCATCGGAGACGCGTCATTTTCTGGATCCCTATGGACGGGCCAAGACGGTGCGCATTGGCAAATGGCGCTGGCCGCCACCGCAGGGTGAGCCGCAATTCCAGACCGAGGAGGATTTCTTTGCCTTCAAGTTGCGACAGCAACAGAGGAAGACGACACCGATGCAGGCGCAGCACACATCGGCCATTGAGTGGGAGGAGTTTGAGATTGAAGAGGAGGAAAGAAGAGCTGGTGGTGGAGGAGGAGGAGGAGCTGGTGGCGGTCTCAGAAGAAGCAGCATGCGAGTCGAGTTGAATTCCAGAGATGTCCAAGATTCAATGGCAACAACAACAATCACAGCGACAACAACAACAGCAGCAACAAGTGCAGCCAACGGCACAGCAAATTCAGCAACAAATTCAGCAACAAACACGAAATTGGCCAAAAAGAGCTTTGAAATTGGCGCCGATCGTCCGCCGCCGGGCAGCGTTGGCAAACTGAAGCTCAGCTCGGAGATGCGTCAACGTTTGGAGCAGGTGACAGCGGGTCATTCGGTGCGTTCCACCGTCTCCAACAAGTCGGAGCAACGTGCTCCGCCCGCCAAGCTGGAGGACACACGCAAATTGATGCTGCAACAACAGCTCGGCGGACTTTTTGCCAGCGTCAATGCGTCAACGACGACGACAACTATGGTAAGGATATATTTACAAAAAAAGAGAGATGATTTGATGCCCTAAGAGTCTGGCTAAGATATCTGCAATCTGTCTGAATAAAGTATGTAGAATACTTTGCAGAAATGAAAACGTAGCTGACCACCGCATGCATTTTTTCTTTACGAAATCTGTATTATAGAAAAGCAGTCGAAAATTAACCATTAATTAAATTGCTCATTAAATAAGGCTACGAAAGTATTGCTTTGAACAAACTGTTTACTAAATTACAAACAGTTCATCGCGTTTAATATCGAAATCTAAAAATCAATAAATTTAACTTATTTTGTTCCTTAACTTATTCTGCAAATGAACTACGATGAACTAACCAGCTTCAATGTTGTCGATTTTTCATGAAAATCGATTTAATTAACTCGATTATCGAGTTAAAGTTCTCAAAAAATATTTGTATTACTGTAAACTAATCAAAAAAATCGCTCTACAATGATAAAATATAGAGTTCTCTAATATTAAAAAAACCTTTTTCTTCAATATGGGTTAATACGAAACTTTTTAGTGTAACGTTCGCAACAGACAAAAGTTAAAATTTGTATTTAACGAGACTTCTTATCATTAAATTTTAAGCTGGATTGATATGGTCATATATTCAACTTAATTTTTTTTTATTATGCAAAATTCGCTAAAACATGTGAAAATGCACGTTAACCTCAAATCGAATTGCATTTTTTGTAACGTCCGCGACGTAATTTTTTTCAAAAACAGTAATGCCATTATCTTAAAATAGATTTAAAAGTACTCTCAAAGATCTGCATTTTTCAGAAAATTTATTTAAAATGTACAGAACTGAACGGTAGATGCATCAGTTTTAACATGAAATTATGCGTGCGAATGTAACGTTCGCAACGCTGGATTAGTTCATATACGGTGGCTCACAGCTTAAAGTATGCAGGTCAAATTTTGACATTTAAGGCTTATTTGCGCCGTTTTCGTTAACATATTGGCATCAATGTCATTTGAATTCCGTTTGAATGACACAAAACTTTCCTTATTCCCTTAAGTACCCTTCGAACATTTCAAATTTATGTGAAAGTCTACTTTTTCACCTTTTTTCCTCGATTTTTCACAAAAAATATTTTGATGCAGAAAAATTCTTCAAATAATTCTAAGAGTGACTGCAAAAATTTTCAAAAATATTTTTGCCAGTATTTTTTATAATTTTTTGAAAATCCTAAAAATTACTATTTTAATCCATTTTTCCTACTTTTCATGCAAAAAGTGGCTTTTGAGCAATTTTCAAAAAATCATAAAAAATACTAGCAAAAATATTTTTGAAAATTTTTGAAAGAATTTGACCTGCATACTTTAAGCTGTGAGCCACTGTACATATATTTTTTTTTTTTAAATTTATTAATGTATATATTTATTTTTGTGCAGATGTCACCACCCGTGGAATCCCTGGCCACGGTGCGCACACAGATCGAGCGCATGGAGGGACAATTGTCGCCGACGCCCAATGTGGGCGGCTCGGGCCACTGGCCGGGATTGCTGCTGCCGCCGGCGCCGAGTGTGCCAGCGCCGCCGCCGCCGATACGGCCGCCCAGCATGGCGCCACCAGCACCGCCGCCGGCGCCACAGTCGCCGCCAGGACAACAGCAACAACAGCAACAACAACAGCAACAGTCGGTGGAACCGACGCCGGATTATCGGCAGGAGCATGTGCCGGCGTTTATACAACGCCAGGAGCGAGATACGTTTGGTGCAGTGCATCATAATCATCAGTATCATCATCAACAGCAGCAGCAGCAGCTCCAGCAGCACCAACAGTTGTCGATGCACCAGCAGCAACAGTTGTCGCTGCATCAACAGCAGCAACAACAACATCAAATGTCGCTGCATCATCAGGATTCGGTTTGGGATCAGGAACTGCAAGCGGAACGCGAACGTTCGCGCAGTCGCAGCCGTTCCCGGGATCGTGAGGATTACTCCGAGTCCGTGTGGGATCGCGCCGAGGTGGAGGGACCCGCGTCCGCGGGCAGCGGCAGCGAGAAGGAGCGCGAGAAGCGGGAGCGCGAGCGAGAGAGACTCTACGAGCTGCGTCAGGTGGAGCGGGAGAAGGAGAGTCACAAGGTGTATCAGCCAGCGCCGCCGCGGATTATCCAGGCCAATCTGGAGACGACGGGCGGCAAAAGGGAAAGGGAGCGAGAGCGAGAGCGGGAGAGAGACAGGGAAAGGGAGAGAGACAGGGACAGGGAGAGAGAGCGTGAGCGGGAGAGAGATCGAGAGAGGGAGAGGGAGAGGGAACGAGACCGAGATCGCGATCGCGAACCGGCGACATTCCGCACCCACATGGCCCAGAAATACGAGCACGAGAGGAAGCGCAAGAGTTCCGCCAGCTCGGGGGGCATCAGGGAGGACATGCATGACTCCTCCATGTCCATGTCGCCGGTGGTGGTGCCAGCCCCAGTGCCGCCCCCCGTCACGCCCACATCAGCGTCAGCAGCAGCAGCAGCAGCTGCGGGCAACAACAACAACTCTGTAGTTGGCCTAGGAACTGCAGTTGGTTCAGGTAAACATACTGATCAGTTTGTAAAAATATATTGACTAAAACTACGATTTGATTGTGATTCTGATTTGATTTAATTTCGAATTAGTTTTGATTTTATTTTGAATTTGATTTTGATTTGATTTAATTTCGATTTAGTTTAGATTTTGTTCTGAATTTGATTTTGATTTGATTTAATTTCGATTTAGTTTAGATTTTGTATTGAATTTGATTTTGATTTGATTTAATTTTGATTTAATTTTGATTTAGTTTAGATTTTGTTTTGAATTTGATTTTGATTTGATTTAATTTTGAATTTGATTTTGATTTAGCTTTGATTTTATTTTGAATTTGATTTTGATTTTGATTTGATTTTAAATTGTATTTTGCTTTATTTTATTTTTGATTTAATTTGACTTTAATTTTATTTTGATTTTAAATTGGATGTTGGTTTAAATTCTGATTTGATTTATTTATGGTTTATTTTATTAATAATTTAATTTTGCTAATAATTTGGAAAATTGTACTGGCCTTGATTTGGTTTCGATTTTTTTTTTAACTTAATTTTATTTTGATTTTAATTAAATTTTGAACGTTTTTTTGAATTGAATTATTTTTGATCTGATTTAATTTTGTTTTTAATTTTGTTTTTAATTTTATTTTTAATTTTATTTCGATTTGATTCCAATTCTGATTAAATTTTGATTTAGTTTTAATTTTATTTTGATTTAGTTTGCATTTGATTTTACATTGTATTTTGCTTCACTTTATTTTGATTTAATTTTGAAAGTGGCTTGATTTTGATTTAATTTTGATTTTAATTTTATTTTGATTTAATTCTGATTTGATTTAATATTTTTTATTTTTAGTAATTTAATTTAGCTAATAATTCGGAAAATTGTACTGGCCATGATTTAATTTCGATTTTGGTTTAGAACTTAATTTTATTTTGATTTTAATTAGATTTTGAGCTTGATTTTGAATTGAACTATTTTTGATCGGATTGAATTTTTGTTATTAATTTTATTTCGATTTGATTCCAATTCTGATTTAATTTTGATTTAGTTTTAATTTTATTTTGATTTAGTTTGAATTTGATTTTAAGTTGTATTTTGCTTAATTTGTTTTTTTATTTATTTTGAAAGTGGCTTGATTTTGATTTTATTTTGATTTTAATTTTATTTTAATTGAATTCTGATTTGATTTAATTTTGATTTTTTATAAATAATTTAATTTTTCTAATAATTTGGAAAATTGTACTGAAAATTGATTTGATTTCGATTTAAGTTTTGACCTTAATTTAATTTAGATTTTGACTAATTTAGAACTTAATTTTTAATTGATTTATTTTTGATCTGAATTAATTTTATTTTTAATTTTATTTTTAATTTTATTTCGATTTAATTCTAATTTTGATTTACTTTTAAATGTATTTTCATCTTAAATTAAATTTTTATTTATTTTTGGCTTGATTTTAATTTACAATCGATTTCTTTTTGACATCATTAAGTGTCGATTGATCGATAATATCCACATCTATCTGAGATTTTAACTAAGACATAAATTAATATTGCCAAACATGATTTTAACTTAATATTTTGTTCTCTTCTAAAAATTCGATATAATTGATATTTTGACATAAAATATCGAAATGATCGATTTATTATTATAGTTAATATCCAATATCTATCGGTATTTTCGCTCGATATAATTGCATACCTAAATATTTCTCAAAATTTAATTTTAATTTTGATTTAGTTTTAATTCTAATTTAATCTTTAATTAAATTTTGATTACATTTTGGCTTGATTTTAATTTGAAATCGATTTTATTTGGACATCATTAAGTATCGATTGATCAATAAAATATACACATCTATCTGAGACATTAACTAAGACTTGTCGATCATAAATTAATATTGCCAAACATGATTTTAACTTAATATTTTGTTCTCTTCTAAAAATTCGATATAATTGATATTTTGACATAAAATATCGAAATGATCGATAATATCAACTAATTTGGAAGACTTCAATTAAGACTTGTCGATCATGTATCGATATTTTTGCTTAATATTTATTCTTGTAATTATTATAGTATATATCCCATATCTATCGGTATTTTCGCTCGATATAATTGCATACCTAAATATTTCACAAAATATATTGACATATCTATCATTTTTATTTTAAATTTTATTCCATTTTGTATCGATTGTTGTAGGTTCGGGCCTTGGAGCGGGCTCGAGCGCCTGTCTCACCTACAACCGGGTGCCATGGAAGCTGCGCGTGCGCAAGGAAGTCTTCCAGCCACACGAGACAGTTGGTCCGCCCGTGGCGCTGGATCTGCTCTTCGCCCAGGTGCTGAGCGATGTGTTTGGCGTGACGCCTTGTCTGCGGATAACGCCGCAGGAGAAGAACGCCGCCTTGAATATGCTGCACGGCCATGGCGTCAGTGTGGACACACTGGCCACTCCGCGCGGCCAGCAGGTGCGCGCCCTCGTCAAGCGCCATCTGGTGGACATGGCCCGCGATTGGCCGCTCTACTTCGCCCGCCTCTTTGCGGTGCAGGGCGCCCCGCTCTATCCGGACGTGTCCATCATGGGCGTCTCCCACAGCGGCCTCTATTTGGCCCGGCGCGACGCCGACTATCTGATTGTCGTGCAGGCCATCAACTTTGCCGAGATCCAGAACGCGGTCACCCTGCCGCGTCCCGCTGCCCTGCAGCTCAATCTGCGCAACGGAAAGCATCTGGCGTTGCACGCCACACGCGCTGCCGCCATCCAGTCCATGATCACCGGATTCGTCGCCGAGTATCGCAAGGTAAGTCAGCAATTTATTTATTTAGTTTTGATATACATCTATCTATAATGCAATTAACAATCAACCACATTTCGATACAATTATTAAACATAGTATTTATGTACTTATCAAAGAAACCTCTTTACGGCGTAAAAGTCTAGTGACGAACACATTTTCATGCCCCAAAATTTCTGATATCCAATTTTTTGACGAATAATATCAAATTTCACATACACTGATAAAAAATGGGACTTAAAATCAAGATTTTGGTCTCAGAACCAAGAGCTTTGGTCAAAAAAATGCGTCGTGAACATGAAAATCTTGAAGTAAGAAAACAAATCTTAGTATATGAATAAAATTTATTATTTTTTTAAGATGATTTGTTCTTATTTAACAGACCAAAACGTTTTGAATAGTCAAGACAAAAAGTCTCAAATAAAGATTAAGCTTCTTAACATTTTAAGAAGAATGAAGTAATTTTTAGTTAACTTGAGGTCTATTAATGTCAATCTCTATTATCAGAACCGTTGTGCTGACTTGACCAGCGATTTAAGCCTAATGCCATCGTTGAGAAACCAGAACCAGTTGTGAATTCTAAGTCTCAAAAAGTGACAAAATTTTAAGATTTTTGTTCTTCATTAAATAGAAAAAGATCTTAGATTTTTATTCTTATATTAAGAACTTAAGATTTTTTAGAATAATATTCTTAGTTTTAGTAATTAAGTCTTAAAATGGTCTTATATCAAGAACAAAATATTTAAATTTGAGAATTTTATTCTTATATTAAGAACTTACGATTTTCAAGATTAATATTCTTAGTTTTAGTAATTTGGTCTAAAAATATTCTTATATCAAGAACAAAATATTTAAGATGAATGTTCTTGATTTTATAAAGTGGTATTTTTTTCAGTGTATAAATTATTTAAAATAATAAGTTTAGCACTCGCACATTGCGCTAAAGTGCCGAATGCCCACATTTTGTATCATACACCAAAAAAAGCGATATTTTACATACTACAACATATTGTAAATCCAAAAAAATCGTTAGCGGCGTTTTCTCCAAAATCCCCAAAATGTTGGGTAAAAAACCTTGTTTTACCTATAGCCTTTTACCTATGTACTTTGGAAAAAAAAATTAAAGGTATACTTAAGAGCTCTTCAAAATACCTTTCCAACGACATATGAAACATATCTGTGGCTTGTATCTTTAGAATACTGTGGGGGTGTTAATTTAAGCGGGTTTTTAGCGATTTTCCGCTAAACTAGCGTTTATTTTGGAAAAGTCGTAGAACAATCGGGAATAAGTCCTCATTCACAAACTTAAAATTGTACGTCGAATTTTCAAAATAAGCCAACAAAATTGTCTCAGCTATGTTGTGTGAAAATTTCAGCCTTCTTGCTTTAACCGTTTTGGCTCCCCAATGTTGAGTCAGTACAAAGAGTTTTATATTTATACATAGTTATAGAGATAAAAACAAATGTACATCTGTGTATTGAAGTAGATTTTTGAAATTGTCATGAAATTGTAATGCTCTGTAAAGCTCCCTTGTCGAGTTAAGTTGTGAAAAGCTCTTAAACTTTGAACTTGAATTTGATAAAAGTTCATCAAAGCTTGTTGGCTGAGAGAACCAGAGAAATTGAGAGAGAAGAGAGAGAGAGAGCTTTTAAAGCTCAATAAGTCCTGTTAGAAAAAGCCGACTCTTTTATTCAGACGTAGCAACCTTTCTTCTTTATTCTTTCTTCTTTCGTCTCATCTTTTTTTCTATGTTTCTCTTGGTTGACGTGTTTATATTTTGCTCTTCTTCGCATATTCGCACGCATTGCTCAAGCTCAGTGAGTCTCGCTGACCAGTGTGACCATAAATGCTCAGACGAGACGCCCAGTGACATTCACATTCACATATTCACATATACTCATATTTGCTCGTTGCATTCATTTATCAGTGGAACGGTTTGTTTTTCTGCCTTTCTTTGAATGCATCTCTCAAGTTATTTTAATTTAATTCAGTTTCATGCGTTTCATGTGAAAACTTGTCGAATGCCAAAAAACCTGAAGTCGCTCCGAAGACACAAAACCCGAATCCAAACAAACCCGGTTGGCTCTCAACCAAACGAAACAGTTAACAAACTAGTAGAAACAAACGAGTATTAAGACTTGCAGACCAATTGATACCCTAACTTTAAATAACTTCTTTTCAGATTAAATAAAAATAACGATTTTATTTAATTTTGCTTAAAATATCTCAAAACAATTCTGAATAAATGGAAAATGTCCTGAAAATTTATATTATTATAATTGTAAATTTAATAAAAAACATTTATTTAAAAGTTACACTAAGTTGCCCGAAATAAGTAAATAGGACAACACTTAAGGTTAAATCTACTCATAATTTGAGCTAACTTCATGTTAATTATGGCATCAATGGAAAGGTCATTTAAATTCCGTTTGAATGATACAAAACTTTCCTTAACCCTTTAAGTAACCATTGAAAATTTCGAATTTTTGTAAAAGTCTACTTTTTTGACTTGTTCCTCGGTCTCAAAGAAAAAATGTTTTGAAGCAAAAAATTTCTCTAAACAATTTTGTTAGTGACTGCAAACAATTTTTTTCAAAAAACTGTTTGCTAGTATTTTTTTACAATTTTTTGAAAATTGCTAAAAATGAATATTTTTGCCACTTTTTTCTCCTTTTCATACAAATTTATTTTTGAAAACGAATTGCATTTAATGCATTTATTGAACAATTTTTTTACTGTGTTCAAAGTTATAATATTTAATTTTGAATTTTTTGACAAGAATTCACAATGTTTTTTCATTTAATAATTTATATTGAAATCTTTTCAATTTTTTAAACAAAATATAATATTTTGGATAATTTTGTAAATTTGTTCGTTTAAAATCAGCAAACAATTTCTATTTAATATTTATATTTAAAAACTAAATAAATTGTAATAAATCATCCTTTACATCCTTTACAATAATTTATAATAAAACAATATTAATAATATAAAAATATTATAATATTTTGGATAATTTTGTTAATTTTTTCGTTTAAAATCAGCAAACAATTTCTATTTAATATTTATATTTTAAAAAACTAAATAAATTGTAATAAATCATCCTTTACATCCTTTACAATAATTTATAATAAAATCTTTTAACTTTTTTAAACAAAAGCTGAAACTAAACAATATTAATAATATAATAATATTATAATATTTTGGATAATTTTTTAAATTTGTTCGTTTAAAATCAGCAAACAATTTCTATTTAATATTTATATTTAAAAAATTAAATAAATTGTAATACATCATACTCTACAGCGTTACATATTTAATCGGATAATTATAGTAGCCACAGCTTGGTTTTAAAAAGCGGCTTAAACCACTTGGCCACTTGGCCGCTTCGTATGTAACTCTCTTAAGCTCTTCTTTTAACGCTCGGCCAGCTTTTCACTCACTCTCTCTCACTCTCTTGCTCTCTCTCTGGGCCATGTTCTGCTCGACTGGGAGTGAAATGGTCAAGTTGCCTCTTTGACCAGTCTGCCCAGTTTAGTGTTAGCTTTTTTTTTGTTATGGGCTTCAGTTTGTTACAAATGTTCGGTAACGGCACCACGCAGCGCTCGCGTCTTCAAAGCGAACCCATCAAATACCAATTCTTCAGCTGGTAGTCGTCTTCTGTCTTCTGTCTACGTTTTTTGTGCTGTGTTTTTTTTGTTGACCAACTTTTTTTTCCTGTGCCGTGTTGTGCCATGAATGAAATGTCTTTCAAACTTAGCTGTAATGTGTCTGACCCATTAATCAAAGCCGCCGCAAGCTTCAAGTTCGATTTGCCAACAACTGCAACTTGCCAAAGTCAAAACATACTTAGAATATCTACAAAACATATACAGTTATATGGCCAAATATTTAGCTAAAAGGTAGAACAAATAATGCAAAGCGAGTCTAAATTTGATAACAAATAGAATAAACTTTTTATTTGTAAATAAAACTAAGAAAACAGAAATTAGAAATTATATGTGTTGGAAGCAAATGTTAGCATCAGCTTTACATTGTGAAGTATGTCAGCAAGGCAATGTTGTACCTTTTTAAATATTGTATAAAGCTCACTCTCTCTTTGTACGTCTCCAAATAAATAACTAAATTCTGTTTCCAAAACTACATAAATTCTTTTTTGTTTTTCCATTATTCCAAAAATAACTTTCACAGGTTATGGGCCCAGGAACAGCATAATAGAAAAATAAAACTGAATATTGGTATCGGAAAGTATATAGAAGGAAGAGAGGGAAGAATAAAAAAAATAGAGACGGGAAATTGCAAGAAATTTCAATAATTCAAAATGAGCGGTATGTCATATAACATTGAGAAGCTCGATGAAAATAATTTTAACACTTGGGAGGTGTTGATGAGAAGCGTGCTTATTAAAGACGATTTATGGCCAATAGTGAGCGGACAAATCATCATTAGCGGAGATGCAACACTTGCAGAACGTGAAGCCTTTAAATTAAAGGATCAAAAGGCGTTAGCTTCAATTTTATTAAGTGTGAAGCCAACGCAGCTGTGCAATATAAAGAATTGCAGTTCTTCAGAAAAAGCTTGGAATATACTTCAAGAAATTCATAAGCCAAGGGGACCGGCTAGGTTGGTACTGCTAATAAAACAGCTTTTATCAATAAAAATGCCGGAGGATATGTCTGTTAAGGACTACTTGCATAAATTTCAAAATTTAGAAGAAGGATTGGCAGAAGTTCAAGTTGAAGTTCCAGAGGCACTAAAAACAATAATTTTATTGAATGGATTACCAAAATCGTTCGAAGGATTTGTCATCGCAATAGAATCGCGAGATAGACTGCCCACTTTAAGCGCTTTAAAGATAAAAATATCGGAGGAATATAACCGTCAAAAGTTATGTGAATCGCAGGATGAGTGTAAGGCGAAGGTTTTTTCTAGCCAAAATTATAAAGGTAGAAAATCGTCACTCAAGAAAGGGAAAAAGTGCTACAATTGCGGAAAAGAAGGACACTTCAAATCAGAATGCAGGCTCATGAAGAAATCTCAAAGTAAAGAAGAAAAACTGAGTATGTTTAGTATTGATCCAGAGAAAAACATTTCAATTTGCAAGATCTCAACTCCAGAGAATAATATGCAGAGCAAAAACGCATGGTGTTTGGATAGTGGTGCAACGGCACACTTGTGTTGCAATAAAGAAAGCTTTGTAACTTTTAAAGAAAGTAAGCTAAAGATAATGTTAGCTGGTGGCAAGTCAATAATGGCGGAAGGTCAAGGCAAAGTGACTATAAGGTTTGGTGATAGATTGGTGACATTGATTGACGTTATATATGTACCAAGTCTACAGAATAATTTCATATCTATCGGAAAGTCGCTAAAGCATGGAAAAAAGGTCATTTTTGAAAACAATTGCGCAAAAATGTTAGAAAATAATGAGGTAATAATAAAAGGAAATCTCGAAGGTGGATTGTTCATGGCATACGAAAATCAAAATAAATGCATGAATATTAATTTCGAAGCGAATAGCATTTTGTGGCACAATCGATTTGGGCATGTTAACTTTGATGCTTTAAAGGAGATGGATGCAAAAAATATGGTAATAGGACTCAAGGGGATTTGCAAGCCGCATGATGTTTGCATAACGTGTGCAAAGAGTAAAATATGTGTTCAACCATTTCCAAAGAAGACCTCCAACAGGGCAAGTAGTTTATTAAATACTATACATAGTGACGTTTGCGGTCCAATGCAAACACAATCACTGGGAGGCAATAAGTACTTCGTTACTTTTATTGATGATTGTTCCAGATATATGTCAGTATATTTTCTAAGAACCAAAGATCAAGTCTTTGATGCATTTAAAGAATTTAAGAATCAAGTCGAATGTCAGATTGGAAAGAAAATTAAAGTCTTACGCAGCGATAATGGTCGGGAATATATTTCAAAGGTTTTTGATAAATATTTGAAAGATAATGGGATTATGCGAAACCTAACCGTACCATATACACCGCAACAAAATGGTGTTGCAGAGAGAGCAAACAGGACACTGGTTGAGATGGCAAGAAGTATGATATTGCATGCAGGACTTAGTGAAGGCTTTTGGGCAGAAGCTGTACGAACAGCAGTTTATTTAAGAAACAGGTGTGCAACCAATTGCTTGAATGGAGTCACTCCGTTTGAAATGTGGACAGGAAGGAAGCCAGTAATATCACATTTGAAAGTCTTTGGATCCTTAGCTATTGCATTAGATAAAACACACAAGTCGAAATTCGCCCAGAAGGGAAAGGAATATATCATGATTGGATATTCTGATGTAGCAAAAGCGTATCGTTTATTTAATAAGGAAAGTCGGAAACTGGTAGAGTGCAGAGACGTTATTTTCAAAGAAACAGAACGGCAGAATAATGATTATACTGTTTCTTCTGATAAACCAGTTGTGACATACAAGAATGCTACAAACGAATATGATATGCGGGTTATTGAGTCAGAAGAATATGCACCGGAGGAAGCTATGGAGATAGACGAACCAGAGATAAGTATGAATGTTGATCAAGATGGAAGTGAAGCAATGAATGATACTGGGATAAATACGTGTGAGGCTGTAGATCAAGATCAAAATGATGCAATAAATGATTCTGAAAATGAGATTGAAGATCAAGATGGAAGCAACATGCAAAATTCCATAAGAGGACCAGGACGTCCAAGGATAGTACGGACAGGAAAACCTGGAAGACCTCGTAAAGAGTATAACACTCTAAATGTTATATATGGCGACAACATAGGAGCACAGCAGCTTGCTAAAAATTCGATGTTTCATGCACGTACCAAGCATATCGATGTAAAGTTTCATCATATACATTGGAAATTTCTTCAAAAAATGGGAATGAAGTCATCTTGATAACTTGCTGCAGATATGCTACATTTGAGGAAGGGTGTTGGAAGCAAATGTTAGCATCAGCTTTACATTGTGAAGTATGTCAGCAAGGCAATGTTGTACCTTTTTAAATATTGTATAAAGCTCACTCTCTCTTTGTACGTCTCCAAATAAATAACTAAATTCTGTTTCCAAAACTACATAAATTCTTTTTTGTTTTTCCATTATTCCAAAAATAACTTTCACAATATGTTATTAGAAAATATAAATTAAAGGGACTATTTAAATTTAAGGAAACAAATTTATACAGCAAAAGTAAGAAAAAGCCGAAAAAAACAGCGAGAATATTCAAAAAGTTATAAAAAAAAATATAAGAACAATGATAAAAGTAAACTAAAATTAAGTTGAAAACAAATTGAAAAAAAAAATAATTTGGGAAATATCGAAATCAAAAACATTTTATTACAAATTTGATAACAAATGGAATAAACTTTTTATTTGTAAACAAAACTAAGGAAACAGAAATTGGAAATTATATGTTACTAGAAAATATAAATTAAAGGAAAAAATTGAATTTAAAGAAACAAATTTACAAAGCAAAAGAAAAAGCCGAAATCAGAAAACATCGAAAAATTAATAATAATAATAATAATAATAAAACAAATAATAAGTTTAAAGATACAAGTAAAGTAAAATTAAGTTGAAAAAAATAATTTGGGAAATATCGAAATCAAAAATATTTTATTAAAAATCGAGGAAATTAAATATGAATAAAAAAAATGGTTAAGGTTTTGAAAAACAAAACACAAAATAAGTAAACTAAAATTAAGTTGAAAAAAAATGAAATAAAATAATTTGTGAAATATTGAAATCAAATATATTTATTGAATATATATAATATTTGATTTCAATATTTAACAAATTATTTTATTTCATTTTTTTTTCAACTTAATTTTAGTTTACTTATTTTGTGTTTTGTTTTTCAAAACCTTAACCATTTTTCTTATCCATATTTAATTTCCTTGATTTGTAATAAAATAAGATATTTAAATATGAATAAAAAAATTGTTTAGGTTTTGGAAAATGCTATAAAAAAAGCCAAAAAATTTACGTTTCTGAAAAGCGTTAAAAAAACAAAACCAATTTAGAATGAAAAGTTTCTTTTATGTATAGGAATGCTTAGAAATAAGTTAATAAATAAAAAATAAATAAAATAAATAAATGTATATTTTGAATGTGCTTTTTTTTTAATAACAATTGTTTACATTTTGCATTTCCATGATGCTGAAAAGACTCGCTAATCAAGTCAAATAAATTACATGTAAAGTCTTATTTCATATACTTAAAAATTGACTTTTCTATAAATCAGCTTTTAAATCGATTGAAGATTTCTTTAAATTCCTCAAACAACTTTAACGAATCTTTGTAATTTGAACCTTAAAGTCACTTACTAGTTAAACCAAATGCTGATCATTTAAAATCTCTACTTTGTACTTCCACTTCAATAACTTTTATCATTGCTGGCTATAAATTAATTACCAAGAATGTCATTTATTTGTTTTTATTCTTACAAAGTAATTATATTAAATGATCGTCTAGTAATTGTAAATTTTGTCCAACCAAAATCCAATGAATTTCAACAAAAAGTTTAAAGATTTTCCATTGAATTTCCCAACTAATAAATGAAGAAAGAATAAATAAAAGAAGCATAAAATTGATGATGAACATATGTATAAAATTAAAAATAATTGTTTTAGTCTTCTTACTTAATAAAATAAATACTTTACTTACATATTTATTCAATTTAGACATAATTTATATATTTAAAATATATTTCTTTCGAGTCTTTGACCTTGAACTCTTTCACTTTGTTTCGTAACTCAAAAAAAATATGAATCAAAATCATTTGACAAGTTGTAGATTTGACGGCTTTTCGAGCTTTCCGTCAATTATAATTGTTTGAAGTGGCAAATTAAAAATAAATTGAGGCTTGGCAAATTTGTAGTTGAAAAACAAAAACAAATGAAAAAATAAAAAATAACAACTGACAAACTGAAATTTTTCACAAATGGAAAAGGCGAGGAGGAAGAAGAAGCAGCAGTAGCTGTAAAAAGTTGGCAAATGATCAAAAAAAAACAAAACTACAGTAAACACAATAAAAGCAATACAAAAAAAAAGAAAGAAAAATATCACGTATACGCAGCGTTTGTTTCGTGTAACGTGTATCGTGTGCGGGAAACCGTTTTTTCCTCGAATTCGAGCTCGAATTCGAATTCGACGGCAGCTCTTTGTCCAGTGTGTGTGTGTCGCGTGTGTGTGTGTGTGTGTAAACAATATTTAACATTCATTATGGTCAGGTGTAGTTTGGCCAGTTGCTGTTGTTGTTTCTTGGTCGCTGTTCATCATCAACAACAACAACAACATCATCATCATCATCATCATCATCATCATCGTTCACGAAAATGCAATAACAACTTTCACTGGCACGCGCCTCGTTCCCAACTGGCAACTGGCAACTCATAACCAGTGTTGCCAACTATCAATCACAAAAACTGGATGCATGGACCTCCCAAAAAAAGCACAGAAAAACTGAACAAATTATATTAATAAATATATATACATAAATAAATATATAACAATAAATATATATAAATAATTTATGTATATACATAATAAATATATATCAAAAACTGCACAATATATAATAATAAATATATATAAATAAAAATATAACACTAAATATATAGAAATAATTAATATATATAAATAATAAATATATATAAATTATCAATCAACAAATTATAATTATAAATATATATAAATAAATGTAGAACAATAAATATATATAAATAATAAATATATATAATTAATAAATATATGTATATCAATTAATTATTTTATAAACATATATTTTATAAAATATAATTCATATATCAATTAATTATTTTATAAACAAATATTTTATAAAATATAATTCAAATTTGTTATTGACTAGATTTTTCTTTTCAAGTTATAATAATAAATATATATAAATAAATATACAACAATAAATATATATAAATAATTAATATATATAAATAGTAAATATATATCAAAAACTGAACATATTATAATAATAAATATATATAAATAAATATATAACAATGAATAAATAGAAATAATTAATATATATAAATAATAAATATATATCAATTAATTATTTTATAAAATTGAATTCAAATATGTTTATGACTCGATTTGTCTTTTCAAATTAAAATAATGCATATATATACAAAAAAAAATATAATAATAAATATATATAAATAATTTACATATAAAAATAATAAATATATAAATCAATTAATTATTTTAACAAATATTTTATAAAATTTAATTCAAATTTGTTATTGACTAGATTTGTCTTTAAAAATTATAATCATAAATATACATAAATAAATATAAACCAATAAATATATGTATATAAATAATTAATATATACAAATAATAAATATACATCAATTTATTATTTAATAAACAAATATTTTAAAAAATATAATTCAAATTTGTTAATGACCAGATTTGTCTTTTCATTATTAATTACTCATTTCTTTTATTCGGTGTCCAAATTTGATACATAATTAAAGTTTTCATCATGACTTAACCCTTTGTATGCCATGTTCTTCGATTTCGAAGCGGTTTTTTTATTTAATAAAACATTGAAATTAAAAAATACAGTATTCCTTAATGTTTTAAATTTCTTGTATACAAATTTTATAGTTGAGAAAAAGTGTCTTTGACATTTTTTTGATCCAATATAGTTTTTTTTTATTTGCATCATAGTAACTTTATATTAAGAATTAAATATACAAAGTTTTTAAATTAATTAATGAAAAATTATCACAAAATATGCATGAAAATGAAAAAAAAAAATGTAATTTTTAAAAAATTATTAAAAATACAAGCGTAAAGATTTTTGAAAACTTTTTTTTTGCACTCACTATAAAAATTGTTTAAATAATGTTTTTGCATCCCAACATTTTTGGTTTGAAACCTAGAAAAAAAGTTTTGAACGTAGACTTTTTTTCAAATTCGAAAATCTCAATCGTTACTTAATGGGTTAAGGAAAGTTTTGTATCATTCAAACAGTCCCTAGGCCACCTACGTTTTGCCAATGGTCGAATAAATAAACACTTTAAGAAAACTCCAAAAACCACTTTTTTTATGGTGTCCGGTTTTCTTTGTCCGGCACTGTAAATTCCGAGATATACAGTGGCTCACAGCTTATTTCAACCAGCATAAAAGCTTCAATTAAAACTACCTTAAAAACAAACCTAATCAAAAGTATTTACAGAAAACTAAAGATATATCAACTCATAATTTGAAAATATTGAAAATATTCGAAAATTTTTGAGTTTATGTAAAAATCAACTTTTTCAACTTTTTTCCTCGATTTTTTAGAAAAAATGTTTTAATAGTGTCTGCAAAAAACAAATTTAAAAAATCTCTTTGCTAGTATTTTTAATCATTTTTTGAAAATTGCTAAAAAAGGCTATTTTAGCCACTTTTTCCTCTATTTCATACAAAAAGTAGCTTAAGGACCAATTTTCAAAAAATTATAAAAAAATACTAGCAAAGAGATTTTTTTTGCAGACACTATTAGAATTGTTTGTAGAATTTTTTTGCATCCCAACATTTTTTCTAAAAAATCGAGGAAAAAAGTTGAAAAAGTTGATTTTTACATAAACTCAAAAATTTTCGAATATTTTAAATATTTTCAAATTATGAGTTGATATATCTTTAGTTTTCTGTGAATACTTTTGATTAGGTTTGTTTTTTAGCTAATTGTAATTGAAGCTTTTGAATAAAGTTACTTTTTATGCTGGTTGAAATAAGCTGTGAGCCACCGTATGTATGAGTAAAATCGGTATACAAAGGGTTAAACATATTTCAAAATAATATTACCTTTAATGTCAATTGAATTAAGTGGCATGTTCGAATCTGAATTTCATTTCTAGTACTTTCAACTAAATTGTCATTAATAAATTTGATTTTTTTTCAAAGAAACTCAATACAAAATTTTTAAAGTATTACAAAAATGGAAAAAGAACAATTTTGCGCTTAGGGAATGTTTGATAAAAGTTAATTAAAACTAAAAAAAAAGGACAAAATTGTCCGAAAAAAGTCTGTGCTCCCAACGGCAACATGTCGCAGAGCAGCCACAAATCAGGACAAGATCGGGATCGGGAACGGGATCGGGAACGGGATCGAGATTTGAGTGGAACTAAATTCAGTAGCATTGTGAACAAGGTGGAATCATTGATACACAAAATGCATCACGACAAGGTCAACAATTTCAAGTTGCTGCAGCAGCAGCAGCAACTGCAGAAAAAGCTGCAGAAAGGGGAGCAACAATGTGCGGAACATGCGACAAGAAGTTGCAACAATTGCGCATCGTTGGATTCCCTCAACAATCTGACGGATGCCGAGGAGGAACAAGAGCTGCTCTATACGGATTCGGATGATGCGGAAATAGCGCATATAACGGGCACAACAGCAGCACAGGTGCATCACCAACAGTTGCAGTTGCACCACCAACATCAGCAACATCAGCAACAGTTGCCGCGACGCAGCGATTTGGATCAGCTGACAAATGAAAGCATTCGTGATTTGAATGAACAATGTTGTGTCTCAATGGATGCACCGGCTCTGGATCAGGATTATGATAATGCCTGGAGTGTTGAGGAGGATATTGTCTACAAATGTTGCAGTGGCACAGCGACAGCAACAGCAACAACAACAGCAACAGCAACAGCAACAACAACAACTAGTGGCAGCAACAACAGCCTCTGTGACGAATGCTGCTTTGAGGAGCAGCTCAGCTTTAAACTCCGGCTCAACCAAAGAGACAACAACAACAACAACAACAACAACAATAATAATGATCATGACAATGAGAACAACAACAACAATGATAATGATAATGATAATGAGCATCATAATGATAACGATTATGATAATGTTGGCATTGCAAGTGCAACAGCAACTGTTGCTGGTTGTAGTCTGCCCATTGCAATTCCCACATTGTTGCAACTTGGCGGCAACAACAACAACAACAGCAACAACAACAACAATAAAACGCGACGCGTCAGCAACGCGAGCAGCGGCTCCGTCAGCCGCATGGAAACGATCCTCGAGGAACCGACTGAGTCCAAAATATCCGTCAAGGAAATTCTGGCACGCTTCGAGACAATGAACTCCAATGAGGTAAACAAAAGAAACAGCAACTATAGGTTTTATTAAAAAAAAATTTAAATGTATATAAAAATAAAAAATATGCTTGAGCAATGACAGCAGAAAACAGAACACTGAACTGAAAAGGGATCTTTTGATGTGAGGATCAAGTGATCGAGAGAAAAACACAAAAAAATGTGGAAATAAAAAAAAAACAACAAAATAAAAACTGAGCACAGAACTGAGAGTAAAATTTAATTCTGTTTTATTCCAGGTATCGTAAATAAGAGTTAAGACCAGGGACCGAAAATAATGATTATTGAAATTTTTTCACATTAAAAAATCAATGACTAGAATACATATGGGCATTTCTCCAGAAATGTCAACCGAGCCTAAAAACGAAAAATTGCTCAAAAACTCACATCTTGTGAAATTATGTTTCAAAAATGTATTCAAGTTATTTATTTAAGCAATATAATCTAGAAGAAATTCAATAGGATGAACATATAATCTATATGTTGGAATAAAATCACTTTTTCCATATTTATGTCCATTTTCTTAAAAATTTATTTCCAAAATGGACCGTTTGTATTCTATCGATTACACTAAGTAAGATAGTAAGATTGTAACATAAGCCATTTTAATTCAAAGAAATATATTGAAAGTTTAATTTAAATAAGTTTTTCGGGCTGATTTCGATATATAATTTAAAAAAAGAGAGACAGAAACAACAGAAATATTTTGTGGAAAAAAATGTCACGTGCGACATGTCGCATGCGACAGTGACTCAAATTACATTTAAAAAAAAACTACTTGATATTTTTAAATCAAACAAAAAGCATTTTTTAGATAAATGAATACATTACTCTACAAAATAAATGGCATCAAAATATTCGTTCACGTTTTGCCGAAATCAGTGCTAGAACTGGTCGCCGAAAAAACGACTTCTATCTGAGTCGCGTGCGAATGCCTTGGTTTTTTTTAAATTATCTTGAAAACGAACAATTTCCCAAAATCTACTTTAGCACCAATTATAGTGCTAATCAATACCTATAAGTTTCCCCTTTGGTCGCAACAAAATAATGTTTTGGCATATGTTTTATTTCACTTTGAATGCGTACGAATGTCGCATTCGACATGGGAGAATTACCCATATATAAAATAAAAAATGATAATGATTAAATTTATAGCGAAAAAATAAAACTCACAAATAATCAATGTTTATGATTTTAATTTTTTTCGCTCAAAATAAAACTCACTTAAATGCATGGCTTTTGTGTAGAATTTTCACAGAGTATTTTTGCATATCCTTTCAAAGGAAACCCAGAGGACCCATAAACCGCAAAAACAAATCTTTAAAATGATTACGTAATATTTTTTAAAAGTGAGTTTTATTTTGAACGAAAAAGTAAAAATCACATATAATGATTACTTGTGAGTTTTATTTTTTTCGCTCAAATATAATCATTATCATTAAAGAAAATCCTTAAAAATCTTTAAATGATCATTTCTATGTAATTTTTATAATAAAACTCATAATGATTACGGTCCCTGGTTAAGACATTAAAATAAAAAATCAAATTTATTTGTAGGTTAAAAAAAGATATTTTTTCTAAACAATTCTTATTTTCAATTCTCATTTTTTCCTACTTTTCGTACAAAATATTTCTGAGATCATCCCATGCAAAAAATCATAAAATATATAAGCAAAAAGATGTAAAAAAAAAAAAAATGTTTTTGCAGTCACTTGAGAAATATTTGGAGAAAATTTTTGCATCAAATAATTTTTTGTTTGAGACCGAGAAAAAAAGACCATAAAGTAGACTTTTACAAAAATTCGAAATTTTCAATGGGTACGTAATGGGTTAAGGAAAGTCTTGTATTATTCAAACGGAATTTAAATGACATTTCCATTGATGCAATTGATGCAAATTAACATGAAGTAAGTTCAAATTTTGAGTGGATTTAACACTTAGTTTTGTCAAAATACTTTATTCGACCATTGTAGAATTGTATAAAAAATAATTATGGTTGCAGAGTACAGAACTTCTCAAATTAGATTTATGAAATTAAAAATTAATTATATATATTTGTAGATTAATAAGAGATATTTTCAGTCGACGATCAAGTGATTGAGAAGAACCAAAAAATATATAAAATGTATAAATTTAAGTATGTACATAAAAATAGTCATGTATAAATTTGATAGAAAAGAATAGATGGCATGTAAAAATTGTTAGCGTTCAGGAAATCAGTTTTAAAATGATAAAGATATAGAAATTCTAGAGAGAGAGAGATCAACAGATCTTAAACAAATTTCCAAAAGATTATTTATAAGATGCAACATTTCAAGATCAAGATAGACTCTAACTAGTGAGTATTATGACACTTGAGCAAATACTAAACTAAAACACAACTAGAGATCAACGAGGGCAGCTTTTATAGTTTGAAAGTGGGCAACTAACTATTTGACAAGTTGAAGTCATTTGTGCTCTACTTAATTGCATACAACAATAAGTTTATTAACAAGAGCGAAACGAGCTTAAGACGTTTGTTGTCATTTTAAGCCCTCATCATGATGATGATAATGATGATGATGTTGATGATGATGATGATGTAGTTGTTTTAGTTGTTATTTTGGTTGTTGTTGTATAATCAACAACTATGATTGTTAGTTTACAACAAAATATGAATATGATGTAAGCGACTTTTGCAGTTGTCTCTCTAGGTTCAGTTGGGTCTAATTGTCTATCTGTCTGTCTGTCTGTCTGTCTGTCTGTCTGTCTGTCTGGGTCTTATGTCTGTGTCTGTCGATGCTAATAATGCGATTATGTGTTGATTAACTTAACTGTTAAACGCAACACTCGCATCAAACTGTAAAGAGAGCTCTTCAGTCTCGTCTTCATCTTCATTTTCATCTTCGTCTTCGTCTTTACCTCTAACTTCCATCCTAAGTTTGTTAAACAATTTGCATATGATGTTTATAATTCGCATAATTCGTAGTTTATAATTATTTCTTATAAGGCGACGCTGCTCACTTTTATTTGATTAGCTCAGTTCGTTGTGCAACTCGACCCACAATTCACAATTCACCCAAGTTATGATCTAAAAACCATAGGTTGCTTCCCATTTCGCACCCAAGACATTATAGTTTATTAACAATTATATATTATTGTCTCTCAACTCCTACAATTTGAAAGTCTTTCGATTCTTTTTTTTTTTAAATATACAGTTTAAATCTTTGAAATTGATATTTTATTTTATATATATTTTTATTTAATAGATTTTACTGTCTTATTTTTATTAAATATTATTTTCTCGATCACTTGATTTTAATGCGGGCAGCTTTTTGGTTGATCTTCAGTTGAGTTTTTTCTGAAATTTCTATAATTTTTTAAGATTATTACAATAACTTTTTATACCATAATATTTTTTTTTTATACCCTATGCCCATTAATTTTGTTTATTTTTTAACGTCTCGATCAGTTGATCTCCAACTTCTTAAGTTAATCAATAGTTGAGTTTTCTCTGAGAGTATTATAAGCGATCGTTTATTGATCTACATTAGCAAGGGTTAAGATATTTAATTGATCAACAGTTCAGATTTTAAGTGATCTTTTGTGATGTTTACAACTCACTTAGAACGATCTCAAGCTGATCTACAGCTGAAACTTATTAGTGATCTCTAATGATCTTTGAAATGTATCTTAGAAGAACTCTTACTGATCTACAGTTCAGATTTTCAATTGATCTCTAATAATCTTTAAAATGTATTTTAAAAGATCTTTAACTGATCTACGGCTGAGACTTTTTAGTGATCGCTTGTTATTTTTTATGTTTATTTTGAATGATCTCTAACTGATCTACAGTTCAGATTTATTAGAGATCTCTGATTATTTTTGGAATGTATTTTAAAAGACCTCCAACTGATCTACAGCTGAGATATTTTAGTGATCTCCAGTGATCTTTGAAATTTATCTTAAAAGAACTCTAACTGATCTACAGTTCAGATTTATTAGAGATCTCTGTTTAATTTTTAAATGTATTTTAAAAGACCTCCAACTGATCTACAGCTGAGATATTTTAGTGATCTCTAATGATCTTTGAAATGTATCTTAGGAGAACTCTAACTGATCTACAGCTCATATTTTAAATTGATCTCTGATAATCTTTAAAATGTATTTTAACAGATCTTTTACTGATCTACAGCTGTGATATTTTAGTGATCTCTAATGATCTTTCGCTACCGTTTCTTCCTGTGCGATTCTTGGAAGACATTATTCAATTCTCCGCTTCGAATTAAAGTCGTAAGCTAGCCATCAAATGGGATCATCTCATGTGTTTCCAAGTGTAACCGATGCTACTCAAAGCCGTTGACCCAGAGAAAGAAGATACAACATTCAAGATACCAGATACGACGTGAACTTATGAGATATATCATGCCAGCATTTCACCATTTGACCATTAAAGCTGAGCAATTGTAATTTAACTGTAATTTGATTTCAATAATTTAATTACTTTTCGTGCGTTGGTTTTGTTTTTTTTTTATTGTTATCTTGTTCTTTCTTTCTCCACTTTTGTTCTCTATTTTGTTGCTGCTTTTCGTTGAAAGTTGCAGCTGTAAATTGTGTGTATCTTGAAATGAATCTGCTGCATTTGTTTCGGCACCGTTTGTACATTAATTACGAATTTTAATTAGCTCGAGTAAGAGAGAAAAAGATGTGTGTATTTATAATGTTGGATAAACAAAAGCTGCCAAAATAAATAAAAAAGAAAGTTGCCTCAAAATGTAAACATTTCGGACTGGCCACAAATTAAAATTTAATTTTAAATTAAAGTTTAATGTTTTCCTAATTGAATTCGCCAGCAACTGGAGCAAAGCCGCCTCTTCACTTCAACCCAATTCCATCCACACACACACGTTGAATCCAGACATAGATACAGATACATTTGCAGATACAGATACAGATCCATTTCTAGCTGCAGCTCCAGATTCATGGCCAAAACAAGTCATGTGACCCAGTTACGTGGCCGGTTCTCCTGGGTTTCCGACTTCCAAATATGAATAAAAGCAGCTTCTGTTGCATTCGATCTTCATGGAATCCATTTCCATTTATTTATCGCATGCGAATGACTTTTTTTTTAGTTCAGTTACCCAAAGGTTTTTAAGATTTAAGCTGGCATTTGAAATTTGGCATATTTCATTTTTTATTTTTGCAAACGTTAAATTGGTTTATATAAAAATATAATGGCCGTGTTCACCAGAACTAATCAATCAGTAATCATGTATCAGACATCAAACATTTTTTGATGTGCTTCTGGTGAACGCTTTGATGAAATTTTAAGGCAAAATCAAAGTTGTCGTTTCTTTTTTTGTCAAAGCTTTTAATATTTATTAAAAAAATTCAAAGTAGTTTGGCGCAAAATGCTTAATGCAATGGGAATGAACACAGCAAAAGGCCAGATTTAAAATAATAGATGATATGTTACATTAATCAATAACTAAGCCAACATTGTATGCGCATTTAATATTTTATATGGGATAGTTTAAAGCACTTTTCCTAACCATATTCCTTAAAAATATGCAGATTCCAATGTCTTCTTTGCATTTTTTTAAGAAGACCAAATTAGTATTAATAAAGTGGTTTCCTTATTAATTTTGTTCTATTTATTTTCAAATCTTGTGTTCTGTTGATTTCGATTTGTTGTATCGATAACAAAACATCACAATCAGCGAATTTCAGCGTACTATTTTGGTGACGAATTCTCAGTCATCATAATCACAAAATTTGAAATCATGATTGCTCATCACTGCCGTTCACCAGAATAATCGTACAAATTTCATCGATTTTCTGTTGTCGATTTGTTCTGGTGAACACGGCCAATGTAAATATAGTTATCGATAGTTTAATACAATTGCAAAGACAAAAGTTCGAATCCAGCTAGCTAATTCTTTTTTGTTTGTTTTTTTATTCTATTTATATTTATTATTTATTTATTTATTAATATTTTTTATTTATTTGTTATTAATATTTTTGATTTATTTATTATAAATATAGTTTTAATTTATTTATTATTAATATTTTTTATGTATCTATTATTAATATTTCTTATGTATTTATTATTAATATTACTTTTTTATATTAACTATTTATATTTTTTACTTATTAATTATTTATATGTATTTTGTTTATTTAATTAATATTTAATATTTGTATTTTTTTTTAACTTATTATATGTATATTTTATTTATTTATTATTAATATTTTTATTTTTTTTTATTATTTTTTTTATTTTTATTTAATAATATTATTTTTTATTTATTTATTATTTATTTATTATTAATATTTATTTATTATTAACATTTTTTATTTTTTTGTTATTAAGATTTTTGATTTATTAATTATAAATATTTTTTTTTATTTATAAATTATTTATATTTATTTTATTTAATAATAATATTTTTTGTATTTATTATAGGTTTATTTTATTTATTTATTATAAATATTTTTATTTATTTATTATTTATATATTTTTTTTTTAATAATATTAGTTTTTATTTATTTATTAATACATATTTTTATTTATTTATTATTAACATTTTTGATTTATTTATTAATATTTTTTATATTTATTGTTACTATTTTTTTTATTATTTATATATTTTATTAATTAATTAATATATATTTTTTATTTATTATTTATATTTTTTATATTTTGTATTTATTTATTGGTTATTTGTCTGTTCTCCATGGTCACTTTTCAATCGACATTTCTTGTATTTGGTTTGATTCTCAACGATTTCTTATTTAAACTACTTTAATTGCCAAAATTTAATTTAATTTATTTAATGGCTATTTGAATTAAACCCATTGTTAAGTTTATGCCCTCCATGGTTACTTAATTCCTGCTGATTCTCAAAGATTTTCTACATACACATTTCTTATTTGCAATCACTATTTTCTTGATGTCCTCCATGGTTACTTGACTTCTGCTTGATTTCAGCATACAATATGGATTCAAGACTTTGCTTACACCTGTCCTCCATGGTCACTTGACTGGTGTGTGTGCGTGTGTGTGTGTATTTCATACATAATCAAATTATCTATGCCATAATCAGAGATCTGTGGCAACTTTCTCAGATCTGAACGTGTTTGCTTCTTCTTCGTCTCCGTTATGTGTTATGCCTTGTTGCGTCGCCAGGTGGCGTGTTGTGCACCTTATCGCACCTGATGCTGATGTTGATGTTGATGATAATGATAATGTTAATGCAAATGCTAATATTAATGTTAATGTTAATGCTAAGTCCAAAATTTGATATGCGATTTTTCGCATTTGTTTCATATGTTGTTTGCTTTTTATTTTGACTTGATTGATTGGTGAAAGATTTCCGCTTTCATAAACATAGACAACAACAACAAGTGCAACAACAACAACAACTGCAACAACAACAACAACTTTTACTCACCTTTTCGCTTGAGTGTGTAAAAAATGGCAATGCATTTTTATTTTTAGCTGTGGGTGCAGTCCAAAAAAAGCCAAGAGAGGGAAGGAAAAGGGGAAGTGGGAAAGTGAGGAAGCAACAGAGAAAGAGAGACAGGGAGACAGAGAAATAGAGTGCATTGAGTGGGCGAACAGTCATAAAAAAAGAAAACAAATGGAAAGCATATTCCGAATTGCAATAAAAGTGAAAAATGCAAAAACAAAAAAAAAATAAAAAATTAATTAAATATTTCGAATTGCCGCTAAAACACTTTCGTTGCCAAAAACGCAGACAGCGTTCAGTTAGGAGCTACACTGAAAAAAAGCATGGCAGTTTTTAATTAATGTTTGGATAGATGTTTATACAGAGCTGGTCAAAAGTATTTTGACAACACTTGAAGTTAAATCTACTCATAATTTGAACTTACTTTATGTTAATTTTAGCATTAAGGGAAAGCTCATTTAATTCCGTTTGAATGATACAAAACTTTCTTTAACCCTTTAAATACATAAAATGTTTTGCTGCCAAAAGTTTCTCCAAACAATTCTAATAGTGACTGCAAAAAAATGTTTTCAAAAATCTTTTTGCTAATATTTTTTTTTGATTTTTGAAAAGTTGCTAAACATTTATATTAAATTAAATTAATAATTTGTATGAAAATTAGAAAAACGTGGCTAAAATAATCATTTTTTTTTTTAGCAATTTTCAAAAAATTATGAAAAATTACAAGTGAAGAGATTTTTGAAAACAGTTTTTTGCAGTCACAATTCATTTATATATATCGTTTATTTTTAGACCCCGTACTTTAAAAAAGTAAAGGGGTCTATTAACTTTGTCACAAAAAAAATGTGCGTAACAGGTAGAAGGAGGCGTGGCAGACCCCATAAAGTATATATATTCTTGATCAGCATCAACAGCCGAGTCGATATAGCCATGTCCGTCTGTCCGTCTGTATTAACGCCTAGATCTCAGAGACTATAAGAGCTAGAGACTCCAAACTTGGTAAGAAGTTTCGTCTATATTGCAAGCAGATCGAGTTTGTTTTAGATTTTGGATCGGATAACTATATCATATAGCTCCCATAGGAGCAATCAGTTGAAAATCAAGTCTTAGTATGGAAAACTTTTTTGCTGTTTGAGATATTTCAACCAAACTGACAGAATATGCATAAAAGATGGTCCCATACATACTGACCAAATTTGATTGAAATCGGATTACTATATCATATAGCTGCCATAGGAACGATCAGTCGAAAATCAAGTCTTAGTATGAAAATCTTTTTGTTGTTTGAGATATCTTTATAATAAGTACGGGGTCTCCGACAGTCGAGTACCGCTCGACTGTAGCACCGCCGACTAGTTTTTTCTAATATAAATACGAGTTTATTAAATTGAACATTTTATTTAATCGCTCAACAAATATTCGAAATATTTATTTTTATTTATGATTTATAATCGACAAATGTTTTTGTTGTTCTTTGGGTCGTTTTAAATGTTATGTCTCTTAGTTAATTACTTCACATTTGTCGACATAAAACAGTTTTGAATGCTTTTCGTATTTCAATCCAAACGGTTTCACATTCAATTTTGATAGGAAATCATAAAAGCAGCTCGTAAAAATGATGATAGCCTTGTGCATATTAAAAATGCACTATTTGTTTTTGTTCAAATGCATAATAGATAATTTTCATTTATTTTTTTTTTATATGTATGAATATATACACAAATTGTGATGGGTTTGTCTGATTTAAACCGGTTGTCTTTGCGTCTGGCAACTGGTTAACGTGATCTTGGTCTTGACTTTGGCTTTGACTTTGGTTTTAGCCAAAAAGAGTCGCCCAGGCAACTTTCACATGCCATTGACGTGGGCAATTAACAAATTGCATTCAGCTGCCAATATTTGCACGCTCTTTAACTGTATTTCTGTTTCCTCCAGGGAGCGCAAAAAAGATAAAATATAAAAACAATAAAATATATCAAAAATGGCTTAAAAGAAAAAATTACCCAAAAAACTACAAAAGTAAAAAAAATATTAAGAATGCCTTAAAATAATACATTGAATTCCTAAAAATACCAAACGAAAAATCACAAAAATTCTAAAACACATTATTTATATTTTTTTTAATTGTTGGCATTTTTGAAATTTTTAGTTTTAGTTATTTTTTAAATTTTGTTACTTTTTATATTTATGTTTCCCTTTTTTTTTTTTAATTTTTTTAATTTTTGTCACTTTTTATATTTTTGTTTCCTTTCCTTTCCTTTTTTTTTTTTTTTTTTTTTTTTTGGTATAATTTATTTTAGTTTATTTTAAATTTGTTTCTATTCCTGTTTATTTTCAATTCGATGACTTCAAAATTGAATTATTAATTCACAGTTTTTTATAGCTTGGATCGAAAAGTAATTTCAAAAAAAATATATCTCGTAATTTGCCATTTATATTTATATTTTAAAATATTAAAATATTTTAAAAAATATGTATGTTTAAAATTACAAATGTTATTTTCGTCTTTCTTGTCTTATTTTCAATTCTTTGAGCTTAAAATCGAAATTAATTTGAATTTCATATATATTTCTTAATATGGGCATTTCCACAGAAAGGTCCACCGCGGCCAAAATCGTAAAATTGATCAAAAACTCACATCTTGTGGAATTTTCTTCCAGAAATGTATTTAAGTTATTTATTTAAGCAATATACGCTAGAAGAAATTCAATAGGATGATCATATAGATTCTACATTGGAATAAATTAACTTTTTCCATATTTATGTCAATTTTCTTAAAAATTGACTACCAAAATGGACCGTTTGTATTTTAACGATTACACTAAGAAGGACAGTAAGATTGTAACATGAACCATTTTAATTCAAAGAAATATATTGAAAGTTGAATTTAAATAAGTTTTTCGGGCTGTTTTGGATATATAATTAAAAAATAGAGACACAGGAAGAACATAAAAATAGTGATGGTAAAAAATGTCCCGTGCGCGATGTCCCGTGCGAACTTACGTCAAATTGAATTAAAAAAAAAGTGCAAGTCATCTTTGAAAAAAATCATAACCATTTTTAAGAGGCATCAATGCACAAGAGTTTAAAATTAGTTGCATTAAAATATTGCCTCTGGATTCGCTGAAATTATTTTTTGAATTGGTTGACCTCACAAGCCACTTCCATTTTTTGTCGCGTGCAAATCAATTACATTTTTTCTATTATCTTAAAAATGAAAAATTACCCAAAACCAATCTTTGCACTAATGAAAGAGCTAATAAAATACTATATGTTAAGCCTTTCATCAGAAAAAAAAACCGTTTCCTTTTTACCGTTTTTTTGTACGAATGTCCCGTGCGCGAGTTTGGAAATGCCCATATACAATTTATATTTATATATTAATATGTTTATGTTAATTATTGACATCGTTATTTTCGTATTTATTTATTATTTTCAATTCTATGGCTTTAAAATCGAAATGAAATTGAATATCGTATATTTTTCTAAATTTACAATTTATATTTATATTTTAAATTTGTATGTTAATTATTGAAATCGTTATTTTCGTTCTTCTTCTCTAATTTTCAGTCTCAATCAATGACTTTATTTATTATTTTCAATTCTATGGCTTTAAAATCAAAATGAAATTGAATTTCGTATGTTTTTCTTAATTTACAATTTATATTTATAAGTATTTAAAAATTTATATATTAATTATTGAAATCGGTATTTTCGTTTTTCTTGTTAAATTTTAAGTTGCAATCAATGATCTAATTTATTATTTTCAATTCTATGGCTTTAAAATCGAAATTAAATTTAGTTTCGTATATTTTTCTTAATAAACAATTTATGTTCCCATTTTATTATTTGTGTGTTAATAATTGGAGTCGTTATTTTTATCTTTATTGTCCAATTTTCAGTCGCAATCATTGACTTTATTTATTATTTTCAATTCTTTGATCTTAAAATCGAAATGAAATTAAATTTCGTAGATTTTTCTTAATTTACAATTTATATTTATATTTTAAAATATGTATGTTAAGAATTAAAAATGCTATTTTCGTCTTTCTTGTCTTATTTATTATTTTTAATTACTTGAGCTTAAAATCGAATTGAATTGAAATTTTGTTTATTTTTCTTAATTTACAATTTATATTTATGTTTTTAAACTTTTATGTTAATTATTGATATCGTTATTTTCGTCTTTCTTGCCTGATTTTCAGTCTAAATCACTGACTTTTTTTAATGTTTTTAATTCTTTGATCTTAAAATCGAAATGAAATTAAATTTCGTAGTTTTTTCTTAATTTACAATTTATATTAATTTTATTTATATATTTAATATATTTATATATATTTATATTTTACAATTGATATATTGAAATTTACAAATGTTTCTTTGGTCTTTATTTTCAGTCGCAATCCAAGGCCTCGACACTGTCCTCGGGAGCACGAGCTGCCGCCCAGACGTTGAACGTGCCCCTGGAGCGTCTGGAGTCGCGTCAGACTCAACAACACGGCCAACAACAGCGCAATGACCACGCCCACTCCAATGGCAACGATGCAGCCGAGCAACAGTTGGTGGAAATGCATCAGCACCAACAGCAGCAGCAACAACAGCAGCAGCAGCAACAGCAGCAGCTGGAGGATGCGGCGGAGGAGCAACAGTTGATGGAACAACAACGTTATATGAAACAACAGAGTTATCTACACTCGGCACGCAAGTCAAATGCCGGCCAGCAGTCCAACTCCCTTACCAATGGCCAACAGTTGCAGCAACAGCAACAGCAACAGCAACAACAACAGTTGCAACATCAGCAGCAGCAGCAGCAGCAGCAGCAACATGCTGCCCATGATCTGGACGGCAGCAATTACATGCAGGACGACAGCAACGGGGGCACGCCCCCCTCGGTCACCAAGTACTCCCTGCTCCAGTTCGCCATGCAGCATTTCCGCAACGAGTAAGTCCGACTTTTATTCGATTTATTTATTTTTTTTATTTACTATTTATTTATTTTATTTATAAAGCCAGCGAAAAAAGTCACCTTAAAAAAAGATTTTATTTAATAATTTTATTTTTATTTGGAAAGGTCGTTAAAATTACGTTTGAATGATACAAAAATGTCCTTAGCCCATTAGGTATCCATTGAAAAATTCGAATTTTTAAACATTTATTTTCAATATTTTAAAAAAAATATTTGAAAAAAATTTTCAAAAATTTAATTGCTAGTATTTTTTTGATGATTTTTTGAAAATTGCTAAAAAGCAGGGACCGCAAATAATGATTATTGAAAATGTTTCACATCAAAAAAGTAATGACTAGAATACATGTACAAAAAAAATAATGATATTGATTAAATTTGAGCGAAAAAATAAATCTCACAAATAATCAATGTTTATGACTTTTATTTTTTTCGCTCAAAATAAAACTCACTTTAAATTCATGGCTTTCGTGTAGGATTTTCACAAAGTATTTTTGCATATCCTTTCAAAGGAAACCCAGAGGACCCATAAAACGCAAAAACAAATATTTAATATTTAATCTATTTAAAAGTGAGTTTTATTTTGAACGAAAAAATAAAAATCACAAATAATGTTTACTTGTGAGTTGTATTTTTTTCGCTCAAATTTAATCATTATCATTGAAGAAAATCCTTCAAAATCTTTAAATAATCATTACTATGTAATTTTTATAATAAAACTGTTCAAAAAAATGTTTGTTAGTATTTTTTATGATTTTTTGAAAATTGCTTCATCCACTTTTTCTTTGAAAAGTAGGAAAAAAGGGATTAAAATACATAGTAATTTTTAGGATTTTTAAAAAATTATAAAAAATACTGGGAAAAATATTTTTGAAAAATTATTTTTGCAGTTACTCTTAGAATTTTTTTAAGAATTTTTTTGCAACAAAATTATTGTTTCAGAAAAAATCGAGGATAAAAGTTGAAAAAATACAAAATTTCGAATTTTTAATGGGTATTTAATGGGCTAAGGAAATTTTTGGTATCATTCAAACGGAATTTAAACGATCTTTTCAAATAAAAATAATAGCCAGCGAAATAAGTCAGCTTATCAAAATGTCGCTCTTAATTAAAAGAAAAAAAAAGATTTTATTTAATAATTATTTATTTACTTATTTTATTTACAAATTTGATAGAAACATTTAATTATAATTTAAACATTAACTCGAAATACGAAAATTCTGAACTCAAGCTCAATTTTTATTTGGGAATCGTTGCGTAACTCGTAATATACAGTTTTATAATTTTGAGGCATACAATTTTAATAATTTTTCTAGTTGGAACCAAAAAATAAAAGTAATTTTGTTTAATTTTTAAAATATTAGCATTTTAATATAATATATTTAGTTGTCACTTGTTGCTCTTTCTGATGATTAATGTCTTTCATTTTCCATTTCCTTGTTTATTTTTCAGTCAATTGCGGGACGCGGATCGTCACCACGAGCGGCACCAGTCGTCGTCGGCTGCCAATCGCTCCTACGCGGAGCTGGTCAAGTGGCAAGGCCACGCCATCAGGTTGCCACTGCTCCGACTTCCCAATGATCTGGCACCTCTGGCGCTCGAATGCTTCGATTGCATCCTGCGCTACTGCGGCGATATTCCCCTCGATCCCGAGCTGACCGAGGTCAAGTGTGTCTACACAGTGCTAATGGTAAGTCTGCTTCCAGATATAAATAACCACATAGGGATTGGTTCGTTTACTTTAAATTATGCTTTTTTATATAAAATGTACTTATCTTTCTCTGAATATCAGGACCACTAAAAGCTTTTCGTCAATTAAAAATGCTGTTTCTAGTTTTCATTACTATATTCCATGAAAACATTTAAATACTTTTGTAAAATCAAGAAATTATGTTATGCCTTTTAAATAAGTTGTTATTTAAAATCAAAAAAATTATTTCATACTTTTAAGATTTCTTTCCAGAAATACATTTTTGGCACTTTTTAAAAAAGTGTATCTAACTCGAACTCATTTAAGTTAAATTTTAAACTCATTTAAGTTAAAATAATTAAAAAATTTAAGAAAATTTAGCATATTTTTATATTTTATAAATTATATTTCCTCTAAAATAATGCTTAAGGTCATTTTTAAATTGAGTAAAATATAATATTTGTAAAAATTCTAAGATTTCTGGCTATGGCAATTTTATCAGAAAGTAAATTTCTTTAAAGTAGCGCTCTCTGATCTTAAATATATATTTATACAATCTATTTGCATGAAATTAAAACACTTTTTAATATTTCAAAAATTACATGTTCTTAAAAAAAATGTTTGTTTGGGTAATTAGGCTCTTTTTTTTATTAAGTAATATATTTGTGATGGTTTAAACATTTTTCTGGCTGAAACGACGATTTTACATCACGGACAAATATGTAAAATTATCTTTATTTTTTTGAGTGTACTTTAAAAAAAAGTATGTATTTCTTTCTTTCGGAAATTATAAAATATTTTTGATAATTAGACATTCAGTGTGCCACTAATGTCTTCATACACCATAAATTTGTCCAATTCGGGTATAATATAGATGTTTTGATGCGAGTTTCTTATATTAATCTTTTATTCACTTCAATTCCGTTCGAATGATACAAAAATTTCTTTAACCCATTAAATAAGCAAGGAAAACTTTGAATTTTAGAAAAAGTCTATTTTTCAAATTTTTTCCTCGATTTTTTTAAAATAATATTTTGATGCTAAAATATTCTTGATACAATTTTAGGAGTAACTGGAAACATTTTTTTTTTTTAAATATTTTTGCTAGTATCGTTTATGATTTTTTCAAATTTGCTAAAAATGACTATTTTAACCCCTTTTTCCTCTTTTTCATACAAAAAGGGTTTTTTTTAACAATTTTCAAAAAATCATAAAAAATACTACCAAAAATTTGTTTGTAATTTTTTTTGCAGTCACTTCGAAAGGAATTTAGGTGACTAAAAGATTAATATAAAAAACCCGCGATAAAACATCTTTATTATACTCGAATTTGACAAATTTCTGGTGTATGAGGACATTAGTGGCACACTGTATATATTTGAGTGTACTTTAAAAAAAAAAAAAAAATTTCTTTCTTTCGGATATAATGTTTTATAAAAGAAAATCTTTTTCGGGCAATTTATTTTTAATATTAAGTAAAATATTTTTGATAATTAAACGAATTTATAACTAGAGCTTGACTTTGTTGTTTTTTTATTGTTTTCTGTGACTGTACTAATGACGATTCTCGTTCTTCCATCTGCCCTGCAGCATTGCCACAAGTATCTGGCGCTGCGGGACGAGGTCTACTGCCAGCTGATGAAGCAGACGACGGCGAACCGTTCGCCGTGTCCGGACAGTTCGCAGCGCGCCTGGCGGCTGCTGAGCATTCTGGCGGCCTACTTTGGCTGCTCGGACGCACTGCGTCCGTACTTGATGGAGCACCTGACGTCGGCCGCCTCGGACCGGCGTCGCTCGTGCCATGGCACCGCCGCCGTCTGCCTCACCAACCTGCGCAAGACGGCCCGCTGCGGCGGCCGCAAGAACGTGCCCAGTGTCGAGGAGGTGACGGCCGTCTCCGCCGGACGATCGGCCCGGAGACAGATCTACCGATTGCCAGGTAAACTATCAATATGAGATATCAATATAAATATCTGGATTCTACTTGACTTGATCTCGTTGAATAGATATGTTTATTATCGCCAAAAAGGTCAATGGAAATATCGATAAATCAATTTTTGTAATAAACATAAAATCACGAAATATATAAAAAAAAAAAATATCAATCGATGTGTCAATCTACCGATTAATCCATATGTTAATAAATATATTACGACCAAAATATATTTAAATATATTAATCTATATATATAAAACTCTTTGTCCTGACTCACTGAGAATCAACGTGTAGCCCAAACGGTAAAAGATAGAAAGCTGAAATTTGCACACAACATAGATGAGATAATTTCATCGTGCAATAAGACGGCGTTTTGCGAAATTCGACCTCTAAGTGGGTTAAATCGGGGTCAAAGGTCACGGAATTGCTTAGTATGAAAAACTTTTTTGTTTCTTAAGATATCTCAACCAAACTCACAGATTATATGTTTGGTACTGTCTTTTACATTCTGACTAGATTTGGTCAAAGTCGGGTGACTATATCATATAGCTGCCATAGGAACAATCGGATGAAAATACCCTTTAGTATGAACAACTTTTTTGTTTCTTAAGATATCTCTACCAAACTCACAGATTCTATGTTTGGGGCTGTCTCTAACATTCTGGCTAAATTTGGTCAAAGTCGGGTTACTATATCATATAGCTGCCATAGGAACAATCGGATGCAAATTAACCTTTAGAATCAAAAACTCTGTTGTTGCAAGAGATATTCTTAGAAAAGTCGCGAGCGAAGCGAGCGGGGGTTGGCGAGCGAAGCGAGCAGGGGGCGGAGCCCCCTAGTATTTTAATAAATATATTATTACCAAATTTTTATAAAAAATATATTATTGCCAAAAAAAATAGCTATTGATTAGTCTATATCCTAATCCGAAAATTTTAAAAACAAGGGCGAAAATCTTAAGTTGTCCAAAAACTAAAGCGGGCAAAACAATCATCTGAGTGTTTAGCTTTGTTTCACTTTATTTTATTTAAGATAAGAACCATATTGACAGAATATTTAATATACAGTCATCATCATATACAAAATCACCATTATCCAAGAACAATTTTCGAGTTATGTATTTTTTTTTTTATAAGTTTTTAAAAGAAACTACAATTGCATTCATAAAAACATTTAAAATTAAAAGCTTTTCTTGTTATGTTCAACAAAAACCGATTTCAGTTTGTTCAAGACTTGTCAATATTCTGAAAAATTGGGTTTTCCGTTCTTTTGCTGTATCCAGAAGAAGTTCCCGTTTCAAATGTCATCATAATTATTTTTCCATTTTTTAGATAATGAAAACTGTTGTCGATGAGATACCATATTTTTCAGCCACTTCAATTTGTTTTTTGTCCAGTTTCGAATTTCTTAACAAATAAGTTTGAATATTTCTTAAAGCGATAAACATTTTAATACACGTGCTGGTGCCATGGTAAATAATATTGCACTGATGAACTGACAAAGAAGTATATTACGAACATCTTTTATATAGTAATTTCACCAGCCAATGCACAGTGGTTGGGCTTGTATGGAGCCGCGGCCATAAATACTTCTTGTTGGTTTACCGTTATGCAACTTTTACCAAAAATCTAGAAAAATATCCCAAATATATAACAAAAAAATTGGCCAAATCGTACGACTATATCCTATAGCTCCCATACAAACGATCGGAACGAATTTTTATAGCTTTGACATTTTACAAGATGAATGATTCAATTTTAATAAGCCTGAAATCGGAATTTTGGGGCATAAAATGAAATTTCTGTAGCGCATATATAAAGCTTCCGTCGAAAAATACTTTCAGTAGAGAGTTCAGTTTGATTTATTTTTCTTATATCTATAAAACTGAAATAATAAGTAAGAAATAATGGACGTAATTTTACTAATTTATATCATAAAAACAACAAAAATAAAAAGTAACTAACATTCTGCGTTGGTTCCATTCTCTGTGCACCATTGATCAAAAATATATATATATTATAGAAAGCGCCTACCAAAATCAAAGCCGAAGAGAAAAACAATCCAAATTAAAATTATATATTTATAAATAAATAGTTTTGCAAAGTTATACAAACTCTAAAGACGAAGACAGGACAACAACACAACAGCATAATAGGGCAAAACTTACCTTGGAAAACATAAGACTGCTTTATTTTTTTACGATTATACCCACATCTGCCAATTTCTGCAGCTAATTTTAACACAATATTACCTTAAAACTAAGACAAACACGGTGACATACAAACCAATTGTAGAATTTTGCAGCATCACAACTAAAACTTTAAATAAACATAAAAAAGACTTTCTCAAAATACACAAAAAAAGTTAATTCCATTAAATTTACTTCACAAGAACAGTTTTCCAAATAAGCTAATAATTAATATTTCTATTTAAAGTAAATGCCTTCAACTTCAAAATTCATTTTAAATGATCAATTTTGGAATACTCTTCCAAAAGATACACAATTTTCAAGTGAGATTTTGCTTTCACAAAAAGCATACTAGGCGCAGCAGGGTTTCAATGCTAATTTTTTTTTAAATCCCGTTAGGTTTCCAAAAAAAACTGGGTTGCTATTTTTGGCCTATGGACGCAACCACTGTGCAATGTAATTGTTGATGCAATATTCTATCGTATTGCATCACCATATGTTAATGTACATCAATATTACTTATCCAAACGAGCCGGTAACAAAAGCATAAAACCAAAACGAAAAAAAATTTAAACATTATTGGGGATTTTCCCGAGCTATGGAGAAATTCGACTTATGGAAGTTCGAGTTACGGAAGCAGAATTGTATGGAATTTGCTCAGTAAACGCTATTGCCACTCGATTTTGTTCGAGTTAGAGAAAATTCGAGTTAGGGAAGTTCGAGTTAGGGAAGTTCGACTGTGTCATTAAAAAACATGCAGTTTTTTGACAACTTAAAGTTTTCGCCCTTTGTTATAAAATTTTCGGATTAGCCCATATGTTATCACCTAAAATCTAAATCAGCGGTGGGCACGAAATCTGAATTCGGTAGCAGCCACTTGCTCCCGGAGCCCATGCGTGCCCAACGCTGATCTAAATAAATAAATAAATAAATTACAAAAATCTAGTAAATATATTAATAATTGATATTTCCGTCTAATTTTGCAGGTGGTGCGGAGCGTGTGGTGAACACGCGCTGCTCGACGGTCGTGGCGGACGTGATCGCCGAGCTGTGCGCGCTGCTGGGCGTGGAGTCGGAGGCGGAGCAGCAGGAGTTCTCGCTGTACTGCATTGTGCAGGGCGACGCCTTCACGATGCCCCTGGCGGCCGACGAGTATATACTGGACGTGACCACGGAGCTGTTGAAGTCGGGACAGCCGTTCTATCTGATCTTCTGTCGTTCCGTCTGGCACTTTGCACTGAAACGGGAGCCGGCACCGATGCCGCTCTATGTGGAGGTGCTCTTCAACCAGGTGGCACCGGACTATCTCGAGGGATTGCTGCTGGAGCTGCCGGGCAACGGGGTGCCCATGCCGGAGATGGTGCGGGACATGGCCAGGATCGCAGCTCTGCTGCATCGGGCGGCGGACTTGAGTCATGTGCCCGCCATGAAGGAGATCAAGTTTCTGTTGCCCAAGCCGGCGCTGGGCATCCGTGAGATTCGGCCCGCCCAGTGGGTGGGTCTGGTGCAGTCCGCCTGGCCGCAGGTGGCCAATCTCAGTCCGGGGCAGGTGAAGGCGCAGTTCCTGAATGTTTTGGCCACCTGGCCGCTGTTTGGCAGCAGCTTCTTTGCCGTGAAACGCATCTGGGCCGAGGACGGTGGCCCAGGTGGTCCAGGTGGTCCAGGTGGCCCTGGTGGACCAGTCGAGGACAACAATCACAGTCCCATGTGGCGGGATCTAATTCTGGCCTTGAATAGACGCGGCGTGCTATTCTTGGATCCAAATACCCACGAGACGCTGCAGCACTGGAGCTTCATGGAGGTCATCTCCACGCGCAAGGTAATCCCCACTCACCTTATTTGTATAATTTTTGTAAATTTATTTGTACATTTTTCAGTACTTAACAATTTTTGAAATATTTTTTCTCAACAAAATAATAATTTGCTATATTATATTATATTTAATTAAATAATTTCAAAAATAACAAATTAATTTCTTGATGTTTTTTCTATTGGGAAAATATTTGCAGTCATTTTTAACAATTTTTGAAATAAAAATACAAATTTATGAAAAAATGGTTTATTTTTAATTTTGATTAATAAAATATTAAATCTTTTTTTTATATTTTTTTAAATAATAACAAACTTAAATGGTTTTAAATAAATTTGTTTTGTTTTTCCCAACATATAAATCAATAAATCATGTTCCCAAAAAAATAAAAAAAATATCATGAAATTTGTTGGTATCGCTTTTTAAGTAAACAAATTTATTTGGTTAATGTTAAATTAACAAATTTATTTGTGGATGTGTTTTCAATTGAGCAAATATTTTGAGCACTTAACAATTTTTGAAATATTTTTTCTCAATAAAATATTAATTTGTTGACTTTATCTAAAATAATAGAAATTAAATTATATTTAATTAAATAATTTCCAAAATAACAAATTAATTTCTTGATGTTTTTTCTATTGAGAAAATATTTGCAGTAATTTTTGACTATTTTTGAAATAAAAATGTATAAAAATTGATCAAGAAAATAATTATTTTTTCATTTTTTTTATATAAAAACAAACTTAAATAGATAAATAAATAAATTTATAAATTAATAAATAAATAAATAAATAAATAAATAAATAAATAAATAAATAAATAAATAAATAAATAAATAAATAAATAAATAAATAAATAAATAAATCAAATAAATTAATAAATTAATAAATAAATAAATAAATAAATAAATAAATAAATAGATAAATAAATAAATAGATAAATAAATAAATAAATAAATCAAATAAATAAATAAATAGATTAAAAAAAAAAAATAAATAAATAAATAAATAAATAAAAAAATCATGTTCTTAAAAAAATAAAAAAAACTATCATGAAATTTGTTTTTAAATGTTTAATATTTGGCATCGCTTTTTAAATAAACAAATTTATTTGTTAATGTTACATTAAAAAATGTATTTGTGAATGTTTTTCCACTACTCAGTACTTAACAATTTTTGAAATTATTTGTTGATGTTTTTTCTATTGAGAATTTTTAAAATATAAATAAAAATTATATAAAAATATAGTTTCTATTTTTTTTCTCAATAAAATAAACTTGAAATTCTATTAATTCATCAATTCATTTCGCTTTACATAAATAAATCATAATAAATACTATGGATTTTTTGAATCTTTTATCTAAAAAAAACCAATTATGAAATATTCATGGATTTACAATAATTTTTTTTAAATATAAAATTCATTTTTATATAAAAAATTTAAAATCAGATTTATTAATAATAAAATTTAAATTAAATGAAATTAATTGATTTATTTTGCTAAACATAAAAAAATAATAATAAAAATAATTAATCATAATAAATTATATTTAATTTATTTAATCAAAAAAAAAAACTATCATTGAAATACACTATTTTTTTTTTTTTTAAAACTATCATTGATAAACAGTTTTTGCTTTTTTAATATAAAATTTACTTGTGTGATTTTCTTTTCCATTTATATCTAAGATAATGATTTTAATTTGTTTCTCTTGTTATGTTTCAGGTGCGCTCGGAGGATGGCGCCCTCTTCCTGGACATGAAGGTGGGCAACCTGATGCAGCAGCGCGTCATTCGCGTCCAGACGGAGCAGGCGCACGAGATCTCCCGCCTGGTGCGACAATATATAACCATGGCCCAGATCAGTCAGCGCGACAAGCGGGAGCTCAACTAAAAGATGCAACAACAACAACCACAACAACAACCATAACAACAACAACAACCACAACAACAACAGCGAACAACAACGAACAACATTTCCGAACATGTGTCTATTATTATTATATTATTATTTTTATTATTATACATTAAATCCCGCTACATTTTTTTTTGTCATTCTCTGTAAGCTAAGCATAATACCACTTATATATTTATACATAGTCTGCCCAGATAATACCTATATATAGTTCTATATATAGAGACAGGGGGAGTTCTTCTTCCTGCTGGCATGTCCCCTAGGCCATATCCTTCCCTTCTCTCTTCTCCTCCTTATGCATCACATTACAATATATTCAATATATATTTATAATGCCTTGTATCTGAACAATTTGAGTTCTTAACTTAAGTAACAATGTGCAATCTCTTCCTCTCTCTCTCTCTCTCTTTCTCTGTGTTTCTTTCTATCTCTCTCTCTCGTATATTGACGCCCTTTTTATTATTCTTAAGAAAATCTTTTATATTATATTATACATATATATTTTTTTTTTGAAAATTTGTTAAACGAAATTCGAAGATTAGTTTAAAACCTGAATCAAATAAAACTCCATATAAATCATAAAAAATTGAGTTTTCTGTAAAATTTTCAGAGCGTTATCTTAAGGATATTCTTAAAATTTGTTTTTAAACATTTTGTCAAGGGGTTAGGTCGAAAAAATTGGTCTAAAATCACAAAATTGCCTTTAACTCGGTCATTTGAAGGATTTTGGGCATGTCCTTTGGCACAAAGGTAGCAATAATCCTACCCTATCCTAATCTACTTAAAAAAGGACGAAAGTCCTGTAGAGTACAAAGTTATAAGGTTTTTTTTGTACAAATAAAAACTGCCATAACTCGTTAATGTCCTTGCATATCCTGATGAGTCCTGCGGCAATGAATGCGTCTTAATCAGAACTATCGACTGACCAAAGGATATTTAAATTGTGTGCCTGGTTTCGGAGTTATCAAGGATTTTCGGTTTTTGGTCTGTTTTTCAGCGACTTTCGAATGAAATTTTTTAAGTTAATGATCTCTATATCCTTGAATGACAATCGATAGGTTTGGTCACTAAGATTAAAGCACACTGAGTCCTTTCAAAATCTGCCAGGATATCGATGGGTTATTGCTATTTTTTTTATATAAAGGATAATGCTGTTTTTGTCATTTAAAATTGAATTGAAATTGAATTGAAAAAAATTGATAAAAAATTAATAAAAAAAATGTCATAAAATTAAATAAAAAAGTAAATTAAATACAAAGATTTTTTTTAAAATCTAGGCAATTTTTCAGTCCATTTCTCCAAAAATAACTGGATTAATTCGATGATAGAAACGAAGTCAAATAAAACAAAAAATAAATTATAAATAACTGTCGTTATTTGCAGTTAAATTGTCCCCCAAATGTCATAAAAAGAAAATTAATTTTAAATTGAATAAATAATTTAATTCAAGAGCTTAAAAACAAAGCAAAATAAATAAATAAATAAATTAAAAAAAAAAAAATTGAAATGAAAAGAATTGCAAATAAATTCGAGGCAATTTTCCATTGCGCATTTGATTAAATAATATTTGGTATAATTTGATCATTGTCATCTTCCTCGTCCTCGTAATCCTCGCCATCGCCATCAGTCTCCTCGTAATCATCATCATCATCATCATCATCCTCATCGTCATCGTCATCATCATCCTCATCGTTGTCGTTGTCGTTGTTGTCGGTTGTTGTTGCCTTCATTCTGGGCAGGTTTGATAAGTTGCTGCTGTGCATTCAACTGTGCGACGTTGTCCACTGATGAGTTGTTGCTGTTGCCACTTGTTGCAACATCTCTTAGTCCTTCTGCTGTTGTTGTTGCTGTTGTTGCTGTGGCACGCCTCAATATTATCGCCTCCTCAGCAGCTGCAACAACGTTTAACGCTTCATTAGTCGCATTGTGGTTGCCGTTGTTTGAGGCAAGTGTTGCTGCTGTCGTTGGTGTTGCTGCTGCTGTTGTGGCCGTATAATTTGCTTGGCTCGTTGGCAACTTTGTTGACTGCTCCACTTGGCTGTCATTGTCAGGCCCAACACTTGTGCCCAGCTGTTGTTGTGACACCTCTGGTGGCGGCGTTATCCTCGGCGGCGCCACCGACGTCAACAGAAAATCGTCCTTGATCTCACAGTTCTTGCCCAGATATCCCTGGCGACAATGGCAGCGATAGCTGCCATCCTCGCGACTCAACGATATGCACTTGCCATCGTTCTCACACGTGTCCGGATGATCGCTGCAGTAGCTCAACTCTGCAAGGAAGTGTATATTAGTAATAAGTACTTATATTCAAGGATTGGAAAATTGTATGAAATCACATTTGACAGAGCTGTAAAATCTGTAAACTGTAATTCGGGGTAATTCCAAACTAAATACCACTCCAAAACGACTTTGAAAATTGTTAAAATTGTAAGCGGATAAGGTGTAATTCAAATTAAAGTACGACTCCGAAATTACTACGAATTAACTCCGAAAATATATAAGAAAATCTCCGAATTTGTAAATATTCCTCAATGTATGTATATAAAGTCTCAAAAGCTGCAATTTGAAACTGAACACCAATCCGAAATCACTCCGAAATTACTCCGAATCAACTCCGAAAATTTAAATGATCTTCAATCTTCAAAAAACACATTTTGAGCTATTCCCGGCTCACTCCGAATTTACTCCGAATATACTCCGAATTTGTAAATAATCTTTAAAAATGTGCTAGCACTCTGTGACGCTGACATGTATCTATGTATATAAAGTCTCAAATGTTTTAATTTGTGACTAAACACAACTCCGAAATTACTCCGAATCGACTCCGAAAATTTAAATGATCCTTAATGTGGAAAACGTATTCTGAGCTACTCCCGGCTCACTCCGAATTTACTCCGAATTTCAAATAATAATTCCTTGCAATAATGATCAAATGCACTTGATATTTGCCATAGTTTACTGCTCTGTCAATTGTCCACACACACTTAAACTTTAACTTACTCTCGTCGCAGAGCATGCCACCCCAGCCGGGATGACAGTTGCATTCCCAGGGCGCATCGCAGTCGCCGTTCACGCAGCCAGGATATGGGAAGCATTTGTCGCACTGTTGTCCCGTCCAGCCCACCTTGCAGCTGGAAGGTGAAAGAACAACAAGTTGCAATTGGAGCAATCTGTGTGCAGCATTTACATAATTGCCTTTGGGGCCGACAACTTACCGACACTCGCCTGGCTTGCGACAATAACCATGCTGCTTGTTGCAGTCGGAGGCACAAAGAGCTGCAAGTGGAGATTGTTTAAAATTTGTATGAGTTCAATTAAAGTCAAATAACCAAAGAAGCTTTGAATTGCTCAAACAACCCTCGTTAAAAGCTATTTAACTTATTTGACTAGACTTAAATTAGTCCGAAATTAGTCAAAATCTGCTCTGAAAATACTCTACTCTACATATACTCCAAAGATCTTAGCATGTAAGTTGGTAAGAATATATGAGTGTATAATATGCAATTTCGAATTAACCACTCTGAAATCACTCCGAATTGGGCTCGATAATACAGTGCACCACTCTGCATATCTAGCTATGTCTTAAGTAAATTGAATGAGTGCAGAAAGTGTCTTTTTAAAGTGATTACCACTACGAAATTACTCATAACTTACTCACAATCTACTCCGAAAATAGACCGAATACATTCCGAATTAATAAATACCATCTTGACAGTATTCCGAACCTACTCCGAAAATCGAACCAGCTCAGTTAAGTAAGAATATATGAGTGTATAATATGCAATTTCGGATTTACCACTCCGATATTACTCCAAATCGGGCTCAAAAATACACTGCACCACTCTGCAAATCCAGCTATGTCTATTAAGTAAGTTGAATGAGTGCAGAAAGTGTCTTTTTAAAGTGATTACCACTACGAAATTACTCGAAACTTACTTACAATCTACTCCGAAAATAGACCGAATATATTCAGAATCTATTCCGAATTTATAAACTGGACAGTTGAGTAAAAAGCATGAGTGTAAAAGGTCTAATTTAAAAGTAAATAATATTCTAATATTACTCCGAACATACTCCGAATCTGCTCCGAAAATCTAAGCAGGCTAATTGAGTGAGAATGTTAAGCTTATAAGTTGTAAATTCAAAGTAAGATTTGGATTTACTCCGAATTTGCTCCGAATTTGCTCCGAATTTACTCCAAATTTACTATGAAAAATCGTATTTAAACTGAATAAAATACTTTTATCGGATAAACTCACCTGTTTGACAGAGGAGACCCGTGTAGCCGGGCTGGCAGTTGCACTCGAGCGGCTTGTTGCACGTACCGTGCTGGCAGCCCGGCATTGTGGCACACTCGCTGCAGCTGCGACCCGCCCAGCCGATCCGACAGCGACACTCGCCAGGTGCCTCGCAGTAGCCACGGGTGCTGTGGCAGCCACTGCGACAGCTCGCTGGATTCGAAATGGAAATGGAAATGATTAAATCAAATCATAAATAAAGAAAATTATGAATAATCAAATGCAGAATCATGGACTGCTGTAGAGATGGGCATGGGCCTCCTTTTTGAGGCACGGCACGGCCCAAGCACGGCTGGTAAAAACTGAGGCCCAACACGGCCCAACACGGGATTTTTTTAAATAGGCACGGCACGGCACGGACACGGCACGGCCCATGCCCATCTCCATTTTTGTCACTTCGTGGCGTCACTTTTTTATTATAATGGCATCAATCGTGCTATCGATGTTGTAAGTGTTCGCAAATTGTGTGATACATCGATGAATCCTACAGCTCAAGCTGACAAACAAGCTATAAAACAACGCCAACTTATCGATACTACCATATTTAAATTCAAAATCTGTACCGTGCTTTCCGTGCCTACCGGGCCTACCGTGCCTACCGTGCCTACCGTGCCTACCGACTTTGGCACGGTAAAACACGGCAATTTTTTATAAGGGGCCCAACACGGCCCAACACGGATTTTTTTTAAATAGGCACGGCACGGCACGGACACGGCACGGCCCATGCCCATCTCTAGACTGCTGTGTTTTGTTTTTAATCGTTTCTTTTGCGAGAGTTCTTCCTCATCGACGATAGAAACGGCGACTTTGTGATGCCAATTTGCGAAATTTGAGTTTTGTCAGCTGATTAGATATTCGGACTTACGTTCCGTGCAGAAGAGTCCATCCCAGCCGGGCTTGCAGATGCACTCGAAGGGTTTGTTGCAAGTGCCGTGCTGACATCCGGGAAGTGGAATGCACTTGTCGCACTGCTCACCGCTGTAGCCAATCCTGCAGCGACATTCTCCTGGTCGCTGACAGTAACCTACACAGAGAGAAAGAGAGAGAAAGAGAGAGAGAGAGAGAGAGAGGGATCATTATTATTCTAAATAATATGTTTCTTTTATGGCTCGATATACAGCTGGTTCAAGAGATGCCAGTCTCGATCATCAGCTAGAACCAGTTGAGAATTCTAAATCGCAAAGGTGACTTTTTGTTTATTTAATAAAATTACAAAATTACTTATTGCTTTAACCCATTTTCTGCAAACATTTTTATTTTTAGAGCGATTTTTTTATGTAAACCAATTTATTCAAATCCAAATGGTAAATTAAGAAAATTCAGAAAATTTTTACTCTGGTCATCCCATAAAATTTATTTAAAATTTAATTTTAAAAAATATTTAAGTTTTAAAAAATGTGAATTTTAATTTGAATTTTAACCGCATATTCGGTTTTAGAAGGTCCAAATTAGCCTAATGAAAAACTCACTACTTTTTGTATCGCGGCATAAAATGTGTTAAAGCAAAAAGGCAAATAAATAAAATATCAATTTCATTTTCAAAAAGTTGAGTCTACTTAACATAAGGAAATAAATTCAATTTTTTTATAAAAATTCTAATATATTACAGATCTAATGTTAAAAATGTATTTAAGAAATTTGAAAAAATAATTACAATTTACAATTGATAATTATATAGTGATCATGATGATTATAATGATAATTTTGTAATATATTAATTTATTTAAGGCATAATAATTATGAATTCCTCATTTTTTTTTTGTTTTTTATTAATATTTATTCAGTACTTTTCAGTAATTAACTTCTTAAAAGGTAGGCTTACCGTTCATGGGATCACAGCCCCGACGACACATCGGCACCTGGCAGAGATCACCTTGCCAGCCGGGCAGACACTTGACATCTCCCGTCTCGTCGCACGTGTAGTGCGAGTTCATCTTGTATTTCTGCGGCTTCTCGCACGCCTGTGCCAAAGTTGCAACTCTTCAGTTATAATCTCAGAAAATGCTTGAGGGTGGTAAGGGGGCGAAACTTACGCGTTGCTTCCACAGCGGTATGTTTGTGTTTGTATTGAGGCTCGTCTGTCGGCCATCAAAATGGCGTCGCAGCGCCTCGATGCCATTCAATGTGGTGGCCACCACCAGGAGCATCGTCAGTGGCATCTGGATTGTCATAGTGAATTGTATCTGTATATAAACATCATTAACAAGTGTAATAACAAAGTAAACACCACTCCGAATTTACTCCGAATCAATTCCGAAAATAAAATGCTGCTTAAATTTAAAAAAATACATTTGGTGCTACTTTCGGCTTACTCCGAATTTACTCCGAATTGAATCCGAATTTAGTCCGAATTTGAAAATACTCTTCAATAATCTACTAATATTTAGCTCAAGTTAGGTGTAATTTCAAAGTAAACATCACTCCGAATTTACTCCGAAATTACTCCGAATCAATTCCGAAAATTAAAATGATCCTTAATGTTGACAATACATTTTGTGCTTCTCTTGGCTTGCTCCGAATTTACTCCTAATTTAATCCGAATTCTTGAATAGTTTTCAATAATCAGCTAGCATTTTGTAATGCTGACATTTAGCTGTATATACTCCGACTCAATTCCGAAAAACAAAAATCCTCCTCAATTAACTCCGAATTTGTAAAAAGTCTTCAATAATCTGCTAGCATCTTGTTCATAGTGCAATTCCATAATAAACACCACTCCGAAATGATTCCGAATTAACTCTGAAAGTTTAAACACATTTTGAGCTACGCACCCTTAATACTTTACTTCAACTACTTACAATCAAATTCACTTGTGACCTGCAATTTTCATACTTCACCTATGCTTATCAAGTAAATTATTTGTAAACTCTTCTAGCCCAAATGTTGTGGCCTTAAAAACTTGAAAATAGGCTGAAGTGGACAATTTCGTTGGAGAGACATTGCCACTGTTCGACTCGCAGTCGCCACACCAAAGACAATTAACATGTTTCAAGACAACTTTCTTCTCAACAACAAAAACAACAACAACAACTGGCAATAACAATAAGAACAACAATTGACTGACGGACTGACTGTCTGAATTTGTCAATGAATCATCGCTGATCGACATTAAAAGCGTACGCACCGCATCACAATCAATAAAGAAACGTTCAAAATGCAAATTCAGAACATCAACCAATACAATTTTTTAAAAAACAGTATTCGGTATATCGAGTGCCTAACGGTACTCCAATTCAACACTCCGAATCGACGACTGACGCGACTTGCGTTTGCTCTGAGACTAATCAATTAGACTCTCATTCTGACTTTGACTTTGAGTTTGAGTTTGAGTCCAACGCCGACGACTCTGGCTCTCCGAATCTAAGCCAGGCACTGCACAGTGGTGCAAATGGTGAATTCTTCTTGCTAATTTTGGTTTAGTTTCCAAGATGAGTTGGAAGCGAGTTCTTGTTAATATATTCAGCTCTAAAAAAAAACTTTGACAACCCTATTAATAAAATTGCTTAATTTAATTGAATTCATTTCAACATATTTCATATGATTTAAATTTTAGCATACAAATTATGAAATAAATTGTAGTGAAGTAAAATAAAATTGATTTTTGTAACAGCAAAGTAATGATTATTAAAATTTTTTAACATCAAAAAATCAATGACTAAAATACATATAAAAAAAAATAATGATAAACGTAATGATTAAATTTGAGCGAAAAAAATAAAAACTCACAAATAATCATTATTTGAGATTTGTATTTTTTTCGCTCAAAATAAAACTCACTTTTAGTTAATGGGTTTTTGTGTAGGATATTCACCCAATATTTTTGCATATCCCTTTAAAAAAAAACAAGGGGATCCATCAAACGTATAAAAAAATTATTTTAAATAATAGCGTTATCTTTTTTAAAAGTAAGTTTTATTTAAACTAAAAAATAAAAATCATTAATAATGATTATTTGTATGTTTTATTTTTTTGTTCAAAATTAATCATTGTCATTGAAGAAAATCCTTAAAAATCGTTTAATAATCATTACTATGTCATTTTTATAATATAACTCATAATGATTACGGTCCCTGATTAAAATGCTTAGAGCGTATTTATTGTTCTATTCCAGTTTTCATATATTTTTATGCAACTTCTCCTAAAATATGTCCGAAAAATATTTTTCTTTTACATTTGAGGATCATTAACATTTTGTAGCTCAATTTTTTATAGTTTTAAAATATTAAAGCCACAAAATTCAATTTTGATTTAACATAAATCATCACATTATAATTTTTCCAAATCATTTGTCTCAAAAATCTTGAAGATTACATGTACTTACATATTATCTTTCATCACTTTGCTTGTCCATATGACCTCGTGCCACTGTGCCTCGCTGTGTTCTTCACTCTCTTCGCTCACTCTCTCTCTCTCTCCTTTCGCTCTCTCTGGTCTCATGTTGTTTTCTTTGCACTTGTAGTTGTAGTTGTTGTCGCTGCGCATGCGCAGAGAAATTTATAAACCGGCGGCTGTTGACGGCATTTGCCTAAAGTTGGCTCACGCCTCTTGGCCAATTTGGGTCAAACGGTAAACGGTAAACTCGAATCAGCTGAGCGACCAGCAAAAACAAAACAAAGTGAAACAAGTCGCAACAGGTTGCGACAAGTCGGGAAAATTCCATTTAAAAATGCAGACGTTTTAAAATTATATTCTTGTTCTTTATTGTGAATGCTCGATTTTCATTTTATCATTTTATATTTATCATCATTAATATTATTATTATTAATACATACATATATATTTATATATATATAATTATTATTAGAATTTCTTTTGTTTCTGTTGACTTTTTCGTATGTGCCTTAATTTTTTTATTTTATTTTCTTCTTTGTTTTTTTAGTTGCCCAAAAAATTTTATTTATTTTTAATTTTTGCTTTTTTTCTGCTTTTCAAGTTGGAAATTTTCTTGTTCTCTTTGTGTGTGTGTGTGTTTGTTTGTTATTTGTTGTGTGACCAAACTTTTTGGACTCATTGTTGTTCTAAAAAGCTGTTAAAATTGATGAAAATGATTTATGGAAAAGGGTTTTTTATTTTTGGTACAATTAGACAATATTGAACTTGGCTTTTTTATCTTTTCAAATATAAATTAAAAATTTGATATAATATAATTAAATGATGCTCATTGAAATTTGTAATAAATTCTTTCTATCAATTAATGGAATTTAATAAAAAAAAAAATAAAAAACGTATGTATGTATGAAAAAACTGACAAACAGAAATCAAATGAATCAAACAAATTTAATGAAAAATAATATAAATAATATGAAAATTAAATAATAATACCATAAAACAGTGGTGTCCAAAATCACAAAAGCCAATCCCATGGAAAAGGAACTCATAATTCTGTCGGCGTCGCAGTCGACACACGTACAGAGAGAGTGAGAATATGCGTATTCTATAAATAGCACATTCTGCGGCTTGCTCTCTCACAATGCGTGTCTTCGGCTTTTTGTTCTCTCACGAAGCATCTGATCGGCTGTTGCTTTTTGATGTCAGTCGCTGAGCTGCGTTCAATGAGGAGAGAGGAGTACAGCGCTAGACTTTTATCACACACTGCAACTGATGCTTCGCTCTCTTTACGTCGCCAATTGTAACGTTGCGACAGTTCGAATCTGCTTTCACTTCATTTTTTCAGTGTAAAGCAGTAAAACGTTTCGTTGACTTCGTGTTTCGTTTGGACACCACTGCTTTAAGCTTAAATACTTAGAACAAAAAAGTTTGTTCTCAGCCCTTAAATTAAATCAATCAATAATTTTGTACCCTCCGCCAATTACATAACTTGTAGTCTAGTGTAGATCTGTGTGTGTGTGTATGTGCTTAGGATTACTTTGACTATAGTTTCCTCGTAAAATTATGAACTAATGGTTAATGGCATGATGAACACACAGTGTAAGTATGTAAGTATGTAAGTATGTATGTATGCATGATAATGATGTTTTGGAATGATTATTAATTGTTTCTTATAGCTAAACCGAAAGATTCGCATTCACACACAAGCGTACATCAATCAATTGAATAAGTTATGGATTTATTCATTCATTTATTCATTGGATCGAATGAAGGAATCGTTAGTTTGTTCGTTAGTTCTGCTCTCTTTTCAAATTGGAATGTTACAATTCTTACTTTGCGGCTACAGTAGAACATCACTATGATGAAACTGCATTAACAAGTATTTTATTTCTTGGGACTCGGTAAAGTTGTGGGCCTAAAATCTCTAGGGGTATTATATCATATATCATATATAGTATTTATGTGTATATGCATGTATATGGTTCTAATTTCATTATTATTATTATTATTATTTTTATGGGTATATTATTATATAGACATTATCATAGTTATGTACGCCTGGAAAAGTTTTCGACATCATTTTTTTCATATTTTCATTCCAGCTTTGTATTTTAGGATAATGTATTCTATTTACAACTTGTGTGTACAGTGATAACTCGCTTCATTGCAAGTGCTGACATTGCGAGTGATGACTGTACTGTTTTTTCTCTACAATTACATTGAATGGCCATTGTTTATGCACGGAGAGGAGGACTAAAAAAAACACATTGTATTTTGTTATCTTAATTAACTTTCTTAAAATTTAAACACTTACAAGCGAGTTCTCTGACTGTGTATATGTGTGTGTGTATGTGTGTGTGTTGCTCTCTCTCTCTTTCTCTCTCTCTTTCTTACGGACCTTAACTCTTTAAAATCAAGATTAAAAATAAGTGCTTGAATTATATGAACAAACAAAATTCCATATTATTATAAATTAAAATACAAAAATGTTACATTTGTAGGTGATCATATAAAAAAGTCGCCGTCAGCGCGAGCTTCAACCTGCATGTATTTTCTTAAAACGTAACGGAAATAGTTAATAGTTAAAGTTCATAAAATTTGAAAAAAATTATTAAAAATAAAATTCCGTTATATCCAGAGTAACAAAACCGAAACGAATATCGGTTTCGGTTATGTTCGCATTTAGGTTTTCGGTTATCGGTTAAGCAACATTTTTGATACCGGTTACGTACTGGTATTTTGAATGTTTCGGCTTCGAAATATCGGTATGATTTCGGTTTACAAAACAATTTTAAAAAATGTTAAAGATAAATAAACTTGCAAGTAAATATTAATAAGTTTAAAATATTAAGATCTTTAATATATAAATAAAATTTGAGCAGAAGCAAAAATTTAATTAATTTTAAAAAACGATGATTACACATTAAGAATGAATTAAATTTAATGCTTGACCGAATCGAAACTAACCGGTTTGGATGAATCGGTTTCTTAACGGCTGTTTCGCTTGGAATAATTTCGGTTTTTGGGTTTCGGTATAGTAAAAAAGTTATCAGGGGTGCCATAGAAATCGCAAGCAGGTGCCAAAGAACTTCGAAAGATTTAATTTTTTTTTAGCATTTTCATCAAACTTTTCGAACTAGGCTGCTTAGGGTTGACACCTTCTCAGATTAAATTAACCAAGGGTTTGATTAGCAATTTTTTCAAGTTTATAAATTGTTTCTTATTTTATTAATATAAATAATTGAATTTAATTATGAAATAATTGATTTTGTTTAGCTGAAAAAATTAAAGTTACTCAAGAACTCTAGCAACTGTCTGCCATTAGTCTGGCAGCTCTTCGTGACAAATGTTTTCACAAATTGCACAATAAGTTAAAGGTTTTTTTCAGTAAAACTTGATTTACCTCAAAAGACCTATTTTTTTAATGCTTAATTTAAGAAAACTGAAGTATTTCCATATATAGTTGTTAAATACCTTACTTCGAATTCTGACTAAAAAACGTGGCATCGCTGGCCCTGACTTCGAAAGTCTAAATCGGACTAGGTGGCAGCATCGGACGCCAGCGGAATTGACCTGTGGCACAGCGAAATGAAATTGATGTGAAATTCAAGCGAAATCGATTTCTGTGGCACCCCTTGTATGTTTCGGTTACGATCTCAGTTATGGTTACCACTTGCGATCGGTTAAAATTGGTAAACGGTTACGTTTTAAATCCCTGGTTAATAGTTAAAATATGAAGAATTTAAAAAAAAAATTGAAAAAAATTGAAAATAAAATTCTGTAACTGCTAATTACGGACCCTAATCTTTCTCCCTCTCTCTCTCTCTCTCACTCACTCTCCCTTTCTCTCTCTCTCTCGTTCTGTAGATAGTTTCGATATGATGCTCGGATATGATTTGAATGAGTGGAAATCTCTTCAAAATTGTCTTTCAATTAGTGTCTGGCAACTCTTGTGAACTCGCTACATAGACTAGGCGTATACCCTACACATACTCATACTGATACTCATATTCATATTCATATTCATACTCATACTATCATATTGACGTGTCAATACATTTTTACTTTAAAAAAAAAAAGTGAAGAGTCATCGATTTGATTCGATGCTGCCACTTAGACGAATGCGAACTGCGCACGGTTGCATTTCTTGGGCGGTCCGATTGTCAATCGCAGCCATTTGCCGCGACACGAGGGGGCGGGCAGGGCGCTCCAGCGCGTCGTGCGCCCCGACAGCCCCTCACCCCGGCAATGATAGCTCAGCAGCAACTGTTGTTGCTGTTGTTGTTGCTGCTGTTGCTGTTGTTGTTGTTGTTGTTGCAATATTGGCAATATTGCATTACGTTTCTTTGCATTGGCGCGCTGAATTTGGCGCTGCCTTTGACGCTTGTAGTAGTCGGTGCTTTCGTTACTGCCCGTTTCCGTTGCCATTTCCGCGTCCGTTTCCGTTTCCAGCATATTCTGCGCATCATCCTCTTCGCTCTCCGTCTCCGTCTCCGTCTCAGTTTCCTCCTCCTGCTGCTGTTCCTCCTCCTCCTCCTCATCATCTTGGTTGTCCTCCTCGTTGCTCTCGTCTCCACCGCCGTCTCCTTGCATCACATAAGCATGTGCCTTGTGTAAATTTGTTGCTGCTGCTGTTGTTGTTGTTGTTGTGGTCGTTGCTGTTGTTGTTGCTGTTGTCGCAGCTCCTCTGCTGCTGCTGCTGCTGCTCTGCTTGCTCTCTGCTGCCCCTCCCCCTGTCTCCTTGTCCTGAATTAGAGCCTCGAGGTCACAGCGCACAATTATGCGATCACCTGCAACAAATAACAGATTAATTATAATCGATTACAATCGATTGATTAACTCAATGCAGTAGATATTTTAATTTTGATCATTTTTTGAAAATTGCTAAAATTTACTATTTTAGACACTTTTTCCTCCTTTTCATACAACATTTTTTTGAGAGTCCCATACAAAAAATCATCAAAAATACTAGCAAAGAGATTTTTGAACATTTCTTTGAATTATTTGGAGAAACTTTTGCATCAAAACCTTTTTTGTTTGAGACCGAGGAAAAAAGTCAACACAGTAGACTTTTACAAAAATTCTAAATTTTCATAGGCTACTAAATGGGTTAAGGAAAGTTTTGTATCATTCAAACGGAATTTAAATGAATTAATTAATTAATTTAATGCCAACATTAACATGAAGTAAGTTCAAATTATGAGTGGACTTAACTCTTTGAAACGCAACTACTTTTTACCAGTTAAAAAATAAAAATTGATGTATTATTTAAGTTTTCTAACTTACCTTCTAGCATTAGATTGTAGGGCGGCAACTTGTGGCAGGCCTTGGATGACTTGATCACCTCGAACTCAACGCAGTATCTGAAGAAAATAAGAGAAAAACAAGAAAACGGAAATTAATGAAATGCTTGACTTTACGAAAGTTAAGAAGTTCAAGAGATATTTTTATGCTTAAGTAATGAAGAGATCCTATAAACTTTCCGATATTTATTTTAAAAAGTCAGTTTTTTTATGATCATTTATGGAATGTGTGAAGTCTTCGAAAATCTTAAAGTAAAGAAAACTTTCACAAGTCATAATTTTAGTGAGTTTTGAAAAGATTTCTTACAAAAAAGAATCTCAGACTCAAATTGAAAATGTTATTTTGCACTAATTACGACATAAAGAGTTGAAAAATTTAAAATTTTCGAATTTTCGAAAAGATAAGATGCCTAAAAATCGATTTACTGAGGCAAAGATGTTGTAAGGAAATGAACTAAGTTTGAATGCAGAATGAATTTAGAGCAGTGGAGTCTAAAATGCCAAAGGCCAATCCCATGGAAAAGGAACTCATAATTCTGCCGGCGTCGCAGCCGACACGCGTACAGAGAGTGAGAGTACGCGTGTTCTATGAATAGCACATTCGGCGGCTTGTGCTCTCACGATGCGTGCTCTCTCACAACTGATCGGCTGATGCTTTTTGATGTCAGTCGCTGACAGTGTTGCCAACGCCTCTACACAAAAAAAGGCCGGTTAAGCCCAAAAAAAAGACAAAAAACAGACAGATTTTTTTAAAAAGGACAACAAATCTGGACAAACAATGTTTTCTTATTAATAAATATTATAATAATTAAAACAAATTATCAAAGCTTTAAAAATTACCATAATATTGAAAGTATTAGCTCTTTATTACCCAGTAAAAAATTGTCTACAGCAAATTCATCAATTTTTCTTTTTAAATTTCAAAGTTATTCGACAAACCGAAAATGAATATATAAATTCTATGAGCGACTTAGAACAATGAAAAAAGGATAAATTAAGGATAAAGTAAAATAAATTTAAAAAAAAAACATTTTTCCGGATAGATGACGTTTAAAAACTTGTATAGAAATCGCAATCTTAAAAAGGGCAAAATGTGTCCACAAAAAGGACAAATTGACAGCACTAAGCTGCTTCATGACTTCGTGAAAGGCTATCGATATCGGAAAAACAATATGAAATCGATGCCACATAGTTGTAATTAATAAATTGTATAAGCGACTTAACAATTAAAAACGGATGAATAAAAGGATACAACAAAATAAAAAAGGAATTTTTTCCGGATAGGGGATGTTTTAAAATTTTTCCGGAAATCGCAGTTCCAAAACGGACAAATCTGTCCTCAAAAAGGACAAATTGGCAACACTGGTCGCTGAGCTGCGTTCAATGAGGAGAGAGGAGTACAGCGCTAGACTTTTATCATACACTGCAACTGATGCTTTGCTCTCTTTACGTCTCCAACTGCAACGTTGCGACAGTTCGAATCTGCATCCATTTCATTTGTTCAGTGTAAGGCAGTTAAACGTTTCGTTGACTTCGTGTTTCGCTGCTACGCACACAAGTGCAATGTTTGTTTGCGTGAGTTTGGACACCTCTGATTTAGAGCCATGTTTAAAATAAGATTCCGCTTGGAAATCGGATTCATTTTGGCAAAATTATGAAAATTTAAAGTTGGTCAGATTTTAAAGACAAATACTTTGCAAGTCTACAATTTTTGTTCAGTTTGGCATGAATTTTATCCTCAAAATAAAAAAAGGTATAAGTATAGAGAGTTCAAAAATGCTGGCAAACGGCAGTCCACATCAATTCAAATCAATTGAGTTTTGGCAAAGTTATGAAAATTGAAAGTCCGACAAGTCGCAGCGCATTAAAAAGATTTCATATTGTTGAAAATTGTGAACTAGGAAGGCGATACAAGAAATGAAGCACAAAAAGGAGAAGGTTGGAAGAGAGAGAGAGCGAGAGAGAGAGGGGGAAAGTTGACATCAAAGACACTGAAATCAGGGCGGCTGCTAGTCAACCGGAAATTCGAACTGTCTATTAAGCCTAACAATTTCCGTTTCCGCAAAGCGCAAAACACACACAAAAAGGAAAAAGAAAAAAGAAAATAAAATAAACGCAACGCAGAAACAAATACAAAAGTCGACTGTCAAGTGGCTGACTGTGTTTAAGTGTGCGTAAGAGTGTGAGTGTGTGTGTGTGTGTGTGTGTGTGTGTGTGTGATGTGTGTGTGTGTGTGTGTGATGTGTGTTTGACAGCGTTTTTGACAGAAGGTGTTGCCAGCGGAAATTGCGTCGGATATTCAAATGCGCCCTCAACAAATGCGGCATGTTTATTCATTCAGATTCAGATTCGTTCAGATTCATTCAGATTCGTTCAGTTCAACATTGAACGGATATTTGAGCACTTAGCCAAGGCTTTCAATTGGGCCGAAATTAGCTAAGCTGCATTCAATTGACGCCACGGAAATCAAATTCAATTCTTATAATTGGAATGGGCATCGGCAAAGAATTGTCGATAGTCCGTATGGGCTAATCCAGCGTTGCGAACGTTACATTTAAACATTTCATGCTTAAACTGATACAGCTACCGTTCTATTCGGTACATTTGAATGCAGTTTTCTGGTAAAGGCAGATCTTTGGCAGTACTTTTAAACCTATTTCAAGATAGCAGTCTTGGTGTTTTTTAAAAAGAATCAAGCTTGCGGAAAGTTTCGTTGCGAACGTTACCAAAAATGAAAGTCGATTTGAGGTTAACGTGCATTTTCACATATTTAAGCGAACTTTGCATAATGTATGATATGATTAAAAAAAAACAACTGTTTTTAAAAAACAGAAACTGCAAATAATGAATATTTGTTTTTTTTGTAATCAAAAAATCATTCACTTTGAATAACTTTGAGACACCGAGAATTCATTTATGCATTTTCACCATTATTAAAAAATTTTCAAGTTTTATAGATTTGCTCACAAAATAATGATTAATTTTAAGTCATAATTTTAAGGAATAATAAATTTTTCATGAGTTTTATTTTTTGCCCAAGATAAAACTCAAGTTGTAAATTTGACAAGAATTTAATTTTTTTAAATGGATTATTATAATTGTTTGTCTCGGCTTATTGACTAGGAATATGTATCATTCTTGCCTTTATTCCCTAAGAAAAAGTCAAAACTTTAACTTGAGCTTTATTTTGAGCAGAAAAAAATAAAACTCATGAAATAATGATTATTCTATTCTCAAAAATAATGATTATTGGTTGAGAAGTAAAGTATAACTTAAAATTAATCATTATTTTGTGAGCAAATCTAAAAAACTTGAAATTTATCATTCGGGGGTGCCAACAGATATCGCTTTCACTTGAATTTCACTTCAATTTCATTTCGCTGTGCCACAGGTCAAATCGCACAATAATTTTGTGCGGAATAAACTAGCGCTAAATCCGCTTTCGTCCGATGCTGCCACCTAGTCCAATTTAGATTTTCAAAGTCGGGGGAAGCGATGCCACATTTTTTAGTCAGAATTCGAAGTAAGGTATTTAAAAAAAATATATGGAACCACTTCAGTTTTCTTTAAATTAAGCATTAAAAAAATAGGTAATTTGAGGTAAATCAAGTTTTACCCAAAAAAACCTTTAACTGATTGTGCAAATTGTAAAAACATTTGTCACGAAGAGTTGCCAGATTAATGGCATACAATTGCTAGAGTTGTCGAGTAACTTTTATTTTCTCGCGCCAAATACTTTTAAATTTTTTTTAACTAAACAAAATCAATTATTGCATAAATAAATTAAATTATGTTTATTAAGTAAGAAAAAAAAGAAAGCTTATTGCTCTGCAATGATAAACTTGAAAAAGTTGCTAATCAAACCCTTGGGTAATTTAATCTGAGAAGGTGTCAACCCTTAGCAGCCTAGTTCGAAAAGGTTGGTGAAAATGCTAAGAAATATTAAATCTCTCGAAGTTCTGTGGCATCTCGGAAATTTCCGTGCGGAATTGCTATCTGCGGATTTCTATTTCGCTTGCGATTTCCGTGGCATCCCTGATTATTTCAAATTTTTTGTTATATCACTTATAAAAATTACGGTCCCTGTTAAAAAACATTCCGATTTTCGACAGTTCTAAAATTTTGCCGTGTTGGGATAAGCTGGAAACGCAAAAAAATATTACAAAAAATATCTCAGCTTAATAAAATAATTAATTTTGTCACATATTTTAACACAGCGTTTTTTACATTACTATTATTATTATTTATTATTATTATCTCTCAGATATTACTTTAATATTAAATTTGATTCAATTAAAATTATTCTATAATTAATTCATCTTTAATATAATTAATTTTTTAAACATTTAATATATAAATATTTTTAAATAATATAAATAAAAAATAGTTAAATTAACTAAATAAAACTAAAAGTATATTTTTGTAATTTCTGATTCTGAATTTGCTTTCCATTATGTGCATAGACCTATAAAAAGTCCCATGTCTGTTTTGTCTACTTCTTTGGGCACTTGGCCAACAGCCAAGTCCTCAATTGCCACAGACATTCAGAGATTCGGGCCAAATTAGCCGAGCTGCATTCAATTGACGCCATTCACGGAAATCAAAATCGGCGTCAGACCACGAAAACCAAAAATGGAAAATATAGAAAATATACTCAAAAAACTTGAAGGCGCCGAGCACTTAATTAAGTTGGCTCGAATGGTTCCGGCCAGTCTGTGCGTTTCGGCCTCCATCTTGGCCATAAAGGTAAATTGAAAAGAAGAGAGAAAAAAACAACAAAATGAAAGAATTTCATGTAAATAAACTGCCAGGCACCGCACAAAGTAATAAAAATAAACAAGGCAAATGCACAAAAGTTGACGGCGCCCAGAAATATAATTAAACTCAAGTGGAAAACCTCCCCCGGCCCCGGCCCCGCCCCCTGAGCAACAGACATCTATGAAAGGCAGAGGGTGGAAAAGGGGGAGGGGGGAGGATGGGTAGGGGGAGGGGGAACATCATTTAAGCTGGCCAACAAAAGCGTTTGCTTTCCTGCCTTCAACTTGAGCAAACAATTTTCAAAATTATACATATCTTTCAATTTTAAGCGTAACGATATTTCTATATTTATATCAACTATCGATAAATAAAGCAAACCGCTCAATTTATGTATCGATAAATCTTTGTGCTCTTTAAATTCGTTCTGAATATTAATCGGGCCAGTTCCGAATTCCGAAATCGAGTCGATTTGCCACAAAACGAGTTGATTGCTGTTCCGAATTCCGAATTCCGAAAATCGACAATAATTGTCGTTTTCAAAACGTCGGATTTGAAAATAAATGCCATTTAAAGCATTAAAATAAATACCTAAAATTATAAACTGAAAACTATAATAATGTTGAACATTTTTCGAATCGATTACCATCACTATTTCAAGTTTAAACAGTTGCAGTGTATTTTAAAAGAATTTGTTTAAGAACATCTTAAAAATATTTTATAAAAAACAAAACCGTGCTGTTCCAAATTCCACTTTAATTTTTGTTATCGATACCCAATCTGACAATCGAAAGCTGCTAGAGTTGCTTTAATTGAATAACAAAATTTTAACAACGAAGTTTTAGTCCAAGTTACCTTCTATCTGCTATATTCAAACTGAAATACTTAAAATAAAATCTCGAATCGTTTTCGAAACCGAGTTCGAAAAGTAAAAACAAGCCCATTTCGATCGGAATTGGGAACAGCAAATAGTAAAACGTTCGTTTTCGTTTCGTTTTTACTTTTTGAAAACGTTCGAAATTCGGAACAGGCCTGAATATGAATATTTAAAAAAAAGACAACCAAAAACACCTCCGTCATATAATATTTTAAGAATTGGAAATACGACAAATTGCTTGAGTATTTTTGTCGTTTTTTTTTATAAAATATTTGTGGTTTAGTAAATAATTTTGTTTTTTATATATATTCTTGATCACCATCAACAGCTGTGTCGATATAGCCATGTCCGTCTGTCCATCTTAGAGAGTCTACTATTATTACCTATCTACACACTAAATTGCAACAAGATCGGACCAATAGAAAGCTGGTAATGGCTGATTTAAGTTTCAAGCAATCTGAGTGCCAAAAAGTATGCAATACATTTTTTTTTAAATTTATTTAAATAAGTTACGGGTATCCCAAATTCAGGTGCTCGACTAAGCCTTTGCCGCTTGTTTATTTATTTAATTTTTTTATTTTTTTTTTTGTTTACGAAATTTTTTAGTATTTTGGGTAAATTTATATTATTTTTTATATTCGTGGCATTTTTTTAATTTATTATATTTTTGGGTCTTTTTTGCATTCTTGGAATTTTGTTCATTATTAAATTTCTAATTTTTATTTTGAACTCTTTGAATACATTTTATTCTTAAATATTTATAATAAAGATTTAATATAAGAGTTTATCTATGGCTTATTATATATTCTAGGATGCCACAGAAATCGCTTTCGCTTGAATTTCACTGGAATTTGTATGAAATTTAAGTGAAATTCAAGCGAAAGCGATTTCTGTGGCACCCCCGATTATTTAAATCAAACTAGAATTTCATTATTTTATTACTTAACTCAAATAATAATTTTTTTTTTAATTTTTTTAATGAATGTCACCAATTAATACTTATTTAACAATTTGTATCTTACAAAAATGTAATCGTTACATTGGGATAATATGCTTTTTATCTTTTATTCATATTTTTACTTATTTTTTTCTTATAAAGAACTTGCGATTGACATAAAAATACTCAGATTTCCACTCGGAATACCGCTGTCAATTGGCCTTGTTTGGCTTTTCAGCCATAAAATAAACATGATGAACTCAATGATAAGTAGATTGATAAGCAAATATATTTATTTATTTATTTAGAACTCCCACTCAAAGTTGAAAAAAAGAAAGGGGAAATTCTTGGGGCAGAGTCATGTGTGGATTTTGTGGCTACAGAGTGTGTATATAAATATATATGTGATAGGTATATATACCATATATATGTGTTTAGCTGAGTTCAAAGTTGACATTCTGGCAATTGACATTTGGCCTTTGCACCTCTCTCTCTCTCTCTCTCTCTCGCTCTCACTCTGACCTGTGACCACAACCGCAACCGCAACCGCAAACCCGGAATAAGTCATTTTCTTGTCAAATATTTTTCCACTTCAAAGGGCAGGCAACGTGACACGCCGACAACAGCAACAACAACAACAACAACAACAACAACAATAAAGAGCACAACACAGGCACTTATAAAAGTATTTGCACTTGTTTATATGAAAAGCAAACACAAATAAAAAGAAAACACAAAAAATAAAAATAAAATTGTGAAATTGTCTTTGGCACATCGACGATTTTATACCCTAGAAATGTTGACAATTATCAAATTAGCTGCGTTTTAAAAAAAAATAATATTTATAATAATTATCTTAACAAACATAAAAGATGTATACAGTGGCTCACAGCTTATTTCAACCAGCACAAAAAGTAACTTTATTCAATAGCTTCAATTACAATTAGCTAAAAAACAAACCTAATCAAAAGTATTCACAGAAAACTAAAGATATATCAACTCATGATTTGAAAATATTGAAAATATTCGAAAATTTTTGAGTTTATGTAAAAATCAACTTTTTTAACTTTTTTCGTCGATTTTTTAAAAAAAATGTTGGGATGCAAAAAAATTCTACAAACAATTTTAAAAGTGTCTGCAAAAAAAAATTTCAAAAATCTCTTTGCTAGTATTTTTTATAATTTTTTGAAAATGCATCCCAACATTTTTTTTAAAAATTCGAGGAAGAAAGTTGAAAAAGTTGATTTTTACATAAACTCAAAAATTTTCAATATTTTCAAATTATGAGATGATATAGCTTTAGTTTTCGGTGGATGAGGTTAGTTTTTTAGTTAGTTGTAATTGAAGCTTTTGAATAAAGTTGCTTTTTATGCTGGTTGAAATAAGCTGTGAGCCACTGTATATACATAAATTTCATTTTTGACTCATTGCGTTAGCTATCATTATTTAATTAGCTAAATTATTAAATTTAAATTAAAACTTAGAGCTACGACTTCAATTTAAGATAAAATAAATTTATAGTTATTTTGAAATTTTGGTGTTTGGATCTTTATCTTTAATTAAAATATCCAAATATTCGTTAAGATTTGATCAAATTTAAAAAATATGAAATTAAATTGCATTTATTTTTAAATTGATTAAAAAAAATATAAATTTTGAATATAATTTTTTGTAAAAATAAGAAAATAATTGAAATTTTTGTTGAAATTCTAATATAAATTAAAAGTCGTTAATTTTTGCGACTTTGAAATTAAGTCCGAAATAGAAAGGCTTTACTATTTGAGGGAGTTTTTCTTAAAATTTTTAATATAATTTTAATGAATTTTGCCCTGCCTTTTTGAATGCGTTACATAGTTGATCACAAAGTTAAGCTACCCTTTAAAAGCGTACAAATACGAGGCAGTTTCTGATACTCCACCTACCGAAAATAATTGCTTGACAAAGTTGCCGCTTGTCCTACTCCTCCTTGCTCCTTTTCTCTCCCTACCCATCTCCCTCCTTTCCTCCATTACATTTCTCTAACGTCTAGCTCTTCTGAACGCTACCCAGTCGGAAATGCCGCAGAGCGGAAACGAAAATGACGCGGCGACATCTCAATTTGGATTTAGTCGCTGGCAGCACCAAATGCAACATGCAACATGCAACAGGGTCCTTGGACACTCCGGACACTCCGGACTCCGGTCCGGTTTGAGCCCCGAGTTAAATCCCCCACTCCGAGTCGCAGACCAAGTCCAAAGCACTCCAGTTGAGCTCAGGGACACACAGTGGGACAAAAGACTAGATTAGCTCATATTAATTTGAATTTTTGTTACACTCATAATAATTATAATAATACTAGTAATAATAATAGTTTCTTTAATTTTAAAATATCCAGCTTAAAAAATATAAGAAAAATGGAAAAAAATAGAGTTTAGTATATTTAAATAAGTTTAAAAGTATATGAAAATTAAAAATAAGAATTAAAAATGGTCGGATAAAGTATTTTGACAAAACTATAGTTAGATCTACTCGTAATTTGAACTTACATCATGTTAATTTTGGCATCAATGGAAAGGTCATTAAAATTCCGTTTGAATGATACAAAACTTTCCTTAACCCATTGAAATTTTTGAATTTTGGAAAAAGTCTACTGTATTGACTTTTTTCCTCGGTCTCATACAAAAAATGTTTTGATGCAAAAAGTTTCTCTAAAAGTGCTTTCAGACGAGCGTGTTTTCACCGACACTTTTTCACCGTCGGTAAATTTTGCCATTCACACAATTCGCATCGGTTGTCAAACAAAAATACCATCGGTTTTTTTCTTACAGAACCTGGTCACACTCTGAAAAGCTCCATACAAAAGTGCCTCAATCTAGTAGGCATTCGACCGACACAAAAAACCGATGAAAATAGGACGTGTTCTATGTCCATCGGTGAGCACCGGTGAAAAGCCGACAGTTTTTTGACAAAAAGTGTGGGTGACAAAATCCTCGTCTGAAAGCACTTTAAACAATTCTAATGGTGACTGCCAAAATTGTTGTTCAAAAATATCTTCACTAGTATTTTTTATGATTTTTTGTACGGGATGATCTCAGAATGATTTTGTACGAAAATGAAGAAACAGTGGCTAAGAAAGTCATTTTGGGAAATTTTCAAAAATCATAAAAAATACTAGCAAAGAAAACAATTTGAAAACAATTTTTTGCAGTCACTATTATAATCGCTTAGAAAAACTTTGTGCATCAAAACATTTTTTGTTTGAGACCGACGAAAAAAGTCATAAAGTCACTACAAAAATTCGAAATATTCAATGGGTTAAGGAAAGTTTTGTATCATTCAAACGGAATTTAAATGACCTTTCCATTGATGCCAAACTTGGCATAAAGTAAGTATGATAATGTAAGTATGTATGATAAAAGTCTAGCGCTCTACTCCTCTCTCCTCATTGAACGCAGCTCAGCGACTGACTTCAGAAAGCATCAGCCGATCAGATGCTTCGTGAGAGAACAAACAGCCGAACACATGCATTGGGAGAGAGCAAGCCGCAGAGTGTGCTATTTATAGAACTCGCGTACTCTCACTCTCTGTACGAGTGTCGACTGCGACGCCGGCAGAATTATGAGCTCCTCTCCCATGATATAGGCTCTTGGGATTTATGGACACCACTGCTTTGTTTTAACTTTTTTTTTAATTTTAAAATATATATTTATTTTATCCATTCATTTTATCAGGTTAAGGAAAGTTTTGTATCATTCAAACGGAATTTAAATGGCCTTTCCATTGCTGCCAAACTTGGCATAAAGTAAGTATGATAATGTAAGTATGTATGATAAAAGTCTAGCGCTGTACTCCTCTCTCCTTATGGAACGCAGCTCAGCGACTGACTTCAGAAAGCATCAGCCGATCAGATGCTTCGTGAGAGAACAAACAGCCGAACACATGCATTGCGAGAGAGCAAGCCGCAGAGTGTGCTATTTATAGAACTCGCGTACTCTCACTCTCTGTACGAGTGTCGACTGCGACGCCGGCAGAATTATGAGCTCCTCTCCCATGATATAGGCTCTTGGCATTGTGGACACCACTGTTTTGTTTTAACTTTTTTTTTAATTTTAAAATATATATTTATTAACTCTATCATTATTCAGAGAACTGCACAAACAAAGAGATCTTCCCACAGTGCATTATGCGGTCCGAGTCCGAGTCTCGGGCTTTTGGTTTTGTGCCCCAGCAAAGGAAACACTTCGTGGCGCTTCAGTGAGTCTGCGACTGAGACTGAAAAGGGGGAAATGTTAAGATACTCTGTTGGACTTTTTGGTTATTTCTTTCCGGTCTGTCCTTCTCCGTCCTTTTCCATCGTTTCCTTCATTATTCTTCATACTTGCCATCTTTTTAATGATGATTGAGCAGCGCGCAAATCTTGTTGCATACTTTCAATGCAAAGCGGATTTTTTAGGGGCCAAGTGTGAGTTTCGGGTAGTTACACTCAGAAAAAATACATGCTATGTTTGAGGAAATTGTCATAAAATTAAAGTTGTCCTTAAATTGACAGCAATTTTCAAATATTGTAATTATGTAATGAAAGTTTATATATTATATATCTTATTATTTTAGCAACTTTCTTAAATTGAAAAAGCTCGAGCTAAATTATTTTTTTAATATTTAGGGTTTTCTTTTCGTTTATTTAAAAGAAATTCATCCTATAGTCTTAAATAAAATTCCTAAAATTGAGGACGATTTTCTAAATCTCTCGTCTGATAAAATTCTAAAATTGAGGTCCTTTTTCAGATGGATTCTAAATTTTGGTTCAAAAATGTATAGCGCGAATGATTTTTTAGAGTGTAGAAAGGGACTGAGACTGTGGATTGGACATGGGCATCCACTGGCTGGTGCTTAGTGGTGCTGTGGTCCTTGCTGAGGTCCATGCTGTGGTCCTTGCCGAGGTCCTTGGTGGTTGCCTTGGTGGCCGTTTGGTTCATTGTCCTTGCAGCGACAGTTTCGCTTCGCTGAACGATGTGTCCATATATATTATGCATAGATTAGACTCTCTTTCTCACCACTCCTCTCCCTTTCACTCCCTCTCACGCCATCTCTGTCTTTATTAAATCGAATTCTCTTTCGTGTAATTGATATTGATAAAGTGTGGGGTTAGAAAAGCGGGTGGGAGGAGGTTGGTAAAACGTCTATAATTCTATAATTAGCACTGCAAATAGAGCATGAGATTTGGACAACGGGGCGTATGATATGAATATGAATTAAAATTGCATAACTATTTTAAAACGAACCTTATGCAATTTGTCGAAAATAAATAGCTTTAATATCTTTTATTTATTACTTATTTATTACTTTTATTTATGACTTATTTAATTGCTTGTATTTTAAATCATTAATTTATAAATAAAAATTTAAAAATAACCTTTTTATATTTGCTTCCAAAAAAGTTTTAGCATTCTAAAACTGAGCTTTATAGAAAATATATTAAAAATTGTTCAAATGATAACTTAATTATTGTTTTAATTTTATAACTTATTTCCTAGTTTATCTCAAGTTCTGGTGAATTAAATAAGCGAATAAAAATAAAACATTCTCACTTAATTTTTTTCTATCTTTCTTTTGTTGTGCTACTATCTTTCTCTTTCTCTTTCTCTTTCTCTTTCTCTTTCTCTTTCTCTCTCTCTCTCTCTCTCTTTCTCATTTTCTGTTTCTCTTGAGTGTCCTCCTTATTTTCTCTCTTTTGTTTTTGCTTTATCCCGTCAGTGACTGCATAATTCAATTTGAAAGGCAGACTTTTGAGTGCCCCTAAAAGTATGCAAAGCAAAAAAGCCCACACACGCGCACACACACACACACGCACACATAGATAAACTGGGCATAAAAATGAAGCAGCGTTTTGTCTTTGCTATACTCGTCGCTGAAAAATGTTTGGTTGGGTATATTGTATTCGTTGCAATGTATGCAACAGGGTTAAGAAAGCAACTTCAACTCTATATAGATATAAGTATATTCCTTCTACTTACGCATTAAGATCAGATAAATATAACGATAGTTATACAAATATTCTGTAATTTCTAAATCAAATTTAAGGATACAATTTAAATGTCGGGCATGATCCTATGAACTCTAAAGCAGCGGTGTCCATCATGACAAGAGCCTATCGCATGGTACAGGAGCTCATAGTTCTGCCGGCGTCGCAGCCGACACACGTGCAGAGAGTGAGAATACGCGAGTTCTATAAATAGCACATTCGGCGGCTTGTTCTCTCACGATGCGTGCCCTCTCACAACTGATCGGCTTATGCTTTCTGATGTCTGTCGCTGAACTGCGTTCAATGAGGAGAGAGGAGTACAGCGCTGGACTTTAATCATGCACTGCAACTAATGCTTTGCTCTCTCTACGTCGCCAACTGCAACAATGCGACAGTTCGAATCTGCTTTCATTTCATTTGTTCAGTGTAAAGCAGTTAAACGTTACGTTCACTTCGTGTTTCTCTTCTTCGCACACAAGTGCAATGTTTGACTGTGTGAGTTTGGACACCACTGTTCTTAATCATTGATTGTTTGGATTAAGATAAGGAACACATCTGTTTATATTTGATTTGTCTAAAGGGTATCTCATAGTCGTGTTTCAACTATAGCCATTTCCGCTGTTTTTATTTCCGTCTATTATTTGGTTTAATGAAAATAAAGTAGCAGCTTCTACGCATTTTTATGGCTTTTTTTCTAACTGTCAACTGTCGGTTGGTTTTACCTGCTATGCAAATGAGACGCATATAAATAGAAAGAGAGAGGGAGAGAGAGAGAGAGAGAGAGAGAGAGTCAGATGGAGAGACAATCGCTCATAAAATCTGTCAATTCGCTGAATGTTTGTCTTCAATTTTCACTCACAAAACATGACTTAAAGGCTACAAATCAATTTTTTTCGCCCTGCCCCACGTCAATCTATCCATCTCTATCTCTCTCTCTGTCTCTGTCTCTTTCTATCTGCCTCCTTTTCTTTTTGCCCCCCTTGGATTGCCTGTAAATTTATGCGGTCCAAGCTAATCCTCTTGGGGATTTTTCCCTTAAAACGTTTTATTGTTGCCCTCGCTATCTTTCTTTCTCACTCTCTCTCTCTCTCTCTCACTCTCTCTCTCTCTCTCTCAGCAGGTGTGGCTGATTTTCCTACTGTGTTCTGCCTACTTTAAGGCCTGTCGACTGCAGATTTCCCAGCTGCCTTGTAAATTTATCGCATTAAAAAGTGTGAATTTCGCTCGACTGCCAAAGGGGCTGCTCTCTATCTCCCTCTCTCTCTCTTCCTCTCTCTCTCTCTTCTCCTCTGACTTTTGTAATTTCTTTCCTTGTTCAACTTGAACTGAGCAACCGCTTCGCACACTGTCATTATGTAAATGAAATTGTGGCGAAATTATTGTTTTTATTTTTCCTCCCTTTTCTATTTATTTTTTCTCTCTCTCTCTCTCTTACAACTTCTTTCTTATTTCTTTGTTATTTGCGTAATTTATTTATGTATTTTCGAACCCAAGTTTTGTTATTTTGTGCCCATTTCTCCTTCTACTTTTACTTTTCCTTCTCCTTTTCCTTTCAATTTCTCATTGTTTATTCTCGAATTTGAGTACATAATTCATAATTTGTGTTGTCGTCCTTTCATATCAAGGAATCAAATCATAAAAAAGCAATAAAAGTTTGTCGCTAGTTAACAAATCATTGGGACAAGTGAATTTGGAACTTGTCAGTGGGTCAAAGGTCGCTTCTTTTTGTACATGGGCATTTCCACAGAAGGTCCAACTCGTTTAATAACGTTAAATTGATCAAAAACTTAATAATTCAGGCGTGTTCCGGTTTTCACTTTTCACTTTTTAGCATATATGTAAGTGTTTGAAAATTATCGTTTTTCGCTTTATCGCTCATCAACTCACAGTGAAATCAATCCGCTGAAAGTTAAAGAATTTCAATTCTGACAAATCTTAACGAAAGTGAAATTCGGAACAGGCCTGATTGTGAAATTTTCTTCCAAAAATGTATTCAAGTTATTTATTTAAGCAATATACGATAGAAGAAATTGAATAGGATAAACATATAAACAGGATAAATATATAAACATTGGAATAAATTCACTTTTTCTATATTTTTGCCCATTTTTTTTAAAATTGACTTCCAAAATGGACTGTTTTTATTCTAACGATTACACTAAGAAGGATAGTAAGATTGTAACATAAACCATTTTAATTCAAAGAAATATATTGAATGTTTGATTTAAAACAAGTTTTTCAAATTGCTTCGATTTGATGACAAAAATTCTTGTCACAAATCTTGTCACATTCGCGATGTCGCGTTTACAATGTTACAAATCACTAATAAAACTTGTAAAATTAATCAAATATATCAAACTAATTCCTATAAATAGAAAACTACATTATTTTATATTAGTTTACAAGTATTTTCTTCCAAATTACTCGCCACATTTCGCAGACTTTCGCATTTTTCAGTCATGACTTTCATTTTTTGTCGCGTTCGCGATGCATTGTTTTCTATAAATCATTCGAAAACGACATGTCCTCAAATCTTGTCTTTTATAATAAAAATAGTGTTGATAAAATGCATTAAACACGTGGAATAAACATTTTTGAAAATTTTAATTTTTGACATTTTTTTTTTGTAATTTAAGGACGTACGAATGTCGCGTTCGCGATCCTAGAAATACCCATATTCCTTTGTTTTCCTTACGCTGTTTTGAAACTTGGTTCGATTTTATACAAACAAATTATTTTCTATTCTTATCAAATTGTATTTAATTTTTAAACCCTTAAAACTTTTAAATATTGAATTTGTAATCCTATTAAACTATTTAATAATGAATTTCCTCTATTAAATTAATTTATTTTTTCACTTATTACAATTTTCTAGAAAATGTTTTTGTACTCATTGTTAAATTGTTTAAATAGGGAGTTTAATTTACAGATTTAAAGAATAAAAATAAATTTGAAGGTCTCTCAGATATATTTAATAAGTAAATAATATTTTCAAATATATTTTTAATGTTAAGTATTTTGTACAACATTTTAGTGCTCCAATTCAAGCTTAGATATTTTATCTTTAATATATGCATAAGTTAAATAAATAATAATATGGTTGTATTAAGAACGTATTTTTAGTTAAAGAAGATTACGAAAAAGTGAAAGAGAGAGAGAAAGAGAAAGAGAGAGAGAGAGAGAGAGAAAAAAAACAAAATAATGCCCAATTGAATCCAAATAAAAAAACATAAAATAATAAATTACAGATTTAATTTAATTTTGTATCCTGTTCGTGGGAAGTGGACAACAAAAGAAGCAACAACAAAAATGCCCAGAAGAAGAGGCAGAAGCAGAAGACGAAGAAGAGAGAAACACACCATAATAAACGGCATTTGATGAGCAACGAAAGCACTTAAAAGAAAAAACGAAATAAAGAAAACCACAAAATGACAACAAAACACAAGTGAGAACCAAGTCGAGATGCTCGACTGTTCAATGCCCAGCAACCTTAACAATCACCATAAATAAAAAAAAGGGAGACAAAGTAAAAATTACAAACAAAAATTTCAGATTATATCTAGTATATCTATAATATTTTTAATCGCGATTTGATTCCATTTTATCTAACTTTTATAGTCTCTGAGATCTAAATGTTTTCACACAATCACAGCGAAACATGAAGTCACAAAACGTTTAACTGCTTTACACTGAACAAATGAAATGAAGGCAGATTCGAACTGTCGCATCGTTGCAGTTGGCGACGTAAAGAGAGCAAAGCATAAGTTGCAGTGTGGATAAAAGTCTAGCGCTGTACTAGCGCTCTCTCCTCATTGAACGCAGCTCAGCGACAGACATCAAAAAGGATCAGCCGATCAGATGCTTCGTGAGAGAACAAAAAGCCGAAGACATGCATCGTAAGAGAGCAAGCCGCCGAGTGTGCTATTTATAGAACACGCGCATTCTCACTCTCTCTCTAGACATGTGTCGGCTGCGACGCCAGCAGAACTATGAGTTCCTATTCAATACGACAGGCTCTTGGCATTGTGGACACCACTGTTTTATATTCTCTGAGATCGAAGTGCTTTTAGATGGACCGACAGTCATGGTCACAAACTTAGAAGCATGTGTACTATTTTGGGTACTGGGCTAACTACAGTGAGCACAGAGAAAGGAAGTGAGAGGGGGAGAGAGAAAGAGAGGGGGAGAATTCGGTTTTGGGACACGTGATTGATGTACGCTTACTTATTGTGGCATACAGACGAATGAAGGTGAACGCCGGACTCCACTTACTGTTTTTGCAATCAGCAATACACACACACACACACACACACACACAATTGTCTATTGTCTGTCAGCGTGTGTGTGTGTGTTTGTGTGTGCTAAAAAACACACCGAGTCCAAGTCCAGTAAATAGTCGTACTTACAACGTACAACGAATAGCGACATTCAATAAACTTTGTTTGGCTTTGTCTCTCGTTTGCATACCCTGTAGCTGCATAGCTTAAGCAAAACGGGTATGCTACCCTTGAGTAATTTGATCTTACACTTTTCAGAAATGTATATTCTAAATAATTTTGGATTGCTTTTTAAGTAGATTGTATTTAATTGGAAGAAAAACCACAAAATGTGAGAGTTATAAATTTAGTAAATAAAAAATTCGCCGTCAGTGCGAGCTTTTTTTTGATTTTGCTGCTTGTGCGACTGGCTGGAGGTAGTACTGCATGTGTACAGTAGTCGGATAAAGTATTTTGACAAAACTTAGTTAATCAACTAAACATTTTTGGTATGGGATGACCTCAGAAAAATTTTGATTGAAAAATAGCAAAAAGTGGCTAAAATAGTAATTTTTAGCAATTTTAAAATAAATCCTAAAAATATTAGCGATTTTTGAAAAACTTGCAGTTACTATGAGAATTTTGTGGAGAAATTTTTTGCATCAAATAGTTTTTTTAAAAAAGTAGACATACAAAAATTCGAAATTTTCAATGGTCACTCAATGGGTTAAGGAAAGTTTTGTATCATTCAAACGGAATTTAAATGACCTTTCCATTGATGTCAAAATTAACACGAAGTAAGTTCAAATTATGAGTGGATTTAACACTTGGTTTTGTCAAAATTCATTAACCGATCATTGTATATTTTGGTTTTTTGATCTTAATCGAGATCAGCGACTTTTCGACTATCTGGCGTCCATTTAAAACATAAATTCAAAAGAATTGCAGAGTCAGTTTTTATGATTTTCGATTTATTTCATTCGATTAATCGCTGTTAAGTTCTGTTCACATAAATATGGATAAACTTACATTATAAACTTAAATGCTTTACAGGGTATTTGCATAGTTGAGAGTGCTGTGTGTCTGTCAGTTTTCTTTCCATTATTTCTACTGCTTTTTTATTTTTTTCGAGCTATCATTTTCTGTGTTGAACGCTTGACGCTTGGACAATCGAAAAACGAAAGAAAGAAAGACATCAAGGAGACTTGAGGACAGGCCGCAGACGTTTGTTTGGCCGACAGTTGAGAATGGAGAACAATTGAGAACTGAGACACAGTCAGAGTCAGAGTCACAGTTGAAAGCTAAACGTCATAGAGCAACCTGTCATCTAAGGAAATCATCAAGATTTTCATTTCCACGAAAAACACAAAATGCTCCATAAGGATAAAGGATGAAAATTAACAGCGCGTCAAATCAGGGCGGGATTTTCTACAATTTTTATGCGTCTTTTATGATGGATTTTTATTGCTGCCGCTTATGCTGATGTTGTTACTCCGTGTCCTTCAGTTCCTCGAGGTTCCCTACTTATTTACTACCTTCCTGTTCCTTGAAACATGAAATTGTTTGCATGCCGTGTGCCATAAAATACAACAGCTAGCAAATTTCACATTAATACTAAAACTTTTTGTGTTCCCCTTCTTTCTGCTTTCTGTCTTCTGTTTTTTCGCTTTCTGCATTTCATTTGTTTTACTAATACCGTAAAAACGGATTTGGATAACGATTTTGCACACCTTTAGCATAGGACTCCAAAAATGAATCGTAAATCAAAATCAATGAAAATCGTGCGTAAAAAAAGTCAAGACCTCGTCAGCAGAATATCGATTGAAATTCAAGTCGATTTATTTTTTACTGAAGAATTAAAGGTTTAGAAGATTTTCTTTGAATTCGGTGCTTAGAAAATCATATTACTAATACTTTGTGAGTTTCAGATAGGTGCGAATAATTCAAGTATCAAACTTGCTTTGAAATTGCAAGATTTTAGCATAAACTTTCAATATTTTAAGCCAGTCCAAAGTGCCGAAAGCCTATTCCATGGGATAGGAACTCATAATTCTGCTGGCGTCGCAGCCGACACAAGTACACAGAGAGAGAGCATACATGTGTTCTATAAATAGCACACTCGGCGGCTTGTGCGCTCACGATGCGTGTGTTCGGCTTTTGGTTCTCTTACGACGCATCTGATCGGCTGATCCTTTCTGAAGTCAGTCGCTGAGCTGCGTTCAATGAGGAGAGAGGAGTACAGCGCTAGACTTTTATCATACACTGCAACTGATGCTTTGCTCTCTCTACGTCGCCAACTGCAACGATGCGACAGTTCGAATCTGCTTTCACTTCATTTTGCCAGTGTAAAGCAGTAAAACGTTTCGCTGCTACGCAATTTGTGTGAGCTTGGACACCACTGCTTAAGAATATAAGTTATAGATGATTTCCTTTGAATTCAGTACTTAGAAATTCATATTACTAATACTTTTTGGTTTTCAGATAGACGGAAATAGTTCAGGTAACAAATTTTCCTTGATTTTTAATACTTACTCATGGTCCCGATTGTGCTTGTAGCTGTCACGATAGTGGGAATGAAGATTGCGATGAATATCGCCGCTGTCATTTGCACGTCGCTTGTGGGAGAGAGCTGCAGGAAGAAGAAGAGCCATTTCTGAAAGTAAAAAAAAATTTAAATTATTTTAAAATTTATTTTTATTAAACATTTTTCAATTGTATTTCTATTTGGCATTTCGATTTCTGAAAGTGGAAGAATGGGAGATTTATAGGAATCTCTTATGCATATTGTAAGTCGATTCCCTATAATTGACTCTCAAAATTGAAGACTCTCTAAGACTCTCAAAATTTTGAAACAAACAACACAATAACACAACAACAACAACACACAAAGGGCTATATCAGCTTACCAGCTATTTTGTCACTTTTGTGACTTGGAATTCTCAACTGGTTCTAGCTGATAATAGAGACTGGCATTTCTTGAAATGGATATAGTGTCAAATCGACATTATCAGACCTCAAGCCAGCTAAAACATACTTAGATTTAAGATTAATGTTGTAATGTGCAAAGATGTACCAATTATATATCTTTTTTAATATTCATAAAATAAATATAATTAAGTATTTCCTATTTGTTATGTTCTTAATGTTTTTCAATGTTGGTATTTTTTTTAATTAACGCTGCTTTGTTTAATTCTTTAATTAATTTCATTTATTATCTTAGTTTATATATCTTATTTATTTATTCATATACGAATATTCAGAATTTGTATGAGTTACGTATGGAAAATCAATTTGTAAACACGCTGCGTCAAATGTTTGCCATGTCACGTGTTTATCAAAGGATCTGTAGATATGAGGCTGAGGATGAGGCTTAAGTGGAAGAGGTGTCTGTAATTTCATCAGCTCGAGCGGAAGAGTGCGTGCCACAGTGCGTGCCACAGTGTGTGCCACAGTGTGTGCCACAGCCTGAGGTTGTGCCACACGTGTCACATTTTTGTCTCAGTTTCGCATTTCGCCCGATGTTTGCATTGCTCAGAGCGAAATCAAAACATGCCATTAGACGGCAACGGAATAACAAAATGAGGGCGGGAGGAGGCAACATCAGCTGACAAAAACAACAAGCAACAAACAGCAAACTGAGAACCGGGAACAGAAAACAGAAAACAACCCGACGGCGATGCCAACAACGAACAACAACCTTGGCGCCCAACGTGGGGGGAAGCGGATGGAAAAAAATGAAAAAAAAAAATATCGCTTCCAAAAGGTTTACTTGCTTATAGTAAAATATTTAAAATTGCAATGATATTATTAAATAAACTTTTTACTTTAATAGTAACGATACAACTAACTAACTAAGCAATTGAATATAATATTTATTCCTGAACTCTAGCTCTATGCAAATTTGGTTGAGAAAGCTCTTAAAACAACATAGTTTTTTATACTATTCAAATCGAATTTCGCTAAACAGCAGCGTTTTTTCACATTGAACTTCTTTCATCTGTGTTGTGTGAAAATGTCAGTCCTCTAGGTGTTATCGTTTGGGCCAACAACGAACAACACCCTTGGCGCCCAACGTGGTTGAAGCGGATGGAAAGAAAATTAAAAAATATATATATCGCTTTCAAGAGGGTTACTTGCTTATAGTAAAAAATTTAAAATTGCAATTATAATATAAAATAAACAATTAACTTTAATAGTAACGATACAACTAACTAACTAAGCAATTGAATATAATATTTATTCCTGAACTCTAGCTCTAGCTCTAAAAAAAACAAAGTTTTTTATACTATTCAAATCGAATTTCGCTAAACAGCAGCGTTTTTTCACATTGAACTCCTCTCATCTGTGTTGTGTGAAAATGTCAGCCCTCTAGCTCTTATCGTTTGACCTCCACAATCATCAGTCTGTAAGTGAATCAGTTAGTCAAGACAAAGACTTTTATATACACTGGTCGGCATATATATTTTGACAACACTTAAAGTTAAATCTCACAATTTGAACATACTTCATGTTAGTTTTGACCTCAATGGAAAGATCATTTAAAATTTCGTTTGAATTATACAAAACTTTCCTTAAACCATTGAAAATTTCGAATTTTTGTAATGACTTTGTGACTTTTTTCTCAATCTCAAACAACAAATGTTTTGATGCAAAAAGTTTCTCTAAGCAATTCTAATAGTGACTGCAAAAAATGTTTTTCAAAAATCTCTTCTCATATATTGACTAAAATAGAACTTTTCAGCAAATTTCATTGAACATATTCATTTCTAATAACATGATTTATCAAAATTCATCTAGAAAATCAATTCCACAAAGTAAATATACCTGTTCAGACTTAAAGTAACGGGTATGAAAAGCTCACGTTCGACTGGGCCAAAAGTCAGTTACCGTAACTGTTGCCGTTACCAACATTAACGAGTAGGGGGAGGAGGAGGAGGAAGTGTTGCAACTCGGCTGACAACACGTGCCACATGCGACATGTGGCAAGTCTTGAGCTCAACTTCTGGAGTCTAGTGTAGTCTACTGCAAATTGTGAGGTCTACTAACTACTTACTACTTAGTAGTTTCTGCTAATTGACACTAATTTGTTAAGCTTCAGTGTGAAACAGGAGCAAAGCGAGAGAGAGTGAGGAAGAGAGAAGGGGAGAAATGGAAAAGGAGAAAACATCAATATCTGCAAACAGTTCTAATGTCAGTTCTAGACATTTTTGGGTAAACAAATGATGATGGTCTGGGCTCAACGTTTTACTGCTTTACACTGAAAAAATGAAGTGAAAGCAGATTCGAACTGTCGCATCGTTACAGTTGGCGAAGTAAAGAGAGCAAAGCATCAGTTGCAGTGTATGACAATAGTCTAGCGCTGTTCGCTCTCTCTTTATTGAACGCAGCTCAGCGACTGACATCAGAAAGCATCAGCCGATCAGATGCTTCGTGAGAGAACAAACAGCCGAAGACACATATCGTGATAGAGCAAGCCGCAGAGCGTGCTATTTATAGAATACGCGTATTCTCGCTCTCTGCACTTGTGTCGGCTGCGACGCCGGCAGAATTATGAGCTCCTTATTCAATAGGACAGGCTTTTGGCATTTTGGACACCACTGTTTTAGAGTATATTTATTTTTTTTTAAATTGCCATAAATCAAAGACTGAAAAGGAGTGGAAATAGGGGCTGTAAGAGGGGCAAGGAGGAAGGGCTGATAACAGTGTTGCCACTACAGTTGTTTTTCTCGTCAATATAGATTTTTTTAATAAAAATGTGTTTTTAAAACATACTCCAATAGAAATAATCAGTAATTGTTTTGTCAAAGAAAATAATGTAAATATACATACATATTTGTCTAGTAAGTTGTAATATATAGATAGAGAGAATGAGAGATACGTAGACAGAAAGTGAGGAGAGAGAGGGAGGAAGAGAGAGAGAGAGAGAGAGAGAGAGGAAGGTGAGAGGAATAGCAAACAGTTGCTATGCTGCACACATATGTATTGCATAATTTTGGGCGCCAGAAGCCCCACAGCTTATGCAAATTTAACAAGTCAAGTGCCACAGAGTCAAACACACACACACACATACAGACACACGCACACACATACAGACACACATACACATTTGCATAATCAAATGGCATATTGTTGTGGAAAGTCTGCTTGCCTCAGTTACATTTTTCATCTTGGACGATTATCAACTTGGCCAAGCAACACACACACACACATATGCATACATACGCACACACTCATACACTCACTCGCACTCACACTGTCACACTAATACATTTGCAAGTTAATTGGAATTTAGCACATGGCCCGTAATTCACATCCCGTTCACAGTCTTGGACTCAGTGTGTGAGAGAGAGTGTGTGTGTGAGAGAGTGTGAGTGTGTGTGAGAGAGTGTGTGTGTGAGTAAATGAGAGTGTGCAGCAATTATTTTTATAACGTTAATGAGCTCTGCGCATTATTGTGGCTGCCGATGGCGACGACGACGACGACGATGAAAATGACGACGATGATGATGGCGACAGTCAGCAGCAAAATTGTGCGCACGTCATGGCTACACTGCACGAAAAAGAAAGTTGAAAAAGCATATTCAACTTGACAAAAACTGTTACTCCAAGACATTCTAATCATTTAAAATTGAATTTTAAAAAATGTACTAAGCTAAAATTTATAATACAGTCGAATTTCAATAACTCGAATCACCATTGTCCAAAGAAAATGTTCGAGCTATGGAGATATTCGACTTATAGAGTTATTTTTCATTTAGCTCCAGTTAGAGAGAAATTCGAGTTATGGAAGTTCGAGTTATGGATGTTCAACTGTACTTTGAGAAATACAGTCGAACTTCCCTAACTCGAACTTCTCTAACTCGAATTTTCACTAACTCGAACAAAATCGAGTGGCAATAGCGTTTACTGAGCGAATTTCATACAAATCTGCTTCCATAAGTCGAATTTCTCCTTAACTCGAACAAAAATATTGGGCCGTGCTTCTGTAAGTCGAATTTTCCGGGAAAATCTCCAATAAAGTTTAAATTTTTTTTCGTTTCTGTTATATGCTTTTGTTACCGGCTCGATTGGATATGTAATATTGATGTACATTAACATATGGTGATGTAATATGATAGAATATTGCATCAACAATTACATTAGCTGGTGAATTAGCTTCAGGAAAGACGTACTTTATGCACTTCTTTGTTAGCTTATCAGCGCAAGATTATTTAAATTATTAAATTAAATTATTAAATATTCAATCTTATTAGTTAGGGATTTCGAGAGTGGTCCAGCTTTCTCAGCGAAAACAGCTGTCATTATTTTAAAAAATATAAAATTAACAATGATGTCATTTGAACCGGGAACTTCTTCTGGATGATACAGCAAAAGATATCGACAGGTCTTGAACAAACTGGAATCCTTTTTTGTTGAAAATAACAAGAAAAATTTGCAATTTGAAATGTAGTTATGAATGAATGCATTTGTAGTTTCTTTTAAAAAACTTAAAAAAAAAATTCCCTAACTCGATGTCTCCCTAACTCGAACTTTTTTCTTGGATAATGGTGATTCGAGTTAGGGAAGTTCGACTGTATAAAAAATTCAATTTTTAAAATCAAGTTTACATACAAAAATTAAATTACTAGTGCCATAATCATTAGTTTTTTACAACTTGTAGCTCCACGATGTTAAATAAATAGTTATTAAATATTAAGCACAAAATTAAAAAAAAACTGTTTTTTTTGAATGCAGTTAAAAACCCAATGTTTGTAAATGTTCAAATTTAATTTAATGAATATTAAAGTCAATAGAATGAATAGAATTTTGAACAAGCAACTAAAATTAAGTTAACAAACATATTTATAGAAATAATAACAATTAAGAATTTATATAATTTGTATAAATATATTTTTTATTTTTAATATAAGATTAGTTATTAATTTTAATTTATTTTAAAGTGGAAACTTTTTCAAATACAAGGTTGAGAACATCTACGTACATATTCTTTAAGAATTAAGGTGTATCAAAATTAGTTACTCAACGAACTCTCTCAGTGTAAGTACCTCGACATTCAGCTCACCTGTAAGTGGCATTGGGTATTTGTAGTGTAGTGTCACACACACCACACCACGCCACACCACACCCAAAAAAGTGTTCACACTTCCCAAGTATGTGCGCAATTTATGTGCATGTGTGAGTGCCTGAGTGTGTTTACCTTAATTATTACACACATGCCCAAAAAAAGGTACACACACTCTAAGGAAGAGGGAGGGGAAGAGAGAGAGAGAGAGGAAAAGGGCGCACTTGGAGGACCTTGTTTGTTAGCAATTAACTTGGCATTACACAATTTTTAATAGCATACTTAACGGCGTTCACTTTTCAGTCCCTCTAACTGTTGTCGCTGTCTTTGTCTCGCTGTCTCTCTTCTTTCTAAATCATTACCTTCGTCTCTGTCTTTAATGGCTTTGTTGTATATTGCATTGATAATTATATTAACTTTATTTAATTAATACAATAATTATAATAAAAGTTTAAAAATGAACTTTAATTTTACGATACAAACGAAAAATGAATTAACAATAATAGTTAATTAATAAATTAATGAAAAATTAAATTAATAAAAAGTAATAATTTTATTATTATAAATATTAGAAGAATTTTTTATAAATAAAAATTAAACTTAATTATTTGTCTAAAAATATAAAAATTTACAAATTAATAACTAAAAATTCCAAAAATGCCATAAAAAATCTACATAAAATAAAAATACAATAAATATAATTGTTAATTATTATATTGAGCTGAGCTGAGTCCATAATATAGTAAGTAACTGTGAAGAAAGCAACAAAAAATCAGCTTGGCTTTCATTAAGTTATTGCTTAAAACTACCCTGTAATATTCATAATTATAAATTATTGAAATATTTCTAAATGTTGTCATGGAATATTTTATTTTGACTAAAGTTATTTAACCAGTGCAATAAGTAAAGTACTGACTACAGGGTATCTGCTAGTCCATCTCTTTCTGGTGGCCATCTTTGTCAGCTTTGTAAGCTGCCAAGAATGCAACAGTTTTTAAGGCTCGTCTCACGCTCTGCTTCGCAATTTCCCGCTTGGCTTTGTACAGTTTCCTTTATTAACTTTGTCGCTCGCTTTGATCCACTATTTTTTCTCCTTTTCTCTTTATGTCCGCCTCTTTTTCAATTATTTTTTTAAGGTCCAGTACCCAAAAGGGTGAGCAGGCTTCTAGGTTTGTGATGTTGCCTGTATAAACCAGTGTTGTCCAAACTCAAACAATCAAATATTGCGCTTGTGTGCGTAGCAGCGAAACACGAAGTCAACGAAACGTTTAACTGCTTCACACTGGAAAAATGAAATGACAGCAGATTCGAACTGTCGCATCGTTGCAGTTGGCGACGTAGAGAGAGCAAAGCATCAGTTGCAGTGTATGACAATAGTCTATCGCTGTACTACTCTCTCCTCATTGAACGCAGCTCAGCGACTGACGTCAGAAAGGATCAGCCAATCAGATGTGAGAGAGCACGCATCTTGAGAGAGCAAGCCGCCGAATGTGCTATTTATAGACCAAACGTATTCTCACTCTCTCTGCACGTGTGTCGGCTGCGACGCCAGCAGAACTATGAGCTCCTCTGCCATGGAATAGGCTTTTGGCATTTTGAACATCACTGCACCACATACATATCATTATTTAATTTTTTTGTTTTAATTTTAAATTAATTAATTGCCATAAAATACTTTTACTGGACATCTAAAAGTCGAGCACCTCCATTATTTTCTTATTGCCTTTCTCTCTATTTTTTTAAATACAGTTTTTTTTATTGTTTTTCTTTGTTTCTATTTGATTTTGTGTTTTAATTCGTTTTGTTGTTATTTCAGCTTTTGCTTTGCTGGCGATTAAATTGCGGATTTTCAGTCATGTTTGACCACAGACCGTTATTCCTGCCATCCACCTCTATATCTCTCTCTCTCTCTCTCCCCCGCTTTGTGGCCTTAGCTGTGATCCTCTGTACCGTAATCGACGTTTTTGTGCTCTGTGATTCCTGGCAACCAACTGAATGTCAAACTTAAAGCCAAATCCAAATCCGTCGATGACTGTCAGCAATTTGCAAGGCAAACAGAGGCACGAATCTCAGCACAGATACTGATACATGGCTAAACACACACAGACACACACACATATAAGCAGACACACCCATACACCCAGCAAGCCAAATTCAGAGGGCTCGAAATTATGTGTCCGAAAAGAGCCGAGTTTAAGAGCGTTTTTGGAGTAAACACATAATTTTGAGGGTTTTCGGAGCACATTCAGTGCTTTCTAAGCATGGGCTCATAAAAAGCACTATTGTCTGAGTATTTTCGGAGTGGATGTAGGCAGGTAATCGAAAATAACGGTGCTGAACATAACGGGATGCAGAATCATGCAATATGCAAGGTTACAGTCAATTCACGCATTCATTCAGTTGTGCAATAAAAAGTAAAAGACAAAGACGTGTTTGCAAAATAGTATTTAATTATGTGTATATATTTACAAGTTTATATAAGTTTTAATTTAAAAATGTAAATTTGAAGTCCAGCCTTCATTCTTAATGAAGATATTTATGTTTAAGTTTCTACTTTATTCTCATTTTGTTAATTCTTAAGTAAAATATAAATATAATATAAAAATATTAAAATTAATTTCGTCTTAGTTTCTTATTTGAACCTTAATATGCATTTGAAAAGAACCTTTCAGGAGGCACTTCAAAGTGCCTAGAAAAGTAACTTTTATGTGTCTTTTCTGAGGTTTTTATATGCTTCATTGAGAGGGTGAAAGCACTTATATCTGTGTCAGAAAAGAGTCAGATTAGACTCAGAAATCTTCCACATTAAGTGCGACCGTTTTCATAGAAAAAAACGCTCATTCCGGACTCTTTTTTGGGCACATTATGACGGTGAATGCTCATAAAAAAGTATCAGAAAAGTGTCAGAAAACGCACATATTGCTTGCTGGGCAGATACACTGCACTATGGGAAATATGCACATTTGTTCAGGCTATTATAAATACACTCAGGGAAATAAGTATATGTGGATGAAGTTATTCAAAAAAAACATACTTTAAACAAAAAAGATTTGATGCAGATTTCTTAAAATATTCGTATAATTTAATTTCCGTTTGAATGATAAAAAAATTTTGTTAACCCATTAAGTACCCATGGATTATTTCGAATTTTTGTATCAGTGTTTTTTTTCCACTTTTTTCCTCGATTTTTAACAAAAAATGTTTTGATGCAAAAAAATTCTTCAAACAATTCTAAGAGTATCTGCAAAAAAAAAATTTCAAAAATATTTTTGCTAGTATTTTTAAAATTTTTTTTGAAAATTGCGAAAAAGGCACTTTTTGTGTGAAAAGTGGAAAAGGTGGGAAAAAGGGGTTAAAATGGTAATTTTTAGGATTTCCAAAAAATTATAAAAAATACTAGGAAAAATATTTTTGAAATTTTTTTTGTTTTTTGTTAAAAATCGAGGAAAAAAGTGGGTACTTAATGGGCTAACAAAATTTTTTTATCATTTAAACGGAAATTATATGATACGAATATTTTAAGAAATCTGCATCAAATCTTTTTTGTTTAAAGTATGTTTTTTTTGAATAACTTCATCCACATATACTTATTTCCCTGGGGTATTATTGAATTAATATAATATGTTAAAGTCGGATAAAGTATTTTGACAAAACCAAGTGTTAAATCTACTCATAATTTGAACTTACTTCATGTTAATTTTGGCATCAATGGAAAGGTCATCTAAATTCCGTTTGAATGATACAAAACTTTCCTTAACCCATTGAATATTTACAATTTTTCTTAAAGTCTATTTTTTTCACTCTTTTCCAAAAAGCAAAAAGTTTCTAAAAACAATTCTCATAGTGACTGCAAAACTAAATTTTCAAAATTCTCTTCTCGCTAATAGTTTTTTTATGATTTTTTGAAAATTGCTTAAATAGTTAATGTAGCTCAAGTTAATTTATGTTTTTTAATTACTCGTATAATTTATATAATATTTTTTTAAGTATTTGTCAAAATAGTTAATAATGAATGGTTTAAAATAATAAATATGGTAGTTACAAGTTTAAGTTGTAGTTTAAATTCTTAGCTTCATATTTGCTTATTTATTTTTTTTTTTTGATAAAAAAAATGAAAATGAAGAATTAGGCTGTCAAATTAGAAAGAAAATTAAATAAAATCCAAAGAAAAAACTTATAAATAGTTTTAAGTGGATTATATACAAACATATATTATTAAAAATTCCAATGCCACGCCTATTTTTCCAGCTGTAATTTCAATGTACAAGAAATTGTAAAATAAAAATTTAAAAAAAAAGGGTAAAAACTCCCATGGTACAGCACATTCTTAGCTATGCGTCGGTGTGTACGTGTATCTGTGTGGATGTGTGTCTATGTATAAGTATCTAAGACAGCTTTAAGCAGCATTACGTGCACTAAATTGACGTCTGTGTGAGAGTATGCATGTGTGTGTGTGTGAGTGTGTGAGTGTGTGTGTATGCTAATTAGTGTGCCCAGTTATGACTATAATCGGCTTTCCGTTAAACAACGCTACAGTTGTACCTCGCTATGACATATTCATGACTGCAAGAAAAATAGAAAACAATTCGATTGACAATGAAAAACTGAATAAAATTAATTTAAAGCTTTGTGATTGCATAGTTTTTATTTTAAGAAAACTGTTAAATATTTTAAAATGTTTATTCTCAAAATTTATTAAAAAAGGCTTTCAATTTTTTTAATAAATTTTAGAATAAATGCATACAAATAGTATAAAGAAAGTATTGTATAGAAATTAAAAAGAAATGCCTTAAAATATAAATTTATCTTTGCGGCAATCAATTTGATTCAATCACAATCATCATAAATTACAATAAATAAAAATTTACACCACAAAAATAAATTTAAGATATGTGTTATAAAAATAATGATATAAAAATAAAAACAAGCTAACGTTTCCTGGATTCGAATTGTAGATAAATTCCTGCCAAAACACATTTCTGAATCGCAATTTGAAAGTTTGGTTTGGATTCTGGACTAAACATGAGAGTTAGAAAACAAAATAGTAATTTAATAGTTACACACAATGCAAATTTAACTAATTTAAATACTTAAATCCTTGTCCGAATGAGTAGAATCTAAATCGCATTTTCGATTACTTAAGTCATCAACTACATATGGGCATTTCCACAGAAAGGTCCACCTCGCCCAAAAACGTAAAATTGATTAAAAACTCACATCTTGTGAAATTTTATCAATATACGCTAGAAGAAATTCAATAGGATGAAAATATAGATTCTACATTGGAATAAATTCACTTTTTCCATATTTTTGCATATTTTCTTAAAAATTGATTTTCAAAATGGACCGTTTGTATTTTAACGATTACACTAAGTCAGGGAGTAAGATTGTAACATAAACCATTTTAATATATAGAAATATATTGAAAGTTAAATTTAAAACAAGCTCTAAGAGCTATATATCGGAATATAGAATAAAATTTGATGAACAAACTCTTGGAAAAACTAGGTGGCAATCTTGTCACGTTCGCGATGTCGCGTTACAAATTACTAATAAAACTTGTAAAATATATAAAATTATAGTAACATATTAAAATTATTTTTAAAATGGTAAACTGCATTATTTTATTATGGTTTAAGAGTATTTTCTTCCAAATTACTCGCCACATTTCGCAGACTTTCGCATTTGTCAAGATGAAGTCAAAAATGACTTCCATTTTTCGTCGCGTTCGCGATGCATTGTTTTCTATAAACAATTAAAAAACGACAAGTCTTCAAGGCTTGTCTTTTATCATAAGAATAGAGTTGATAAAATGCATTAAACACGTGAGAAAACAGTTTTGAAAATGTCAATTTTTGCCATTTTTTTTTTCATTTAAAGTCGTACAAATGTCGCGTTCGCGATCCTGGAAATACCCATATATTATTGGCAATGTTTAAATCTGATATCAGTGATTGATTTCAAATTCAAACCTAATTTGGTAGATACAGTTTCCTCAGTTTTTACTCACTTAATCATAGGTGAGTCAATTTTGTTTAGACTCAAAGTAAGGATATATTCTTTTGAAATAGTATACTCGTACATGTGAATTTTCCCAACTTTAATCCAACTTACCACATTTGAAATTGCTCTATCAAAAAATAAATCTGCTTGTGCTCAGTTCAAATTTATTTTATACTTTTTCCTCAAATAAGTAGCCATCGTTGAATACAGTTAAGTGCATTAAAAGCATTCAAGAAGCTTTTAAAGCTCTTAGCTTTTAATCCGTATTGTACTCGTAGTTATGTGTTCATTAGAAGGACTTTCAATGCACGCTTTTAAATTTTTTGTACTTCAAATTGGCGCTAAACTCTCATTAATTAGATTCTTTATGCTCTCTCTGTGTGCATGTGTGTGTGTGTGTGTGTGTGTGTGTTAGTGTGTGTGTGTGTGTGTGTGTGTGTGTGTGTGACATGTGTGCTGTCCTTTTTGGTGCTTTAAGCCACGTTATGCAGCGAGGACCAAACAATTTTTTTAATGGTAGCAATCAAAGTTTTAATTAAACGCTTAAAGAGCGACAAACAAAATAAAAAAATAACCACAAGGATAACTAAATTCAAAGCCAGGACAACGCCACAAACAGCAGAAGGGGGAAAAAGGGGGATGTAAAGGGGGAGAAGGGGGAGGGGGGTTGTTGCCACTACGACAGTCACGTCCGAGGCTAATGGAGCGCAGGCGAAGCAACAACAACAAAAACATCAACAAAAACATCAACAAAAACTTGTGCTGCGATTTTTAATAGTTTTTGCTTATTCTTTGTACATATATACCCGTTACAACGTAGATTAAAAGGGTATATTCTATACATTAGCTATGTGTTGTTAGCTTAGGATCTTTAGTGAGCTTACAATTACAAAATACAATTACAATTAAAGCTCGCGCTGACGGCGACTTTCTTATTATTTTTATCGGCATATTTGACGGATTTTTGAAGTAGAAGATAGTTTATTTCAGGGACCGTATTCATTATAAGTGATATTACAATCACAAAACAATGATTGATTTTATGTTATACTTTACTTCTCAACCTATGTTCATTATTTTTGAGCAGAAAAATAAAACTTAAAGAATAATCATTATTTCATGAGTTTTATTTTTTTCTGCTCAAAAAAAATTTGTACCCTCACCACATCGGACGACGTCACCTCTATAGTAAATCCACCTTGGATCAGATGCTTCGTGAGAGAACAAAACGCCGAACGTGAGAGCACAAGCCGCAGAATGTGCTATTTATAGAACACACGTACTCTCTCACTCTCTCTATATGTGTGTCGGCTGCGACGCTTTTGGCATTTTGGACACCATTGCTATTTTAAGCAACTTTGATAGTGACTGCAAAAAATTTTTCAAAAATCTTTTCGCTAGTATTTTTAATAATTTTTTGGAAATGGCAAAAAAGGCACTTTTACCTCATTTTCATGCAAAAAGTGCCTTTTTTGCCAATTTTAAAAAAATTATTAAAAATACTATCGAAAAGATTTTTGAAAAAATTTTTGCAGTCACTATTAAAATTGCTTAAAAAATATTTTTGCATCCCAACATTTTTGGTTTGAGCCCTAGGAAAAAGTTTTGAAAGTAGACTTTTTTTTTAAATTCTAAAATTTCAATGGGTACTTAATGGGTGAAGGAAAGTTTTGCATCATTCAAACGGTCCCTATGCCTCACTTTAAGAAAACTCCAAAAACCACTCTTTTGTGGTGTCCGGGTTTCTTTGTCCGTTACTGTATGTATGTAGTAAATATGTTTCTTATCTTTTGTAGATATATTTGTGTAACGGGTATCTTAAAGTCGGGCTCTCGACTTAAACTTTCCAACTTTTTTGCTGCTCTGAATTTTGTTTGTTATGGCATATTTTTCTTCTTTTTTTGCTGCACTTCTTTGGTCTGGATTGTGGGCGTGAACGTGTGTGTGTGTGTATGTGTGTGCGGGTGTGTGTGTGCGGGTGTGTGTGTGTGTGTGTGTGTGTATGTGTGTGTGTGTGTGTGTGTGTGTGTGCCGGTAGCGACACTTAGCCAAATATAATATGGCTTTTATGTCAGCCACTTGCAGAAAATTGCATTGGCTTCGTCGGCCAGGTCGAAGGGGAGTCGACAAATCAGGAGAAAAGGAGCAAAGGAGAAGTGGAAAGTGGTGGGAAAGGGAGAGAGCGTAAAAAAGTGCTCGAACTTCTACCACGTGCTCGAACTTCTTGTGCAGCTTTTTGCATCTAACGCCAATTTATAAGATGTAAAAGCTCCCAAAATCGATTGTGCTCGACCGACAGATACCCGGTAATTTTAGTAAAAAATATAGATACAAATCGCTTAGCATTTCCTAAATTTGTTAGATCAAAATACTTTCTGTTGCCTGGCTCCTTAATGATCTAACCTTCATAACACTCTCAATTGTGCATGCTATTTTTACAGGGTATAGCACTAAGAGACGGTCGAGAGTTTCAACTCCATTTTTAATCCCCCTGGTGAGTGGAAAATGCATCTTTTTGTCTAAGTGCTGGCAATGCAAGAGAAGCACAGGAGAATACCAGACTAAGAGATACCCTAGACTTTTAAAAAAAAGAAACTGTTTGTAAAATTAATAAAATAAGACAAGTCGCTTTCAAATTAATTTTGAAAATTGACACGTCACATTTCTATATACAATTAAGCTACCCGTCTAAATCTCTCACATTCAAGTACAGGGTATATCAAGGGAGGAAAAAACAGTTTTTGCTGCATAAAAATGTTGCATACTTTCCAGCACTGGTAACAATGAGAGGCAAGTGCTGGCTAAGTGTATCAACATATCAACATTCCCATAAAAAATGCAAACGGGACAAGGCGAAGAAAAAAATAGAAAGACAGAGATAGAGACAAGAGATAATCCACTAACTGTGTGACAGGACCTGCAATGCGAGATGTTCCTCGAGAGAGCTAGGATTACCATAAATTCTTCTCCCTGTTTCAGTATTTGCTAAGGTATAGAAATTACCAATTCCTTAGAGATTCCGATGGACACTGATGAAAAAAGGAAACCCAAATCTAAGATATCAGATATAAAAGAAAAACTAGTTTTGCTGTTTTCCTTGATTATATAGGGCCATCAATTATTTGATAAAAATAAATTATTGAAATAAATAAATGTAAATACATATGTACATAAGTCAAAATTATTAAGGAATCTTACTTATGTACAGGGTTGCCCATATTCGACGGACCCATCTGGCAACTCCATAACTTTTGACAGAGATGTCAGATCGCTTAATGACATACCGCGTTTGAAGCGTCAGTCCAAGCAGATTTTTACCATGGAACAATACACGCCACGCGAGCGCTCTGAAATAGTTGAAATTTACATTCAACAGAACAAGTCAATTGTGAAAAAATTTTGGAACAAAATTATCATGTCCGATGAAGCCCATTTCACATTGAATGGGACCGTAAATAAGCAAAATTGCCGTATTTACGCCACTGAAAATCCTCAGGAGATTGAAGAAGTGCCTCTTCATGACGAAAAAGTCACAGTTTGGTGAAGAAATTGTTTCCGGGCCGTTTGATGTCGAAAAGTGGTGATTTGGACTGGCCACCGCGTTCGCCCGATTTGACGCCGCCTGACTTCTTCTTGTGGGGATATTTGAAGTCAAAGGTTTACGTTAACAAGCCAAGGACCGTAGAAGAGCTCAAGGACAACATTCGTGAAGAAATAGCCGCTATTCCGGCCGAAATGTTGGCGAAAACGATGGAAAATGCTGCAAAAAGGGCACAATACGCCATCAACGCCAGAGGCGGCCATTTGAGAGATATCATATTCAAAAATTGATGTAAACAAATCTACTTGGAACAAATTAAATGATTAAGATTGCCAACCGCCAAATTTTTATTTTTTTCTTTGATTTTTTTAAAAAAAACATGGGTCCGTCGAATATGGGCAACCCTGTACATACGAGGTGTGCTCAAAAGAAAATTTTGAATTTTGAATTTTTTTGAAAAGTACTTATTTTTTCATCAATATCTATTTTGTCCCCTTCAAAGTAATCGAACTCGGATATAATACATTTGTGCCAACGCTTTTTCCAATCCTCGAAGCACTCCTAAAATGCACTTTTCGGTATGGCCATAAGCTCGTTCTTCGATTCTGACTTGATCTCATCAATTGTGGCAAAACGCATTACTTTCATTAGTCTCTTCAGTTTTGGGAATAGGAAAAAGTCGCAGGGAGCCAAATCTACAAATACGGGGGCTGGGGCATGATAACGGTGTTCCTTTTGGCCAAAAAACCACGAACAAGCATTGAAACGACTATTTTAACCCCTTTTTCCTCCTTTTCATACAAAAAGTGGATTTTGAGCAGTTTTCAAAAATTCATAGAAAATACTAACGAAGAGATTTTTGAAATTTTTTTTTTGCAGTCACTCTTAGAAATGTTTCAAAAACTTTTTTGCATCAAAATATTTTTGGTAAAAATCGAGGAAAAAAGTTGAAAAAGTAGACCTTTGCAAAAATTCAAAATTATCAATGGTTTTTTAAAGGGTTAAGGAAATTTTGCATCATTCGAACGGAAATTAAATAACCTTTCTAAATATATATAATAAGCTATTATTTTCTTATTAAATGTCAAAATATTACATTTTTTAGGGTGTGTAAAAGGTTTTTCTTGACAAACTGTATGTGTCCGATTATAACAAAAATAAAATAACGATAATCGAATGTACACAGCCCGCGAAAATTCAAAATTCACCTTTTCCTTTAAACACACCTCGTATGTAAGTCAGTAGTGTCCAAAATGCCAAAAATCGTTTCCATGGGATAGAGGCTCATAATTCTGCCGGCGTCGCAGCCGACACACATGCAGAGAGTGAGAATACGCGAGTTCTATAAATAGCATACTATGTTATGCAGCTTGTTCTCTCACGATGTGTGTCTTTGGCTGTTTGTTCGCTCACTAAGCATCTAATCGGCTGATCCTTTTTGTTGTCAGTCGCTGAGCTGCGCTCAATGAGAAGAGAGGAGTACAGCGCTAGACTTTTATCACACACTGCAACTGATGCTTTGCTCTCTCTACGTCGCCAACTGCAACGATGCGACAGTTTGAACCTGCTTTCATTTCATTTGTTCAGTGTAAAGCAGTTAAACGTTTCGTTGACTTCGTGTTTCGCTGCTACGCACACAAGCGCAATATTTGATGTTGGACAATGATTTTGGTAAATGATTTTATTATAAAAATAGTTTTGCATAGTATAACCGTAAACATACAGATTTCTAACTCTTAATCATTCAATTTGTCAATTATCTAAGTCTATTTAGGAATTTCCACGATTTGTCCAGCCTCAGTCAATGTGTCAATTACTTGGAACATTTTTTTTTTTAGATATTCTCTTTGGAAAATTCCACAATATTTGCATTTCACATTCAAGACTTCTGAGTAGAGGTGGGCACGGGCCGGGCCGGGCTTCGTGTCCCGCGGGCCTCTTCAAAAAATCACCGGGCTTCGTGCATGAAAATCGGAAACGGGCTTTTTTTCGTTCGGGCCCGGGCCTAAGTATAAAGCCCGAAGCCCGGTAGGCCCGAAAAGTCACGATTTAACACATACTTTTCAAATCGCTGATAACCAAATTTCTGTAACAAAATTTCTTATGCTACGCAAAAAAAAGAGCAAAGGAAAAGTTAAAGACTCTGCTTGCAAAAAAGGCTCAAAAATAAAATTTGAATCTTAAAAAAAAAAGAAATAATAATTAAAAAAAAAAAATTTTTATTTAGTTGTATCGGGCCGGGCTCGGGCCGGGCCTCTTTATATTTGACCGGGCTCGGGCCGGGCCGGGCGTCTTGAAAATTTGACCGGGCCGGGCCTGGACCGGGCCTGAGAGATTTATTTCGGGCCCGGGCCGGGCCGGGCCTTAAGAAGGAGGCCCGTGCCCATCTCTACTTCTGAGTCAGCTTGACGCCTGTCTCTAAGCTAAAAGCGAGTAATTTAATTAACAGTTACCATGACAACTGCAGCCTCAGTTTCTGTAAAATGCGAATCGCACTATGGGCTATTTGGCTAATATAGTGGCAAAAATCAGTAACTTCTTAAATAGCCGATATATTGGTTGCAAACTTGATGTATATATTTGCTAAATGCATAGAAGAAAATGTTGAAAAATAAAATAGAAGTGGGCGTTTAAATACTAAATAAATACTGTTGTTATTCTAATCATTCAAATAAGCTGAAAACTAAAAAAAAAATTAAGTTTATTTTTTTAATTTTTGAATTATGACATATGTACATAGATAAATTTGAGCTTTGAGTATAAATTAATACTAAATATAATATATGGGCTAATTTAGCGTTGCGAACGTTACATTCGCACGCATATTTTCATGTTTACACTGATACAGTTGGTTAAGATCGGTAAATTTAAATGAAATTGCTTGAAAATTCAGTTCTTTGGGAGTACTTTGAAACCTATTTTAAAAACAAAAGCCTTACTGTTTTTGAAAAAAATTAAGCTTGCGGAAAGTTTTGTTGCGAACGTTACAAGAAATGGAAATTGATTTGAGGTTAACGTGCATTTTCACATCTTTGAACGATTTTTGCATAATAAACATAAAATAGCCAAGTACAACAAATTTAGTAGATAATGAACAATATCAATTCAGCTTAAAAAATAATGATTACTAGTGTCGTTAAATAAAATTCGTAGTTTTTGTCTGTTGCGAACGTTACGTTGCGAACGTTACACTTTGTATACCCATTTTTACTTCAAATTATATTAAATTATATTAAATATCTCTTCAATATGCAATTTATCTTAAATAAAAGAAAATTTGCGCTACCTGTTTTTTTTTTTTATATACAGTTGAACTTTCATAACTCGAATTTCTCTCTAACTTGAGCTAAATGAGTGGCAGTAAGTTAACTTAGGAAAAAGAACTCTATTTATAAGTCGAATATCTCCATAATTCGAACCTTTTCTTTGGATAATGGTGATTCGAGTTAGGGAAGTTTGACTGTATTTTTTTGTTAAATCAAGCCATTGTTCATTGTGACTGTTCGTTTACCTGTTCCTTGCAACGTGCAACACGCAACACGCCACGTGCAACAGCAGGGGGCAGATAACAGATACTTTTAATTAAAAGTGCATTTCATTAAAAGCCGCACGCACAAATACGCAGACATATAAGTGCATATATGTATATATAGAGCTAGTTGTAGGTGTGTGTGTGTGTGTGTGTCTGTAACTTACCACGCAAAATCTTCTTATCGCGATGGCCGTGACAGCGGTATCCCTGGCACCCGCGCTTCTGCAACATGGAGGGACAGTGCTTGCCGCCGTTTTGTGCCGCCTGAATGATTTGGCGCGTGCGCGTCATCATCCCAGTGCCGCAGCTCTTGTCACACTCGCTCCAAGCGCCCCACTCGCCCACCTGACAGTCCAGCACTGCAAACAAACAAGGGAATAGATTCGTTAGAAATGACCATGGATATGGATTAGAGCAGCGGTGGGCACGAAATCTGAATTCGGGTGCAGCCGCTAGCTCCCGGAGCCCATGTGTGCCCACCGCTGGATTAGAGTAATGCTGCATTTACACTAGTTGATGAACAAGTCAACGTTGATATCAACTTGGTCAATCCTAGTGTCAACTTGATCAACTGTTGCGTTGACACTAGATTGACAATGCGAAAAACATCAATTGTCGAGCTTAATATAGTATAGATGAGTTCGAATGAACCAAGGTGTAAAAATTATAGATGACATTGGCATTGTCAAACAAATTCGAATCACTCGAATGTTTTATTTCAGTTCAGCTTTTTTTATGACTTATGGCAAAGATGGAATGAAAAATTAACGCACAAGACCAATCCGCTAATAAGCATGACTTGGTGGCACATACATAAAGATTTTTTTTCCGCTTTTGGACAAAACAAGTTGCAAAATATTTTCTATACAGACGCACGAAATTTGATAATTGAAAAACGTTGTGTGATTGCCACCAAACCAGACAACGTTAAAAAAATAATGTTTCTACATTCAAAATAAGATTAATCACATACAGTGGCTCACAGCTGCAGGTCAAATTTTGACATTTAAGGCTTTTTTGAGCCGTTATCATTAACATTTTGGCATCAATGGAAAGGTCATTCAAATTCCGTTCGAATGACACAAAACTTTCCTTAACCCATTAAGTACCCTTCGAAAAGATCAAATTTATGTAAAAGTCTACTTTTCAACTTTTTTCCTCGAGCTCTTCATTCAGCCAAAGCTTTTCAAGCTCGAATTCATATTCACTCATTCATTTTGAGTGTGAACGCTTCATTTGACATTTTGAGTGCATTCATGCCGACCTCTAATATAAACATAGTGTAAACACTTTTGTGTCAACAGTTGACGACACAATCGGCGCAATTACGCAATTAACCATACAACACAATATCTTTTAAAATCACTTTCGATTACATACACAATATCTACGGCAACGAAAAATACATTGGCAACATGAACGGCAACGAATGTGAATATCAACTGGTGTAAATTACTCTCAAATTCATTATCAACGCGTTGGCGTCAACTCAATCAACTAATGTTAACACAAGAAATGCGTTGACATTGGATATCAATTGTTGATAGTGCTAGAATTGACGATGCATCAACTTGTCCAAATGCAGCATAAGGCTCAACTCAATTCAATAAGATTTCTCTGAATATAAATATTTTAAATTTCAAACTTATCTGTACAAAATACTAGCAAGTAGTATAGTAATTTTAAAATAATAAAAATTTGAATAATAAATAAAAATTTGAATATATTTAGTAAGAGAGTTTTAGCTGACTTGAGGTCTGATATGACACTATATCAACAAACAATAATGCAGCTGGTTCAAGAGATGCCACTCTCTATCATCAGCTAGAACCAGTTGAGAATTCTAAGTCGCAAAAGTGACAAAATAGCTGTAGAGCTGATCTAGCCATCTGTGTTTTGTTGTTGGTGTTTTATAGTCTTAAATTTATTTAGATTCAAATATTAGTACAGTAAACGTGGTCCGAAACAATTAATTAATTTTAAAATGCGTCTCTAAAATTTCAAAAATATTTTAAAATAATTTTGGTTTATTTATAATAAATCTTAAAGCAAATTCAATCGAATAGTACAATGGAAGTTCTCTTAAAGAAATAATAATGGGATAACAACAATTGTATGAAAAATGTTAACTCTATTCTTATGATACATTCTAATATTGTCCTGTCGTATTGAGTATATTTAAGAAATATTATTTTAAGATTTATTGGGGACTTAACCAAAGCTTTATCAAACATTTTAAATTTCAAGCTTAAACAAACAAGTTTAACTGAACTTAAATCTGAACAATTTACGATGAACAATTTCTAGTGATTTGTTAATTTTTCATGAAAATCGATTTAATTAATTCGATTGATAGTCATGGAAATTATCGAGTTAAAGTACTTGAAAATCGCTACCGCAAAAATCAAATTGTCTATTTTTCGCTGTATTTTTTCAACTTTTTTCACACATTTCAGAATATTCTTTATATAAAATTAAGTAGATTTATCATTTAAAATGAAGACTGTATCTGTGCAGCTTATGCTGACTTTAATTCGTTATAGCTAGGCTTCACTGTTTGTTCAATTCAAATGACCAGATAAAGGGGCTTAGAAACGGCCTTACAATTTTGGAAAATGCCTTGCAGCTAGTTGCAATTGTTGTTGTTGCAACTATTGTTGCTGCTGTTGCTGCAATTGTTGCTGGCGTTGCAACAGCAACAGCTGCTGCTGCTGCTGCTGCTGCATTTGGTTAACTGCAGCAAGATGACGTTCAAGTTTCTTAATTAAAAAATGTGCAGACCGGCAAAATTAATTAAAATCCATTTGCCTTGATTGCACAACGCTCCTTTGGCTTTGCTTTCAGCTTTCAGCTTTGGCTTTGGCTTTGTCTTTTGGCCCGGGTTTGCATTTAGCCAGGCTAACAATTGGCTCAGTTGAGGGCTGCACTGTGACTGCAGTTGGCCCAGTACTCAAATATACAGAGAGGCTTATAAGTTTTCCAGAATGCCGTATCTTATGAGCAACTAAATCTCAGAGATTTAAAGATTTGGCGACTTGTTTGGAGACTTGCCACGCCCACATCCGCCCCCGAAAATGGCTAAAAATATGATTATTTTCAAGCTTGAAATTTGAAAATTTTCATCTCGAAAGCGTTCGAATATAGTTGGGGTATCAAACCGAAACGAATATCGGTTAAGCAAAATTTTTGTATATCGGTTAAGTAGCGGTTAACGGTTATTTGTATAGTTCGGTTTTGAAATACCGGTATGATTTCGATTTACAAAACAATTTAAATAAATGTTAAAAATATGTACAATTTTAAACAAATATTCAAAAATTTCCAAAATTCAAATCTTGTTATTGAGATCCATGTACTATATATGTACATTTAATTAAGGCAGAAGTAAAAATTAAATTTAGTTTTGAAAAACGATGATTTATAACACCTTAAAAACATAACTAATTTTTATGCTTGACCGAACCAAAATTAACCGTTAGGCATGAATCGGTTTCTTAACGGCTATGTCGGTTGGAATAGTTTCGGTTTTTAGGTTTCGGTATAAAAAAACAAGTTTTGTTTCGATTACGGTTTCAGTTACGATTGCCAATTTCAATCGGTTAATACCGGTTAATAGTTACGGCTTTGATCGCTGCTTTTGACACACCCACCTCCGCCCTCGCAAATGGATAAAAACCAAAATATTTTAAGGCTAGAGTCAAAAAATTTACAACTTTTATCTCGAAAGTTTTAAAATAATAAAATATTTAAAAATTTTCAAGCTTTAAAGCTCGATTTTTTTAAATTTACTTATTTTCTTATTTAATTTAAATTATTTTATAAGTTTTTTATTTTATTTTAATTTTTTCTTTTATAGTGATTAAATCAAACTATTGCAAAAACACGTTTACTGGGCAACTAAAAGTCGAGCACAGCCTGCTCAAAAATGCTTAGCTGATGGGATTGCTAAAAATTGGGGTTGGGTGTTAATCAAACATTGGCGTCTATACGTATCGTCTATCTATCTATTTTCTAACCTAAAAGGCGCTAATGAAGCCACAAAAAAGCGTTGAGCAAACGAATTGAAAATTCATTTGTTCAGTTTTAGCCGCAAACTTTACACACACACACACTCACATACATACACACACATACATATCTATGTGTATCTTTATCTTTTGTGTGTTTAATATTTTCAAATATTTGCAGAGTAAAAATCACTTTTTATGTTGAAATTGCTACAAATTGGCTTTTAAATCGATACAAGTTGCATTTATCGCTGTTAGTATAAAGTATTTTTTGATACCCTGTACAAATGTCAGCTGAAAGGAAAGTACAACACCCCAGAGACTGATTTATTTCATATGTAAATTGTGTACATACCATAAACATTTATATACATGCATTTTATGTTGAGATTAAAGTACTCGTTGCCTCGGGCAGAGTAACAAATTATGTTCTCAAAGCTAGCACAATTTTCGCTCAGTGTATTGCCCTGCTGCAGGCCATACACAACCACAAAGGCAATTTATATTTTCATATTTTCATTTTCGTTTTCGTTTTCATTTCGCCTTTCGTTCTCCACAAGTTTTTCCAACACACATTTTATCCATTTGCCTTTCATTGTGGCTGGGCGCGAAATTAGCAAAATGCAAGCAAAATAACAAGTGAAAATGCTGCAGTAAAGCGAGTGATGGACTGCAAGGTATCCTGTTCTGTTAAATAGCTGTTTCATTTATTAATTTAACATGACTTAGTTGCTAATGATTCTTAAAATAATTTCAATTGAAGAAAAAAATATTTTATTCAGTAGCGTAGCAGCGAAACACAAAGTCAACGAAACGTTTTACTGCTTTACACTGAACAAATGAAATGAAAGCAGATTCGAACTCTCGCATCGTTGCAGTTGACAAAGTAAAGAGAGCAAAGCATCAGTTGCAGTGTATGACAAAAGTCTAGCGCTGTACTCCACTCTCCTCATTGAACGCAGCTCAGCGACTGACATCAAAACGGATCAGCCGATCAGATGTGAGAGAGCACGCATCGTGAGAGAGCAAGCCGCCGAGTGTGCTATTTATAGAACAAACGTATTCTCACTCTCTCTGTGCGTGTGTCGACTGCGACGCCAGCAGAATGAGTTCCTTTTCCATCGGATAGGCTTTTGGCATTTTGAACACCACTGGTTTAACTATTCAAAAATAAAAGCAAAGATATGGAAAAATATAAAATATTTAATTTAAATATATTCAGTGTACATACTGTGCTTTATAGGGATGGATATACTTTCCTTTCCTTGTAACTTAAATTAGCATACCCTCTTTTGTTGGCTTTTAAATAAGTACAGGGTATAAAGAGTCCAAACAAAGCGCTGGGATAATGAAACTAAGTGCAAAAAGGGTGTAGGGAATATATTAAAGAGGCAGCTGGAGAGAATGGGTTGATAAGCATAAAACTAAAGTAGTTAAAATTATGATTGCATTGGCTGCTGAAGGGCTTCAACGGAAGGGGGGAGAGGCGGAAGAAAGAAGGAGGGATAGAGGGCAAAGTGTTTAGCATATTGTGTGCAAGCCATGAATGCGAATGAGAACAACGAACAACGAAACCAGCGAAACCAACGCAGAATCCAAAGCGAACAACGAGTCGTGAAGAAAACTTTGCCAAGGAGTCTGAAAATGAACGAGGAAAGGACCCAGTCGGACTTGATGTTGCATATGGTGAACAACATCAAACAGTATTCAAAACAAAACATATATTCATGTGGTTGCCAACACATTCCCGCAACTGCAGCTGGTCAGCTACGTTTTCCGCATGTGAAATCATCACTGCTCATTTCTGCTTAGTTTTCAGCATACTTGATTGAACATTTTGAAAGAGTTGTGAATTTGCTACGGCCGAGTAAGCTGCAATTTCTGTAGCATCACAGAAACTGTTCATGTTCAATTTGAATCATATGCAGCATGGGCAGTAACAACTATTGCAATGCTGTGGAATTTGTAGCTTACCCGGCTGCAAGGAATTCGCTAGATAGATTTCAATTAGATATGCAGTCGAGCTTCCATAACTCGAACGTCTATAGCTCGAATTTTCTCTAATAAACATAAAATAAATAAAATAAAAAGAATTCCATAAGTCAAAGTCTCCATAATTCGAACTTTTTCTTTGGATTATGGTGATTCGACTGTATAAGATTTTACAATATATCCAGATAATAGTTTTCAGTCTTAATGCTTAGAAACTTATGAAAATTGTTCCCCTACAGATTATTCTTGGGTAAATCTGTATAGTTTTCTGTAGGAAAAGTCCTCCTGGACAGCAAGAGCTGTGGAACTGCACGGAGACTAAGGGATTCTGACTGTGGGGCTTGTTGTGGCAATAAATGGCATTATGCTGCTTAGCAATCATGCGACTTGATTGTTGTTGTTGGCCTGAAAGAAGTGGGAGACATTCGCCAGGGATGGAGTAAAGAGGCAGAGGGGGAGAGAGGAAAGAGAGAGAGAGAGGGTCTGCAAATTAGATGGACAGTGCTGAAGTGCAGTTGCAACTGCGTCGGATTGTGAGTTCATTTTTGAGGCACTTTTTGCCTCGTTTTAGCTGGTTGCCATAGCCTTTTAGCCATTTTGGGTCATTTGCCTGGCATTTAGCGACAGTCAGCGACTGACAACAGCTGGATTATGATAACGCCTGATGCGATGCCTGATAATAATGATAATGCTGATGATAATGACGATAATCGGCTAATGGGATGACAGTTGATTTGCCAAGAAAAATAAACCTGTTCCAGTTTTCACTTTCGGCAAGATTTTGCGGATTGAATTCACTTGACATTGAGCTAGTGAAATTGAATTCGTATGGAATTAATCGATGGTTTTGGCATGCTTAGCATATAATCAAAATGAAATCAAAATATTTATAAAATAAATCAATAAAATATCAGATAAACACAAAATTATTTATTTGGTATTTAAATTATTTTTAATTTACAATACCTCAAAACCGATTAGACTCTAACCTAACATTTTTTGTCGGATTTGCTCGACTAACTTCCGCAAGTATTTGTGAAATTGAATGGAAAATTTATTAGAGCTGCCCTTGTATGTGAAGAAAGTAGTAAATATTTTGGTATATACTATAATCTAAAATTCAAGTGCTTTTAAGCATTGCGTAAAAAAATGAATTCAATTTCTTGTTTTTATTTGTTCTTTAATGAAAACAAACACTGTGCAACATTTGATAACTCTGCAAAAAGACATTTCTCAACACTGAAATCAAACCGCACTTTCAAAAATTGCAAAAGTTATTACAATAGAAGTTCTTATCTTTGAAAAATGTTTCCACTTATGCTTGAATAAATTGTTGGTGAATTAATTACACATTTTGACAGGCGGAAATTCTATTGACGCTAATGTCTGATTCAGTCAGAACATTTTGCAGCACTGTTCTGCTAAAAATCAATGTACTTAACACAAAGGAAATGTATCGGAATTTTAAGGAATTTGAAAAACAAGTGAAAACCGAAACAGGCCTGATAATGCATAAAAAGGACACAGACTTGGCCCATATTAGTATTGTGTGTTGCCAAACTTCACTTAAGCAATGTATATTGCCAAACTTCACTTAAGCACTGTATATTATTACTGGATCAGCCTAAAAGTGTGTTTCTTTTTTACCAATCATTATAAAATTGTTGTATAGACATTTGCTTATTGAAAGTAATATACAAATTTAAACAAAATTGACTAATATTATTAAACGTTTTTTTTTTTTAATTTTATAACCAGGTATTCAAAAAAGTCGATAAGTTAGTTTGGACCATACAATGTTTTATTTTATCTGTTAATATATTTGCACTTTAATCAAAGGTATGTAAGTATATTATACATAGTATTTATCTATATGCAGGTAGTTGTTTTAAAATTGTTTGAGTGTTAAGTAACTAAAGCTTTTAAGCTTATCAGCTAATAACAAAACTTGTCAAACATTGTATGAACTAAGAACGTATCTTTTATTTCAAACGGTTGACAACTAATTAGGTTCTAGAGATATTTATGAATATTATTCTAATTTATGAATATTATTGATCCACACTTGTGTGTATAAGAATGCAAGCCAAATATCGCATTGACTGCAGTTGCAATTCCCAATTTGTACTAGCGTCATGCTAATATACAAGATTTTGATCTTAACTCTTTTGGTCAGCTCGGTATTTGCCGCCGAGAATTTAAAAAGTTCAAAACACAAAACTACGGTAAGTTTGTGATACAGACATTGGGTATTGAAAAGTTTGAAAGCGATCAGAACAATTACAAACTTAAGAATTAAATGTAATATACAAATAATTTGCTGATTTTTATCAACAAATTAACAAAAAAAATTAGATTAACTATTATATTCAAAATATTAATTCAAACTGTTATTGAAAAATAAAATATATAGAAAATATATAGAAAAAAAAATTAAAAACGACCAGGGATTCAAACCGAAGTGAATATGAAATGATTATGTTCGCATTTTGGTTACGGTAAAATTTGAATGTATCGGTTACGTAACGATTAACGGTTTTTGTATGTTTCGGTTTCGAAATACCGGTATTATATCGGTTAGCAAAACAATTTGAAAAAAAGTTTAGGAAGTGTAGTTTGTAAAACAAATACTCAACATTTTCAAAAATGAGTTCCTTTTATTGAGATCAAAATATAAATTAAATGAGAACAGAAGTTAAAATTAAATTTAGTTTAAAAAAAATGATGATAACAATTCAAAACCTTATTCAATGTTATTATTGACTGAACCGAAATTAACCGTTATGCATGAATCGGTTTCTTAACGGTAATTTCGGTTCAAATAATTTTCGGATTATGGGTTTCGGTATAAAAAAAAGGTTTTGTTTCAGTTACGTTTTCAGTAACGGTTAAAAAATTCAATCGGTTGATATCGGTTAACGGTTACGGTTTGAATTCCTGGAAACGTGCCTAAATAATAATTATAAAACTAGTTTTGGTATATTTAACTCTTTTTTTTTAGCTTCTTATTCAGTTTTCATAATAAATATTGTATATCTAAGATTTTTAAATTTATTCAGATAGTTTGTTGTTTAGTTTGATTATTGTGACTGTAATGTGTGATTCGTGATTTCATCAGTATGATCGTATTGTGAGCCATGGATATCCGGCGGAGTATCATCAAGTGAAAACCGAGGACGGTAGTTCGCTGGCCCTCTTTCGAATTCCGCATTCGCCCAAGTCGCAGGATCAGAGCAAGACGCGTCCCATTGTCCTGTTGCAGCACGGACTGTTCTGCTCCTCGGATATCTGGCTGCTCTGTGGTTCCGATAATGGGTTGCCCTATTTGCTGGCTGATTCGGGATTCGATGTGTGGATTGGTAACAACCGTGGCAACGAATACTCACTGAAGCTGGCAACGCCGTCGTGGAATTTCAGCTGGCACGAGATTGGCGTCTACGACGTGGCAGCCATGATCGATTACGCTTTAAGGACAAACGGACAGGGCCAGAAGTCCCTTCACTATGTGGGACACTCTCAAGGAACCACCGCATTCCTCACCCTAATGTCCCTGCGTCCCGATTACAACGACAAGATCAAAACCGCCCATTTACTTTCGCCCGTCGCGATTTTGAAGAATGCCAAAAACAAGTGTATTGCCAGTGCGGCCGACTTGTTAACTGCTGATGGATCTTTTACAGGGCAACTGAGCAACAAAAAGTTTGTAGATTTTAACCCTTTTACATCAAGTTCAAGTTCATTTAAAAAGCGGTGGATCTTCGATGTGGTGCGAGACTGTTTGGATATGGCTGATCAAATCATCTCGGAGCATTCTAATAAGGTGATCACAGAAATCCATATTCAAATAATTGAAATTTTAGTTACACCCGTTACTTAAAAACTACACAGGAAAAAAATTCCGGGATATTTAGCCCGAATTCAATCCGAAACGTTGTCAGAAGTGGGGTAATCTCGGATTTTCTTAAACCAAATATAAAATTCTTGATTTTTTCAATTCCGAATTCAATCCTGAAATTGTGTAATTCAGGCTAAAAAATTTTTATTCGGGGGTGCCACAGAAATTGCTTTCGCTTGAATTTCACTTAAATTTCATACAAATTCCAGTGAAATTCAAGCGAAAGCGATTTCTGTGGCACCCTTGAATTTTTTTTTATTCATTTTTATTTATTTATTTTTTTTATTTTTATTTTATTTTTTTTTTATTATTATTATTTTTATTTTTTAATGAAGAAGAACTTAAAGTCACATGTTTGACTACAATTGACGGGGGGAATCGAACCCAGGTTTTTTTCAATCTAGAAGTTCTAATTATGTGACAGGTCGGCGACTCTAACCACTGAGCCACCGGACCGGTTGAAATGAGAGAGGCCGAGAGTAAATTTTCCTCTCGCGCTCGGCAAATGTGGTGATCAACGGGACATTTTAAGAATTTCTTAGCTTTAAACAAGTAATTTGGGCTTTACTCCCATTTTAATCCTGATACAGGCTTGATTATTCAGCTGAATCCTGAATACATACTAAATAAATGCAAGCTTAAATTAAGTATTTTAAATTTGATTTTAGAATGGCTAACCGACCTTAGAAAGTATATATATTCTTGATCAGCATCAACAGCCGAGTCGATATAGCCATGTCCGTCTGTCCGTCCATGTGATATCCTAGATCTCAGAGACTTTAAAAGCTAGATCAACCAAATTTGGCACACACCCTTTAACCCGACTTAAACCCTACTTAGATCAAGTTTATTTTGAATTTTTGCCACGCCCCTTTTCGTATTTTTTTTTTGGTAAATAACGTTATCTAATAATTAAAGCTATCATCCTACTAAAACGTAACAAGATCGCACCAATAGAAGGGTGGAAATGTTTGATTATAGTTTTCAAGCAATGTAAGTGCCTAAAAGCATGCAACAAAAAATATTTATAATTTATTTAATTAAGTAACGGCTATCCTATGGTCGGGAGCTCGACTATAGCCTTTCCCACTTGCTAAAATTGATTCGGAAATAATATATAGTTTTTTGGTTTCATAATTTCTACTTAATAATCATTATTATCATAAAATTTCTGTTTCTTTTATTTTTTCCATCACTTTTTCTGCACTTAACCCATTAAACAGACTGCGGTTAAAGAGGGCAAAAAGATGCCTCGAGACGCATCCTGGAATCAAGTTCTACACTATTTATTCAACCACAAGTCGGGACATTTTCGGCAATATGAATACAAGACCGAGAAGAATCTGGAAGTGTATAAATCGGAACAGCCACCGGATTATCCAGTTGAAAACATAAGCTCCATGGTGCATTTGTGGTATGTGGATACTGATGATCTCGTCGCTCCCATTGATGTCTTGGCTCTGGCCGAACGTCTGCCCAATAAAAAACTGCATCATATCGTTGAGGATCCGATATTTGGACACATGGATTACGTTCTACACAACGAAGTGCGAAAATATGTGAATGAGCCCGTCCTTCAAGTTATGCAGCAGTATGAACGGGATGAAAAATGATGAAAATCAAGTATAAAACCGAAATAAATACTAAACAAATTCTTAATACAGTCGAACTTCCCTAACTCGAACTTCCCTAACTCGAATTTTCTCTAACTCGAACAAAATCGAGTGGCAATAGCGTTTACTGAGCAAATTTCATACAAATCGCCTTCCCTAACTCGAACTTCCATAAGTCGAATTTCTCCGTAACTCGAACAAAAATATTGGCCCGTGCTTCTGTAAGTCGAATTTTTCGGGAAAATTCCCAATAAAGTTTGAATTTTTTTTTCGCTTCTGTTTAATGCTTTTGTTACCGGCTCGTTTGGATATGTAATATTGATGTACATTAATTAGAATGTACATTATTTAGAATATTAGAATATTGCATCAACAATTACATAGGCTGGTGAATTAGCTATAGGAAAGATGTTCGAAATGTACTTCTTTGTCAGCGCATCAGTGTATTAAAATTTTTAAAAATGTTTAAAGAAATATTCAAACTTATTAGTTAAGGAATTTAAAAGTAGACCAAATAAATTGAAGTTGATGAAAAATATGGTATCTCAGCAAATAAAGTTTTCATTATATTAAAAAATGGAAAATTAATTATAATGACATTTGAACCGGGAACTTCTTCTGGATACAGCAAAAGAACGAAGAAACCAATTTTTGAGAATATTCTCAGGTCTTGAACAAACTGGAATCCTTTTTTGTTGAAAATAACAAGAAAAATTTGCAATTTGAAATGTATTTATGAATAAATGCATTTGTAGTTTCTTTTAAAAAACTAAAAAAAAAAAATTCCCTAACTCGAAGTCTCCCTAACTCGAACTTTTTTCTTGGATAATGGTGATTCGAGTTAGGGAAGTTCGACTGTATATACTAAGTGCTAATCACAATGCTTAAATATTTTATCACAAACCTTTTCCGAAATTCTTTTCAACTTTAAAGATGTGTAAATTTTGTTTAATTCTGAGAAACTGTATTTCAATTGAGCTACTTTTGAATGTGATTTATTTTGTAAAAATCTAAAAATATATATCTAATCTATACTATATACATATATTCCATATCTTGTATTTCAAATTTTTATTGCACTAATGAATTAAAAATGATGATTATAAAAATATGAGTTTCTTTAAATTATTAAATTATACAAATTTTTAAAACCAAAACTTTTTTTTTTAAATAATTTATATGTAAAACTTAATATAATTCGTCACAAAATTGGATATAAAAAATTTTGGGGCATGAAAATGTTTTCGTCACTAGAATTTTACCTCGTAAAGAGTTTTTTTTTTATAAGATATTTTATATTATTTTAGAATGGAATCGGATATTTTTAGACTTGCTGTCGCACTGTTGTCAAACTTCACTTTCAGACATATTGACCAATTTTACCAATATTGCAATTGAAGAACACAATTGAAAACACTTTTTGGGAATACCTTAATTATCTTAAGAAGGCAAGACAAAGAAAGAGAGAGAATTTTAGAATTTTCCCAACATCTTTTGTCACACTGTTGCCAAATTTCACTTGAAAACTTTTCGATAAACCAATTTATCTAGACATAGCTAACAAAAAATACAATTTTAAAGTGTATTTGGGATCGATTTGCATTTTTTCAGATGGAGAAAACTTAAATTCCTTGAACTTTGGCCCTGAGTGGCAGCTGTGGCATGTCCTTTTGCCACATTGCGGCACGGGCAAATTTCATTGTCTGCGAGTGCGAATTAAGCACGCAGAGAAATTTGGTTGTTGAGCCGACCTGCAATTGGTATGTGGGGCGTAGGAAGTGGGAAGTGGGGAGAATCCGATTGCAGCTGCTGAAAGTGCAACTCCTTGGGGCAGCGCAGTTTACAGCACACATAACTCAATGTCGCTGTTACGGCAACTGCAGTGGCAACGGCAACGGCAATTGCAACTGCAGCTGTTGACGCGTTTCCTCGACAAGGACCTCCGACCAAAAGTGGCAAACATGACAGAGAGAGTGTGAGAGAGAGAGAGAGAAAGGCGTGTCGGACACTGAAGGAGGTGCAGAAGTTGCACCAAAGCGAAGGGAACATCGAATGGGGCACGGAAACAAACACAGCTTGGTTATTTGTGGTCAGCGAAGTGAAACAAATGGCCTCAAAATGTAGACGTTGTAGTTGCAGTTGTTGTTGGCCCAGCAACCAAAAATGTACACAGCACTATCAATTTGTGACAATGGGAGTCATTATGAACAACTTGATACCAGAGACTTTGAAAGTGAGAGCCACCAAACCAACACGAAGTCAACGAAACGTTTTACTGCTTTACACTGAGAAAATGAAATGAAAGCAGATTCGAACTGTCGCATCGTTACAGTTGGCGAAGTAAAGAGAGCAAAGCATCAGTTGCAGTGCATGATAAAAGTCTAGCGCTGTACTCCTCTCTCCTCATTGAACGCAGCTCAGCGACTGACACCAGAAAGCATCAGCCGATCAGATGCTTCGTGAGAGAACAAAAAGCCGAAGACACACATCATGAGAGAGCAAGCCGCAGAATGTGATATTTATAGAACTCGCGTATTCTCACTCTCTGTACGTGTGTCGGCTGCGACGCCGGCAGAGTTACGAGTTCCGTTTCCATTGGATAGGCTTTTGATTGATGATGATTGGATGATTTTTATTTGGCTGTAAATCTTGAAAAACTTGAAAAAAACCAAACATTTCACTATCAAAAATATAATTTAGCAGAAGCTCAAAACCAGAAAGGCTTTTCCTTTATTAAAAAAATTAAATAAAGTTGACCTTTTTTTAAAACTTTTTTTTAACTTTTATTTCGAGCAGCTGCGATAATTTAGGTACTGGGCATCTAACAGTCGAGCTGCTCGACTGCAGCTTTGTTATTTGTTGTTGTTGTCGTTGCTTCGATTGTTTTGAAGAGCCAAAACACTCAGTGCGCTATCGAGTTTTCCAAGTTCAACTTTGGTCAGTTTCCTTTCACGTTCGCCCCAATTGTTCTAGTTTTCTATGTAAGTATGCGTATAACGTGTGTGTGTGAGTGTACACGTATGTGTGCGTGTGTGTGTCAAGTCAAACAATTGCTTTTGACAAACTCAAGTGCAGCAGATAAAGTGATAAAAAGCGTCACATCCCTTTTATCTAGCACTTGACGATGGTCAAACTCATGTGCGACGCCATTTTAGAATGACGTCACGTTGCCGCGGCGCTTAATTTACTGCTGAAAGGGAAACTCAACTGTGGCCGGCAAGTTTTTGTTATCTATTCACAAGCTAAAAGCGTATTTTACAGTCTTTTTTTTTATTTTTTTTTATTTTGCAGTGTTGCCAAATTTCACCTGACGGTGAAGTGTGTCGACAGCTCTGAAGATTCTACCTAGAAGAAATCCAAGTTGTATTCAGTAATTACTTGATATATTCATATTTTGCATTAAATTTATTGCAGTGTTGCCAATTTTCACTAGGTAGTGCAGAGCGGCAACAGCGCTTACTACGAAGCTAGAAAGAAAACCAAAATATATGAAAAAAAATACATGATCTTTATACGAGACCATTTACTTCTTTGCAGTGCTGCAAAATTTCAATAGAAAGTGAAGTGCGGCAACAGCGCTTACAATGCCGCTTAAAGATACGAGACTCTTGTCAGTTTTTAGAAAAACATGCAGGTTAAAGAGGTGCAGTGTTGTCAAATTTCACTTGGCTATAAGTCAAGAGTTGTTTTACTTGCTGCAAAGCTAATTTGGCTATTTTCGGTCACAGACTTTTTCCATAGTGCAAACGAAAAAAGCCAATATCTGCAAACTTATTGTTGGAAAAAGTTTTTGGGCAGTAACCCGGAAAAAACTTTCTATAAGTGATATTTGTTTCGCTTTGGCCTAGTTGTCAACACTGTCAAGTGCAAGTAAGTCAGTTATTTCACTGTTGTACACAACAATCCTAAAAAACTTGGCCAACATACTATTGCTTTGTAAACTTTTGTGACCAGAACAAAAAAATTTAGCTTCATTTGCCACATTTTGAACAGCTGTGTTGGCCAAATGCATTTTTAATTATTTGGTAATAAAAATTCGCTGAAATTTGCACAAAAATTATTCAATATAAATGTACAACAATTGGAATTACAATTGCAAATACAATTAGTGCAAACGTGGCGTATGCGCAATGTCTGACAATTTCGGGCTTTTTATTAAGATTGCAATTACACGCGATGTGGGGGCCACTGAAACCACCGCTAAAACACCATCTGCACCACCAACACCACAACTAATACACACACACATGTGCCAACAATATGTTGTAATTAATATACAATGGGGGGAGGTGTCGAAATGGCGGGGAGAGGCATTGCTACAGTGGACAAAATAGACTTTGCTTATATTCAAGTGGAAACTACAGATCTCTTTCAGCCAAAAGCAATTGTCGTTGGTCCTCAAACAAAGCAACCAATTTAAAATGCCCTTAAATTTGTAAAAAAAAAATATAAAGTTGATAGTATCAACAGACTTGAAAAAAAAATATTAAAATTAATTGAATGAACTTATTAAAAAGAAAATTTCTTTAATTCAGTGGTATCCAAAATGCCAAGAGCCTATCCCATGGAAAAGGAACTCATAATTCTGCCGGCGTCGAAGCCGACACACGTACAGAGAGCGAGAATACGTTTGTTCTAAAAATAGCACACTCGGCGGCTTGTGCTCTCACGATGCGTGTCTTCGGCTGTTTGTTCTCTTACGACGCATCTGATCGGCTGATGCTTTCTGATGTCAGTCGCTGAGCTGCGTTCAATGAGGAGAGAGGAGTACAGCGCTGGACTATTGTCATGCACTGCAACTGATGCTTTGCTCTCTTTACGTCGCCAACTGCAACGTTGCGATAGTTGGAATCTGTAGTCATTTCATTTGTTCAGTGTAAAGCAGTAAAACGTTTCGTTGACTTCGTGTTCCGCAATGTTTAATTGTGTGAGTTTGGACAACACTGATTTAAATAAATAATTTTGTTGAAAATGGTAGTAAACAAATTTATTAAATGTTTAATTAAGTTTTAATCAGGGATTAAAACCCTAACCGAAACTGGAACCTGTAACCGGTAAAAACCGATTGAAATTTGAAACCGTAACTGAAACCGTAACCGAAAAAAAAAAATTTTCATCTGACCGAAACCTTTAAACCGAAACTCTGTAAACCGAAGTAATCGTATCGTAACCGTTTCATTTATAAGGGTTAATTTCGGTTTTCCATACATGCAAAAAAAAAAAAAAACATAAAAGCAAGATGCTTTTTCCTCGATTTTTTCAAAAAAATATTTTGATGCAAAAAATTTTTCGAAACAATTGTAATAGCAACTGCAAAAAAAAATGATCAAAAAAAAATCTTTGATAGTATTTTTTGAAAATTGCTAAAAAGCCACATTTTGTATGAAAAAGAGGAAAATGGGGTTAAAAATAGTAATTTTTAGCAACAGTGAGAAAGTAATGCGCTTTTAGTATTATTGCAAAGAAAATTTTTTTTTTGTGAACCGAAACCATACCGGTATTTCAAAACCGAAACAGACAAAAACCGGTTCACCGTTACGAAACCTTTATTCAAAGATTTACCGTAACCGATAACCGAAAACCTAAATGCGAATATAACCGAAACCGTAACTGAAACCGATATTCGTTTCGGTTTTAATCCCTGGTTTTAATAATTTAATACCATTTAGTTATAATATTTAATATTTTTATAAAACAGACTAAAAATGTAAATGATTTACAGAATACACATAAAAAAAAATAGACTGACGATTTCTTTGCTATTTATTTTTACTTTCGCATACATTTTTGATAAGCAGTCTACCGTTTTGTCCCACTGTAAATGGGAGAAAAATTCGGGTTGATTGCCAATATTCGGTGTGGATAAAGGTTGAGTTCGTTTCATGATGTTTCTGTTGTTGTTGTTGCTGTTGTTGTTGGCACGTGAATTGCACAAATTTGTCCTCATTTATTTATGCATGTATTTTTAACAATGTGGCAAATGTGTGCGATCTTTTGCCACTCCCTATACCTTACCGTTTCTCTTTTCCTACGCACACTGGTCTAAAAAACAAAAAACTTTTTATGACAAATTTTTGTCAGAAAATAATTATTTGTTTCGAATTAAGATTTTTCTAGAGCAGCTAGAAATCTCAGCGATATAAAAGCAACTCCAATGAACATATTCATATAATAAGAGTAAAACTAAATAAAGAATTAAAAATTTAAAAAAAAAAAAAGAATTTATTTGACAGATTAATCTATTTTCCATGTAACATTTTTACGTATTGGAAAAAGTGGAATGTGATTATATAATTTTTCTTTTTAAAAATTTTACTTTATTCATTATCAATATATTTATGGCTCTTTTTAGTTTTTTAAGCAACATGAGCGCCCAAAAGTATGCACTATATTTTTTTTTTTTTTTCATAAAAAATTTGTACATTTTATTTAAACAGGTTTTCTGCTACCTTCAGTGGCAACTTAATCTAGTTTTACATTTAAGGGAAGGTTTTTTTTTGTTATTATTTGTTGTTAACCCTCTACCGCATACAGAGCCATATATGGCTTTCAATTTTTAATGAAATTTCTTTAAATTAAAACGGTACTTAAGCGAAGTCGATTGTTATTAATCATTCTCTTTGCACTATTTTCTATTGGAATAAAATATGAAAAAAATTTTTAAGTTGCTTCACTTCGTGTTTCTATGAGTTTTGTTCAAGCGTCTCGCGTGAATTTCTGCGTGAATTTGAAAGTGAATTTTGCTAAATTTCGAATTAAATTTATATCTTCCAAAAAAAACATTTCTTTTGTTGAAGAAAAATTTTTCCCAAAAGAAAATAAAGTTTTCTTTCATAAAAAAATATAATTTGACTGTAAGGTAGGCATTATATATACTAATTCTTGCAAAAATCGGCGAAAAAATGTATGGTTCTTTATTTATTTTTTCCGAAACTATATACCCAAAAAAAAATTTGTTTCCAAATATATATTATAATATGCCTAATAAACACATATTTGCATAAAATTATGTTTTTTCCTTATTGGATCTATGTTCATGCAGTAGAGGGTTAACTAAATGAATTGAACGACTCTGCATTCATTCCATCAGTCAATCAATTCAAATTGAATTCAGCCAAAGTTGAAATCACAAATTTATTTTTAATTTCTGCTAATATAATGTGTGAGCTTGAACCACTGTGCAGTAGTTCCCTTTGCCCCGTTTTGACGGCTTTTGCAGCTGCCTGAAGTGCCTGCCACTTGGCGACAACTGTAACTGTAACTGTAACTGTAACTGTAACTGTAACTGTTACTGTAACAACAACAACAACATTTGCATATGGCATATGGCAACCCAATGGCCACTTAGTCGACCCTTTAAACGCCACATTACGTTTTATTTTTTTACGAGTATTTTCGCCTGAAATGGAAATTGATCCCCCAGCTCGAATTTTTACCCACTGTACTGGGCTTTATTTGCACCAGACTCTGACTGTTGAATTGTCCGTCTGACAACTGTTTCATCCAGGAATCTCTTAAAATTAGAGTTACGAGTTTGAAAATGAAAAATTAAAACCGAAAAATAAATTTTTGAATGAATATTAAATTATTGTCATTTAATATAATTATTGCTAACTCATATTTTTATTAAATCTAAAAAATAATATAAAACAATAATTTAATAAAAAATTTCGAATAAAAACAAATAAAAGTTTTATAATACATGATACAAATAAAATGATTAAAATGCACTTGCCAAAATATCCCATAACTCCGAAAAAAAAACCAAAAATTCTTAAACACTTTCTTAGTAAATAATGTAATATTTTTTGTAGCTGAATAAAATTTGTACACTGCTTAAAATTGTTATCATAAAAAGTTGAAAAACAAGTGAAAAATCTATGATTTTTAATTTTAAAAATAAATATATGCAAATTTTCTATATTTTTAATTTGCTTTATTTATTTTATTTTTTTAAATTTTGTATTTAATTTGTGGCGATTTTAATAAACAGTTACAAAGATACATGTACAGGGTATCTCCAAATCGATCACATTTTCACTTGTTCCTGTGTCACTTTTAATGGTCAAAAAATAACTTAAAGTACTTTTCTGCTCTTAAAAGTTTAAAAGCGCACAAAAACGCATACAAGTAATTTAATAACTATGAGAAAATATTAATTTTTTTTTTTTTTTTTTTTTTTTGTATTTCGAGCAACAACTTTGACTTATAGTATGGCTAAAAAGCACTTTATATAGAGTCCCCCCTGTTACTTTCTCTCTCTCCCTCACTCTCTCTCTCTCTCTCTCACTCAGCGCTGTGTCTTTGTCTGCATTTTCTTTTTGTGGAAACCAAAGTCGAAGTTCGTGTGCAGTGAGTGGGTTTATTTTATTTTTTTTTGTGTTTGCCTGCCAAAGTTATAATAGCCCTTTGCGAATGGCTATAATACACACACACACACACACACACACACACACACACACACACACAGACAGCATAAAAAGTGAGTACATGGGAAATGGGAAATGGGAAATGGAAGGACAAATGAAAGCCAACGACAATTGCAATGTGGGGCTTGTGTGTGTCAACGTGTCAACACTTAATGTAAATTACAGTTTGCTAACCACACACAAAGACAGAGAGAGAGAAATAGAGACGGAGAGAGAGAGACAGAGAGAGGGTTAGAAGGAGCAGTGTTGCCATTTTAGCCAATTTGTAGCTAGACTTTGTGCTTTTCTACTTCCAAAAAACCATGAAAATTTCATTTTAAACTAATTTCAAATATTGAAAGAAATAAAAAAAAATATATGTTTATAAAACTTAATAACCAATTTTAAAAATCCAAAATATAGTTTTTATCAGGGATTAAAACCATAATTTTATTAATTTTAATTTAAGGTGTAATCATCGTTTTTTAAAACTTATTTTATATTTATTTCGGTCCTAATTTAATTGATCCCAATGATAAGATCTGAATTTTTTAAATTATTGAATATTTGTTTTACAATTAACATATGGGCATTTCCAGAAAAAGGTCCAACTCGCCCAAAAACGTAAAATTAATCAAAAACTCACATCTTGTGAAATTTTCTTCCAGAAATGTATTCAAGTTATTTATTTAAGCAATATACGCTAGAAGAAATTCAATAGGATGAACATATAACTTCTGCATTGGAATAAATTCACTTGTTCCATATTTTTGCCCATTTTCTTAAAAATTTACTTCCAAAATGGACCGTTTGTATTTTAACGATTACACTTAGTAGGACAGTAAGATTGTAACATGAATCATTTTAATATATAGAAATATATTGAAAGTTTCATTTAAAACAAGTTTTAAAAGCTGTTTTCGATATATAGAATGAAATTTGATGAACAAACTCTTGGCACAAACTAGGTGAAATCTTGTCACGTTCGCGATGTCGCGTTACAAATTACTAATAAAACGTGAAAAATAAATAAAATGATAGTAACTTATCAAAATTATTTCTCAAATGGAAAACTACATTATTTTATTATGGTTTTAGAGTATTTCCTTCCAAATAACTCGCCACATTTCGCAGAGTTTCGCATTTGTCGCGATGCATTGTTTTCTATAAATAATTAAAAAACGACAAGTCTTCAAAGATTGTCTTTTATAATAAAAATAGAGTTGATAATATGCATTAAACACGTTAGAAAACAGTTTTGAAAATGTCAGAATTTACCACTTTTTTTTCGTTTGAAGACGTACAAATGTCGCGTTCGCGATCCTGGAAATACCCATATGTATCTTAAACGTTTTTGAAATTTTGTTTTATTAGCCAAAATTATATATATTATAAATATATATATATATATAAATATAATTTTGGGCAACCGATAGCTGACAACCTAAATCTGAATATAACCGAAACCTTAACTGAAACCGATATTCGTTTCGGTTTGATACTCTGGTTTTTATATTTGTTTCAATTTTATCCAGGCATCTTAGTTCTTTCTTTTTTTGAGGCACCATTTAGAAATTTTGAAAACAACAAAACAGTTTTCGAAGCGATCAATTATGTTAATTCTATGACAAACATTAATTAAATTCATCTACATTGGTTTTAGGCACAGTTCCATTTCGTTTGACGTAGAGTTTATGTTTTTAGCTATTTGAGAACTTTAAATTCTGTCAGCACTGTGGGAAAGAGACCGAGAGAGACCCAAAGAAGCAGAGTGAGAGTGAGAGAGAGCGACTGAAATGTTTGGCAGTCCAATTACCTAGACGACGACCTCGACGACCAACACAAAACCTTCCCGCAACTATTTATTTCGCTTTTGGCTTTCGCGCTGTTTTATGCTCATAAGTATTTAATGCGACCTTCTGGCAACCCTACGTACCACCCACCGCCCACCTACCACCTTCCCCTCTCCTCCTGCCACTTGCCCACTTATTGCTGTCAAGGACGTTGCTTTGTGGGCTGTGTTAATAGCAGTTTAAGTGACTCGACTAGTGATGCGATGTCTTCAAAAAAAAAAAAAAAATTACTGCATTCTTTTAGGCGTCTACGAAACTTAAAAACTAAAAACAGCCATAAATACCGCTGTATTTAACCGAACTCGATTTAATATTGATTTGGCTAGTAATAATACTTATAGAAATCCTATAATATAGAATGGATAGTTTGAGGTTAAAAAATTCAAATTTTTACTAAAATTCACACAAAACAAATTTAAATGACTTCAAGATCCAGTTAATACCTTCAATTATTGCCTAGATTAGAGTACAACTTTCTGATGGACTCACAAATGTTGGGCTTAAATTCAACTCTGCCGAGCAGTGAAATTACAATTGGTCTAATAGACTACGAACTTTCACATACTAAATGAGTCAAGGGTTAAGGATTGAGGATTGGGGGTTGTGGGTTAAAAGGGGCAAAAGTCAAGGGGATCAAACGAAATCATGAAATTCAAGCTGAAATGCATGAACTCAAGAATGCAGGCAACAAATGCAACTAATTTGACCACAAGCCCCATAAGCTAGTAGACAACAAATAGCCATGGCTTAAACACACACACACACACACACACACACACATAAACACACACACACACATATACAATCATTGGCAATGTTAAGCAAGTGAAGTGCAATTTTGAATTTTTGAGAATTTCGTTGGCTTTTAGTGCCCAAAATGCGGCTGCCCACAATAAGCCTTTGATTGTGTGTGTGTGTGTGTGTGTGTGTGTGTGTGTGTGTGTGCAATGGTATTAGTTGCAGCGTAAAATCGAATCTCTAGCCTCAGCCAAACTGTTTTTTCAACAACAACAACATTGCCACACATTTATTGCAAATGCACAAAAGTTGGGAGTGTAGTCGACTTAGCTATACCCAGTACAGTGGCGTCTAAACCAGTGGTCGGCACCAACACAGTCATATGTTTGCATTGCGTTAGTGTGCATTTTTGTTCGCCTAACAGCGGAATAACAGCGACGTTAACAGAAGCAAATCGTAGCAGTGTGTCGTACGTGAGTGTACATGAGCGGCAGCGCAGTCGCCACGAAAATTTCCTATGCGCACGAGATAGGGCCGTGCCGATAGCTGGTCTAAACTCACACAATCAAACATTGCGCTTGTGTGCGAAGCAGCGAAACGTTTAACTGCCTTACACTGAAAAAATGAAATGAAAGCAGATTTGAACTGTCGCAACGTTGCAGTTGGCAACGCAAAGAGAGCAAAGCATCAGTTGCAGTGCATGATAAAAGTCTAGCGCTGTACTCCCCTCTCTTTATTGAACGCAGCTCAGCGACTGACATCAAAAAGGATCAGCCGATTAGATGTGAGAGAGCACGCATCGTGAGAGAGCAAGCCGCTGAGTGTGCTATTTATAGAACGCGCGTATTCTCGCTCTCTCTGTACGTGTGTCGACTGCGACGCCGGCAGCATTATGAGTTTCTATTAGATCTACGGTGGCTCACAGCCTAAAGTATGCAGGTCCAATTTGAACATTTAAGGCTTATTTGAGCCGTTATCGTTAACATATTGGCACCAATGGAAAGGTCATTCGAATTCCGTTTGATTGACACAAAACTTTCCTTAACCCATTAAGTACTGTTTGGTTCCAATTTGAGTAATTTATCATTTTAATCGAGTAATGTTAACTATCGATATCGAGTAACTGATCTCTGTTAATATTTTAGTATATTTAGTATTTTTGCCATATGTAAGCTAGTCTTTTTTGTAATAGCGATATCTGGTCACATTGTATTGTATGAATTAGCAAAAAGACGCACTTCATTGCGAATAAAAGAAAAAATCGAAATTTATCTGGAAAACAAAGTTGGCGACTCATTTTTCGAACCAAAAGGAGTTGGCGACTCAACAAGTACCCTTAGAAAATTTCAAATTTATGTAAAAGTCTACTTTTTCCACTTTTTTCCTCGATTTTTCACAAACAAATATTGTGATGCAGAAAAATTCTTCAAACAATTCTAAGAGTGACTGCAAAAAAAAATTTTCAAAAATATTTTTGCTAGTGTTTTTTATAATTTTGTGAAAATCCTAAAAATGACATTTCATGCAAAAAGTGGCTATTTTGCAATTTTCAAATGTAGATAAATACAATTTCAAGTTTTATTTTGATTTAACTCTGTTTTTAATTTGCGTAACTTTCTTTCAATCTTTTTAAAGCTACCTTCCTTTGTCCTGCCACAAATATTAATCAAATCCCTTTTTTTCAACTGCAGACTGTAGAGTATAAAAAGCCCACCTGACCTGGGGCTGGACTGAATGCAACCAAATGTGGACTGAAAAATGGGCTCAAAAAAAAAATGGAAATTGTGAAATTCGGTTAGCTTCGTTCACATGAAAATTGAGATGCATACGAGTAATAAACGCCGAGTTGGACGCAAACCGAGCGCGTTCCACGTTCAGTTGAGTTGAGTTGAGTTGAGTTGAGAAAAAAGCAGAGGTGACTGCGTTAAACTCGTATCCAATTAGATTGAAACCGGGTCATGTGCTCGCGAGTCCTCGACAACAATGCAGTGCGACAGCCCGTCAAGCAGTCCACCAGTCAAGCAGTCAACTTGTCCCTCATCGATGTCCAGCTGCCAGCGGCATCACAATAATCCATCACATAGAACAAAGTTGAAGCATAGTCGAGTTGCCAACTTTTAGATACCTTTTACTATTATTATTTACCTTACAAAAATTTTAAAAACTCGTAGGATATCCATCACAGTTGAACTTCCCTAACTCGAATCACCATTATCCAAAGAAATGGTTCGAGTTATGGAGATATTCGACTTATAGAGTCCTTTTTCTTAAGTTTATTAATTTTACTGCCACTCATTTAGTTCGAGTTAGAAAGAAATTCGATTTATAGAAGTTCGAGTTATGGAAGCTCAACTGTACCCCCAAAAAAACCTCTTTACGCGGTAAAAGTCTAGTGACGAAAATATTATTGTAATTTAAAAAAAAAGCTAGTTTAATTGAAAAAAAAGGCTAAAAACTGCTTAGAATTATAGCACGACAGTATTAAACAATTCTAATAGTGACTGCAAAAAAATTCTTCACAAATTGCTTTGATAACATTTTTTTTTGGATATTTTGTATGGCAGGATCTCAAAAACATTTTTTTGAAAATGAGGAAAAAGTGGCTTTAATAGTAATTTTTAGCAACTTTCAAAAAAAACCATAAAAAATATTAGCAAAGAGATACAAAAAAAAAAGTTTTTGCAGTCACTATAAGAATTGTTGGCCGAAACTTTTTGCATCAAAACATTTTTTGTTTGAGACCGAGGAAAAAGTTCAAAAATTCGAAATTTTCAATGATTACTCAATGGGTTAACCCTCTACCGCATACAGAGCCATATATGGCTTTCAATTTTTAATGAAATTTCTTTTAATTAAAACGGCACTTAAGCGAAGTCGATTGTTATTGGTCATTCTCTTTGCACTATTTTCTATTGGAATGAAATATGAAAAACAATTTTGAGTTGCTTCACTTCTTGTTTCTATGAGTTTTGTTCAAGCGTCTCGCGTGAATTTGAAAGTGAATTTTGCTGAATTTCGAATTAAATTTATATCTTCCCAAAACAACATTTCTTTTGCTGAAGAATAATTTTTTCCAAAAGAAAATAAAGTTTTCTTTCATAAAAAAATATAATTTGACTGTAAGGTGGGCATTATATATACTAATTCTTGCAAAAATCGGCGAAAAAATGTATGGTTCACCATTTATTTTTTCCTAAACTATATACCAAAAAAAAAAAATTGTCCAAATATATATTATAATATGCCTGATAAACACATATATGCATAAAATTATGTGTTTTCCTTATTGGATCTATGTTCATGCAGTAGAGGGTTAAGGAAAGTTTTGTATCATTCAAACGGAATTTAGATGCCAAAATTAGCATGAAATTAGTTCAAATTATGAGTGGACTTAACCTTAAGTGTTTTTTTATTTGCTTATTTCAGGCACCTTTTATTGTAATATTTTGTTTAATATTATTATTTATTATTGTTTATTCTGGAAAAGTTCTTTTATTAAATAGATGTGATATATAATACATTTTGGGACTTGAATATGCGTTCATTTATTTATGTGTAAGTTACATAATAAAGATGTTTTTAAATTATATTTTTCAAAAAATTGAATAAAATGTTTTATAATAAATTCCAAAGGACTTGACTTTGCTTTTGTACCTAGACTTTAACATCTTTTGGAGCTTAAATAAACTATTACTTTTTTTTTAATATGATATACAACTTTATGAGCAACAAAGAAAGGGAATGCGAACTGTCCAGACCGTGGAACGGGGAAAAAGGTATCCGAAGAGGACACAGGATATGGAGGACACGCGTTTCAGTCGGCGACCGTCGTAATGAATGCAATTTATGCCAACGCGCACACAAACTTGGCACTCCATCAAAATGCACACAGGACACAGCACAGGACACATCACAGGACACAGCACAGGACACAACTCCGACTCCAACTCCGACTCGACTTAACTCTGACTGTGACTCCGAATGTTGCAGGTGCCACAACAAACAAAGGTTGTGAATGAGCCCGACAGCCATTTTGGATTTGAAAAGCGCTTCACTTTCCGCTATTCACGGTTTTTTCGAGCCGTAATCCCATCCAAAAAACCGCAGCGTTGAAGTTGAGTTGGGCAAAATGGAGTTATGCAAATGTTGCCATGTCAAACGAAATGCAGAGGACAAAACTGCGACCACTGCATCAAATCTATTAAACAGCTTCGCATTCTCTTCCCCCTGGGTCTCGATTCGCTAATCAGTTAAACAAGAGTCCATTCAAAGCTGCTCTGCGACTTTAAAGCCTATCGAATGAAATAACTTGCTTAATACTTGCTTAAATAAATATAAAAAAATTTTATTGCATACTTTTCGGCTCTTAGATTGCTTGAAACTTAAATCAGCCATTACTACCGTTCCATTTGGCCGATCTTGTAGCGATTTAGTAGATAGCCCTGCATGAGTTGACACTAAATCGTGTTAACAGTCAGAAATCACACTGTGCACACATTAAAAACGACATAGTGTGCTTTTTAAGTCATAATTTCAATTCCGTATGATACATTCATTTTTCGGACTCATAGACTCGAAGCTAAGCTGTCGTGTGATTCGAATCATTTCGTATGATACTGTTTCACACTGTTATGAAAATTTGCTGTAATTCAAGTCGTTCTGACAGTTGAAACAGTGTTGAATGTGTGAATCAAGCACACACAGTAGAAAAAAACTTACTTCTGATTTGTTTTAATATAAATAGAAGAATGGAAAATAATTCGAGCATTGGTTCTAAGATGGGCACGGGCCGGGCCGGGCCTCGGGACCCATGCAAATTTGAATGAGTTATCGTACTCCGATTAAGGTGAAAACTTGGTTTTGAGTTCTTTAGGACCAAATGAACCAAATAAAAAATTAAAAAATAAAAAAAAATTTTTTTTTTTTCCCATATAATTTTAAAATTTTCCGATCCAAGTCGGCACGGGTTATCATACTCCGATTGAGGTACAAATTTATTTCTGAGTGCTTTAGGATCTAATGAACAGAACTAGCCCGTATGCGTTTAAAAATATTGACTTTGACCAAATAAGGGACACCCTAGTGTGCACTCATGCAGGGCTCTATTAGATAGGTAATAATAGTAGGCTCTCTAGGATGAACAGACGGACAAGGGTTTATCGACTCGGCATACATTTCAACGAATACAATATACCCTTTTACTTAGTTTTTAAGTAACGGGTAAATAAATACATCCCAAATTGAATCAATAATCTATTGAAAATTTATTATATCATTAGACTATCCAAACTTTATATTTTATCCATAATTTTTGTTAACCATTAATTATTATTATTATTTTTTTTTTCTCATAAGAATTTGTACACTTTATTTAAACAGGTTTGCTGCTACCATTAGTGGCAATTTAATCTAGTTTTACATTTAAGGGAAGGAACAGTTGATCACAGGTGATATATAATATATATAGAATTAAATTGTTTACAGTATATTATTTACAGAATTTGAAAATTAATGAAGGAACCTAGTAGGGAGATCCAATAGATGGCACCTTTTGAGATTAGTTATTAATTAGTTATTATTATCATACTTTAGATTGTCAACTTAAAATTCTTATTTTATTTTGCATTTTTTAAAATTTAAGTATTAAAGTCCAATTTTGGAGTATTCCAAATAATCCAAGCTTCAAATTCGTAACTCTATTTTAATTTTGTATTATTTTATATACTTTCAGCTGTAAAAGTTTAATAATTTTTGTTTTTAATTTGAAATTTATTCTAATTTTATTATGTTTGTTAATACTAAATTTTTTTTTTATAAATTGCAATTATTGTTTCTATTAACACAATAAATAAATAAGAAAAAAAACTTTTCTGCTTCTTTGCTGAAAACGAAAGCAGGCTAAAAATGTTCAAAGTGAGTTCGTTATTTCTTAGGCTCTCTACTTTTTCTGGAATTCATTACAGACAATCGACTTTAATGCGACTTTTTGTTGACCAGCCCAAAAGCATCGTTAGTTAATGGACAACGAGTGTGTGTGTGTGTGTGTGTGTGTGTGTGTGTGTGTGTGTGGATCTCTGCTTTCTCTTTCTACTTCAGTCTCTCTCTCTCTCTCTGTCTCTCTCAACTTGCCCTCTTTGTGGGGCTGTGTACGTCAAATTGAGCGGTAAAATTGACAAAATGCCAAAAGGGTTGTGTGCAAATTATTATTGCTATTATTACGACTATTACACGTTGGGATCTGGGATCTGGGCTCTAAATCATTTTGTACGAGATTACCTCCAGTTCACATTCCTCTCCCTTCTTCTTCCCTTTCACACTCAAGGGGGTGTTTCTGGGAACACCCTTTGCCTGGGCATAAATTATTGCATACTTTTAGGGAGCTGCTTTTGTGCAGCTTTTGTGGCTTCCTCTGGCGAGCCAAGTTTATCTATTAACTGACCCAAAATAAGACTACAACCATGTGTGTGAGAGTGTGTGTGTGTGTGTGTTGTGAGTGTGAGTGTGTGTGGGAGTGTGTGTGGTAGTGTGTGTAATCGCATGCACTTGCAGGCATCAATTTATGATTAATAAAAATAAGTTTTTGCTGGATTCAAGAGAACAAAATGCTAAACAATGTGGTGAAAGAAATGTTGGAAAAGGAGAAAAAGTTGAATTGAGATGATCGACTGACAGATGCCCAGTACGGCTAAGTCATTATTATTAAGATAACCATTATATAAAATAGTTATATTACAAAATATAAAAAGTCCAACACTGAGAATATCAAAAATTCTCGCCATAAGCAGTTGTGTCCAAACTCACACCATCAAACATTGAACTTGTGTGCGAAGAAGAGAAACACGAAGTCAACGAAACGTTTAACTGCTTTACACTGTAAAAAATGAAAGGAATGCAGATTCGAATTGTCGTATCGTTGCAGTTGGCGACATAGAGAGAGCAAAGCATCAGTTGCAGTGTATGATAAAAGTCTAGCGCTGTACTCCTCTCTCCTCACTGAACGCAGCTCAGCGACTGACAACAGAAAGCAACAGTTGATCAGATGCGTCGTGAGAGAGTAAACAGCCGAAGACACGCATCTTGAGAGAGAGCCGCCGAGTGTGCTATTTATAGAACGCGCGTATTCTCACTCTCTGTACGTTTGTCGACTGCGACGCGGGCAGAATTATGAGTTCCTTTTCCATGGGATAGGCCCTTGGCTATTGATGAATTAAATTATTATTTGAATTGACTAAAAATACATAAAATGCATTCGGAATTAATTTATTAATTCTATTTTATGCATTTATATATTTTTATAAAGACAGATTAATCTTTTACTTACAAGAATTTCGAGCTGTCTTGTAATCAAGATTTCTTTTCTATTTTCAAGAACTTTTGGCTTCAAAGACGAAAATATTTATTTTCGATCTTTGTTTTTATCAGTCTGTGTACCCTTTTTGGGTGCTGGGCTCACATGGGTTAGAATTGTGAAGGAGAGAAAAAAAAAAGAAATCATAATAAATATGTAAAGTGGCCGAAAAGTATGCAAATAAACGCTGTGATTGCCTTGGACTTGGCTTTTATTTATATTTTGACTTTGATTTTTATGCAGCAACATGCGTGAAGAGCCCAAAAGCATTCTAATGTCGCATATCTCCCTCACTCACTCCTTGCCGAACTCTCTCTCACTCACTCACTCACTCCCGCACACTCTCTCTTTCGCCCTGCCTTTGTCTAGGGTGTAGTTTGGTCTCGGCTTTTGGTCTCCGGTCGAGCGTCTTGTCGCCATCGTCTGGGCCACTTTATTTGCCTTGTGCGGTTACGGCAAATTGATTTTTATGCGCTCAATTTATGTATTTCTTTAACATGTGAACTCTCTCTCTCTCTCTTACACACACTCTCTCTTTCACTCTCTCTCCCTCTCTCTATCATAATATTAAAATTCTTTCAGCTAAACAATTTCCTCCATGCATAACTCTTGCCTCAGTTTGTTCCACAGAGCAGACATTGCAAATCAATTGACTGTAAAATGGCATGAATTAGTTGGACAACTACACTGCGAAATTGAAATGGAGAGATACAGAGGTGGAGATCGTGCATTTTTGATGACTTAACAATAAGCTGCAACGATTATCCAAGCTGTTAATTTTTATTTTTTAAACAAGATAATCAACAATTCAATTTGCTTTAAATATTTGCAGACGCATAGGCAGAATGCTGCACTACGAATTCACACACACTGCGTGCTCGACTGAAGCTCGCGGTGACGGCGACTTTTTTATTTCTTTATTTGGCTTTATTTCGATATGTGTTTATATCATGTGTATGTAGAGCAGTGGAAACACGAAGTCAACGAAACATTTAACTGCTTTACACTGAACAAATGAAATGAAAGTACAGTCGAACTTCCCTAACTCGAATTTTCTCTAACTCGAACAAAATCGAGTGGCTTCTGCTTCCCTAACTCGAACTTCCATAAGTCGAATTTCTCCGTAACTCAAACAAAAATATTGGCCCTTGCTTCTGTAAGTCGAATTTTTCGGGAAAATCTCCAATAAAGTTTGAATTTTTTTTTCGTTTCTGTTTTATGCTTTTGTTACCGGCTCGTTTGGATATGTAATATTGATGTACATTAACATATGGAGATGTAAGATGATAGAATATTGCATCAACAATTATTTAGGCTTGTGAAATTGCTATAGGAAAGATGTTCGAAATGTACTTCTTTGTCAGAGCATCAGTGTACTAAAATGTTTAAAAATGTTTAAAGAAATATTCAAACTTATTAGTAGTTAAGGAATTTGAAAGTAGACCAAATAAATTAAAGTTGCTGAAAAATGTGGTATCTCAGCCAAAACATTTTTCATTATATTAAAAAATGAAATATTAATTATGATGACATTTGAATCGGGAACTTCTTCTGGATACAGCAAAAGAACGAAGAAACCAATTTTGGAGAATAATAACAGGCTTTGAACAAACTGAAATCCTTTTTTGTTGAAAATAGCAAGAAAAATTTGCAATTTGAAATATATTTATGATTGAATGCATTTGTAGTTTCTTTTAAAAAACTAAAAAAAAAAAATTCCCTAACTCGAAGTCTCCCTAACTCGAACTTTTTTCTTGGATAATGGTGATTCGAGTTAGGGAAGTTCGACTGTATATTCATAAAGAGAGCAATGCATCAGTTGCAGTGTATGACAAAAGTCTAGCGCTGTACTCCTCTCTCCTCACTGAACGCAGCTCAGCGACTGACATCAGAAAGCATCAGCCGATCAGATGCTTCGTGAGAGAACAAACAGCCGAACACACGCATCGTGAGAGCACAAGCCGCAGAATGTGCTATTTATAGAACACACGTATTCTCTCTCTCTGTGCTTGTGTCGACTGCGACGCCAGCAGAATTTAATGTATTTTATTTGTCGATTTTTTGGCGATTTAATAAAACAGAGTAAAGAGTATGTCACAGTCGAGTTTGCTTAACTCTAGCATTCTCAACTCTTCATATTCATATTTAGATGAGCCTGAAGCGCCAAAGGACTCGGACTTCGTCTCCGTCTCGGTCTCTGGACACAGCCGCCAGTCAAGTGGCTCTCATAACTTGTAGATGTCCGAGAGCAGCTGGCGAGTCTGTCCGGCGAGTCCGTCTGTCGTTTTGTTGGGTTCTTCTCTTTTGTCGGTTTTGTCGGGTTATTTGTTTTCTTGGCGAACAACGTAGTCCGCACATTTACTTATGAAACATTTATGCCAGGCCTCGTTGGGCAGCAAAGTTGCGCCTCGTTTCTGTTTCGTCCTGTTTCATTGTCCTAATAAAAAACACAACAAATTGTCGACAGTCCACACAGGATGGGACACTGAGTACAGGACACAACAAGATGTAATGGGACTGAGAGTGGAGAAAAAGGAAGCACAGCTCGAAAGACTTTTGGCCAAATTTGCCTTTTGTGCGTGAGTGTGAGTGTGTGTGCGTGTGTATGTGTGTGACACAACACATACTCTATCTCTATGCCCATTCTTATCATCATCTCTTTTTCATTGGCTGTCTTTATGCTTACAGTTATAAACATGAACTACTCACACTCTTCTTGTTTTTCTCTCTAATGAAGAGTCCCACAAAAATCAACCACTCACCCACTGTGCACCACTGACCCACCAAGCTGACAGACTGTCCAGCAATGTCTCTTCACATATTTGGTTTTACTCGTATTATCAAAAAAAAAAAGAAAAAAAATGGAGAGCAATATGAAATGTTATACAATTGCCAAATGGAAGGAGAAATATTGTTTGACATATTTGCAAAAATGTATACAAGAGTATGCCACTGGCTTGCTATACCCTATAAACAAGTGTGGCATGTAGGGTAGCATGAGTTGAGAGCGGCTGCGAAGCTAATGAAAATTGAAGTTTTGACAGAAAATTCTACAACAGTGGTGTCCAAAATGCCAAAAGCCTATTCCATAGGATAGGAGCTCATAATTCTGCCGGCGTCGCAGTCGACACAAGTACAGAGAGTGTGAAGAATACGCGAGTTCTATAAATAGCACACTCGGCGGCTTGCTCTCTCACGATGCGTGCGCTCTCACATCTGATCGGCTGTTGCTTTCTGATGTCAGTCGCTGAGCTGCGTTCAATGAGGAGAGAGGAGTACAGCGGTAGACTTTTGTCACACACTGCAACTGATGCTTTGCTCTCTTTACGTCGCCAATTGTAACGTTGCGACAGTTCGAATCTGCTTTCATTTCATTTTTTCAGTGTAAAGCAGTCAAACGTTTCGTTGACTTCGTGTTTCGCCACTGTTCTAAGGTAAGGTTAAATATTAATTTAATATATTAAAGCATTTTCTTTTAAATGTATTAAGAGTCAGAGGAAATCAAACACTCATTGTCTCACTGTCTTATCGTTATTGCCGTCATATCGCCCAATACAGGTTGAATTATATGGTATGTTACGTTTGTTCGCCTGCCAAATTGCCAAATTGTTGTTAAAACTTTAATTTGTGTACTCACATGGAGTATAGCTCTCAGTGGGCTCATAACCAGGCCAAAAGCAGAAGCAGGACTCCGGCTCAATTGATGTCCTTAGTTAGGCAGGTAAGGACTCTTAGTGAGCTTGAAGCCCAAACGAACGATGAGGGTGGCAGAGGGAGGCGGGGAAACAAGTGTTGACTTTATTGATTTTTATGCCTCAGTGGCTCAGCATTGTATTACACCCCTTTTCCCTTATCCCTTTTCCCTTGTATCCTTGTGCCCTTGTTCCTCTGTCTCCCCTCTGCCCTGGCTCGCAAATGGTGACGTTGATCCCAGAGCGATTTTGAGTCGAACTCGGACATGGAAAACAAACTCGGTCGCTGTGGCAAAAAGAGTCTCGTTTGGGGTCTTAGTGTTGCCTTATTTCCATTGGATTCTAAATAGTGGCTAGTATATACTTGTATTAGCCTTAAAACAAGGAATCTTGTTATTTATTAATTATTTATTTTACACATTGAATACTCTTTTTATTTATCAGGGATGCCTCAGAAATCGCTAGCGAAATAGAATTCCGCTGAAAGCATTTCCGCACGGAACTTTCCGAGGTGCCACAGAACTTCGAGTGATTTTATATCTTACAAGAAAAAACCTCTTTACGAGGTAAAAGTCTAGTGACGAAAGCATTTTCATGCCCCAAAATTTCTGATATCCAATTTTGTGACGAATAATATTAAATTTTACTCATGAATTATTAAAAAAAAAAATTTTTGTTAAGCAACTTTTTCAAGTTAATTATTGCAGAACAATAAGTTTTTAAATTTATTCCTATTTAATTTATATAATTTAATTTACTTATATTATAATTGATTTTGTTTAGCAAACAAAAACTTAAAAGTAATTGGAGCGAGAAAATAAAAGTAACTCGACAGCTCTAGCAACTGTCTGCCATTAGTCTGGCAACTCTGCGTGACAAATGTTTTTACAAATTGCCCAATAAGTAAAAGAATTTTGCGGTAAAACTTGTTTTACCTCAAAAGAGCTATTTTTTTGAATGCTTAATTTAAAGAAAACCGAAGTGTTTCAATATATATATTATTTTTAAAAACCTTACTTCGAATTCTGACTAAAAAATGTGGCATCGCTGCCCCTGATTCGAAAATCTAAATCGGACTAGGTGGCAGCATCGGACGCCAGCGGATTTAGCGCTAGTTCGTTCCGCCCAAAATTATTCTGCGATTTGACCTGTGGCACAGCGGAATGAGATTTAAGAGAAAATCAAGCGAAAGCGTTTTCTGTGAATGAAATTGAAGTGAAATTCAAGCGAAAGCGATTTCTGTGGCACCCCTGTGTAATGAATATAAATATAAATAGTTTAAATATAGTTGGTTCAATGATTACCAGATGTTTTCTCGATTTTCATCAACTTTTTATACGAAATTTCTTAATTTTAACCCAATGGTTTCAAATTTGTCTCTGTTTGAATTAATGAATATTTCAAAATTGACCGATTTTTGGCTAATAGAATATTTTTAAACTTTCTAGCAATGCCAAATTAGCCAAGTCTAGCTATAAAATGGCTAAAATGGCATCACTGCTGGGTCCAACCCCTATTGCTAAACATTTTCATTTTACGAGTACCGTTATCTGGCCGACATTTTGTTGGCCGCTCGAAAATGTCATGCTATTTTTGACCCAACATGCCACATTTTTATTTATGCATGCTTTAACCCCAACTACACCCCCTTACACCCTTACAATACACCCTAACCAAACCCACCCTACCCTAGCCTAGTTTCAGCATAATTCTTTTTTAGTAAATACCCTGTAACGTTTGTTCAAAGAGGTGATAACGATGCCAACAATCGATAAGCTATAAGCTAATTATCTAGATAAATAAAAATATACCAGATATACCAACTTGTTCAATTTAAATACCTAATTTTTATAATCAATGTATCGGATTAAATATTTTTAATAAGAAATTTGATAAAAAAAAAAATAAAAATAAGAGTTTTTAATTTAAAAAAATATCCGTATGATAAAAAAAATCAATTTAAATACTTAATTTTTATTATAGTAACCAATAAAACGCATAAAATATTTTTAATAAGGAATTTAATATTAATAAAAACAAGAAAAATGCTTTATTTTATCTTCATAATCATATTGTATAAGTTTTTTTTTTTATTTTAGACCAAATGTAAAATAATTTAGGATTATTAAAATTAAACATAAAATCAATTTAAATTTGTTTTGTTTTAGTTCTTCAGTGAATATAAATTTAAGTCTAGCTAAGATTTAAATTCGATAACTTTTTTTTTAGGATTCACGAATTATCGATAGTATCGATAGTGCCAAAAAAAGCTTTTCTTTAATTAATCTTGAAAATTGATTTTTCATTCACCTAAATTTATTTAGGTATTGCTGAGTTACAGGGTATTAACTAGTCGCACCCTTGTTGATATTTGATTCTTTGTTTTGTTTTCTCTGTTTTTTTCAGCCGCTTACTCTGATTTATTTAACTTTTCAGCACCTTTTCTTCCGTACAGGATTTTCACCTCTGGATTTGGTTGAGTTCGCTTCGATTTTATATATAATATTTTGGGAAATGAAAATGTTTTAGACTTTGGAAGTGGATGGAGATGACGGGAGAGGGGGAGGAGTGTTAACTAGACTGCATATTCATATTCATTTTCATATTCATATTTATATTTATATTTATATTCATATCCCCGTATTCATATTCATTTGCATTCGAATATTTGCAACGAAAATTGACGGACAAATCTGCAGACATTTCGTGCAGCCGTCGCACAGTGGGTAACTAATAGTTACTAACTATCAAAAATAAAATAAAAATAAATTATGAGAATTTTAATAATTATTATTATTATTAACAAGTTAGTACGGATTTAAAATTACGTCTAACTTAAATTCTAAGCTATAGCAGCTGAGGCCTTAAGCTTAATATTAATATTTAAACTGTAGATTTATTAATAAAATGAACAACAACGACCTGATCAACATAAAAATTTATAATTAAATTCTCAAAAATGAAATTGTTCTATAGATATACACACAGCTGTGTCGTCACTAGCTAGCTAGTCACTAGCGGCTTTTTTCTGAAAAATTTATATTTTTTGTAAAAGAAAAAATAAAATATAAAATAAAAAAATAAAAAAAAAAAAATATTTAAGATTAAAATGCTGAAGCAAAAGAAAACATAGACAATTTTTTAAAATCTGTTTACCCAAAAAAATAGTTTCAATAAAAAAGAGTTAAACAATAAAAAAAGAGAAAATTTTGAAACATAAAATTTAAATTGAAATACAGTCGAACTTCCCTAACTCGAATCAGCATTATCCAAGAAAAATGTTCGAGTTAGAGAGACTTGGAGCTAGGGAAGTCTTTTTGTTCGGTTTGCCACTCAATTTAGTTCGAGTTAGAGAGAATTCGAGTTAGAGAAGTTCGAGTTAGGTAAGTTCGACTGTATTTGCTTGCAAATTTCTTGATTTATATTTAAGTTTCTGCAAATAATTTAAAAAAAAAAGTATAAGAAAACTCTACTTAAAATACAAAAAAAAAAAATAATAATAAAACTTGGAGAAACACAAATAAAAAAAAAACATTTTTAGATATTTCCGTCCTACAAAAAAAACGTAAGAAATAAATTTTAAGAAACAATTAAAAAAAAAAAAAATATGTGTATGTATATTAATTTTATAAAATGAAAGCTTAAAAAAAAAATGATTGAAAAATATTTTTCCGACAAATTATTTCTAAAAGGAATTTCATAAAACGAGCACAATATTATTGCCTGCCAGATTAACAGGATCAGAACCACTGTGCGACGGGGGCCCAATTTAATAAAGAACCAGAGAGAGTGAAGCTCGCCAAAAAGCTGGCTATAAATCTAAAGTGGCTTAATAAGATTCCACTCTCCCGCGTGTGTGTGTGTTTTTTTTTTGTTGGGGGAGAAATCAGAATCTGAATCAAAATCCAAATCCGACAGTCTGTAAGTTGGGCAAACATTTTTGGCAATTTGTTGTTATTACCACGCAACGAATAACGCAAAATGAACAACGAACAACAGAGGCAACAACTGTTCCCCCCTCCTCTCCTCCTCCACCACCACTCTTGTTGGCCACTTGCCCAACTGCTGCCAAACCAATTTTGGCCATGTTGAGTGCGGTGTCGTGGCATTTCCCGTTTCGCTCGTTACAATCGTAAATTATTTTATTTGCTGCTAATTGCAGTTCACAAAATGCCAGCCAGAAATTCGAAAGGGGGCGGGGGGCGGGTGGAGCGCTGACCACGCCCTTTATTGCAGCTCATAAAGCAATTAATACCCCAGCCCCACCCACACTCCCTTGCGCCCAAATAAGCTAAGGCCAAAAACCAAACCCAAAAACCAAACTCAACTAAACCAACTCGACAAACATCACACGCCAATTGTGTGCGGAATGGAATGGCGGCGATTTTCAAGGGGATTACCAAACACATGTGTGTGTGTGTGTGTGTGTGTGTGTGTGTGTGTGTGTGTGTGAGTGTGTGTGTGTGTGTGTGTGGACAATTGTCAACATTTGTGTTATCGAATTGAAGCCATCGAAAAAAGCAAATTGCAAGCGCTTAAGGGGGCAACCTCCAAAAGTGAGTCAAAAAAAAAATAATTTTTGGAAATCATTTTATTCGATTGTAAAACTGTTCAAGAATATTCCCTAAAAATTGCAAGTCAATCATGGGTGCCACAGAAATTGCTTTCGCTTGAATTTCACTGGAATTTGTATGAAATTTAAGTGAAATTCAAGCAAAAGCGATTTCTGTGGCACCCCCGAATATCTGCAGTATTGTGATTTAAAAATTTTCAACGTGTTTTTCTCGAAACACCTTTTTTTGATTTTGAATACACAATTGAGAAAGCTGTACTTAACCCATTGGGTTTTGTCATGAATCCTTTTATACAGGGGTGCCACAGAAATTGCTTTCGCTTAAATTTCACTTGAATTTGTATGAAATTTAAGTGAAATTCAAGCCAAAGCGATTTCTGTGGCACCCCTGATAGTTAATTAAATTCTTCTCTACATAACATTGAGTTTTTTTTTTAGTTATTTCATACTTTTTTACGTGTTTTAATGTCATTTTTTAAACGAAACAGAAAAACAATTTTCATATAAAACTATGAAAACAAATTAAATTTCGAGCTTTTATTTAGAAAAGGGCCATGTCATATAGAGGCTGCTATCATAAAGTTTAAAAAATTTAGGCTTTTTTTGGGTCAGACCACAGTTAACCCATTTTCGGCCGCGTTACAAAAAGTAGTGTGTTTTTCATTAAAAACCACTTTCTTAGGATAATTTGGACCTTCTAAAACCGAATATGAGGTTAAAAATCAAATTAAAATTAACATTTTTTAAAACTTAATTATTTTTTAAAATAAAAATAAAAAATTTTTTAAATATGGGATGACGAGAGTAAAAATTTTCTGGATTTTCTAATTTTCTTAATTTTCCATTTGGAATCGAATACATTGAGTTATATAAAAAATTCACTCTGAAAATTAAAAATTTTGCTGTTCGACTAGTCGAACAGCGGCCGAAAATGGGTTAAGGACACTAGAGTGTACACAGTGGCGTCCGCTTTACCCTCTAATGCCAAACCCAGCCTTTTTAGAGCTTTAAAAATTAATATAATAATATTATATTTATAATTAAATGCATATAGCAACAAAATTTAATGAATAACTAAATTTTCTATTAGCCAGTTTTTCTTTGATGAGATTTACTCTTTTTTTTCGCCGAAAATTAGTGATTGCTGACATTGCTTTTGTTACGTGGGCTTTAGAGGGTTAAACAGTAAAAAAAGCCTGTCTACTTGTTAAGTATGTATTAAACTGTGATAAAAACTTCAAAACGATTAGAGTATATTATATTATACCCAAAAAAAAAAAACCTAAAAATTACGTATTTTTCGAACTTGTCGAAAGGTTTCCCCCCTTAAAGCACACTGAAAGATATTGTATTACAGTTTTGAGCGTGGTGGCAACGCTGACAGCAAGGTGATTGTTCCAAATAATGTCATTAAAAAAATAAAATAAAATAAAATTAATGACTTTATTATAACATTTGCTGGAAGACAATTTGGTTTTTAAACTTTTTTCTGTCGATTTAGTTGATATTCAAATTGAAAGAGAGAAATCTGGAAAAATGCGCTTGTTATTGGTTTTCTCACTCCTTCTGACACATTTCTGTCTCTCTCTTTCTGCCTTCAAGTCATTTACATTGCAACTAATGCATTTTTAACAAGCCATTGGCACAATTTTCTTGATTTTATTTCCTTGTCTATTTTTATTATTTTTTGTAATGCCCCAAAAACATTTCAATTCAAGTTTTAATTGCTTGTAGTTGTCTATTTATTTTTATTGTTGTTTTTGTTGTTGTTGTTGCCAATCGTTGTTGTTGTTGTGTCTGCCAAACACACTAATGGATTTTTGTGACACCGCCCAAAGGGTGTTTCAACTCTTCAATACAAAATGTTCTTGACTAAATTTGGCATTTCCAATTAATTATGAGAATTTATTTCAATGTGCAGATTTAAATCTATTTGTTTAATAGATATTATTTCATTAGGTAATTAATTTTGTTTTTAAATAAAAATAAATGCATTTAAATACATTTCTTATGGTAAATTCTCTAATTATCTAGATCTGTGGTGTCCAAAATGCCATGGGAAAGGAGCTCATAATTCTGCAGGCGTCGCAGTCGACACACGTACACAGAGAGCGAGGTTACATGTGATCTATAAATAGCACATTCGGCGGCTTGCTCTCTCACGATGAGTGCTCTCTCACATCTGATCGGCTGTTGCTTTCTGATGTCAGTCGCTGAGCTGCGTTCAATGAGGAGAGAGGAGTACAGCGCTAGATTTTTGTCATACACTGCACCTGATGCTTTGCTCTCTTTGCAGCGACGTAACAGAAACAAATCGCAGCAGCGACGCATACGTGAGCGTACGTGAGCGACAGCGCAGTAGCTACGCAAGTTTCCTATGCCTACGGGATAGGGCCGTGCCGACCCCTGCTTTAAATCTCTCTCATATACATTTAACATAACACCCTTTCACAACTATTTCTAGGGTATCAAAGTATGGACACATTGTTGAAATGTTGCATTGTCTTTATTTTGTTGATGCTTTTCAAATTGTTTTTGTCGTTCTATTTTCTTTTTGTTATGTTATTTTAGCTGCTACCCAAAAACGCTTTGCGCATAGTTTTATTTGCTACCAAATGACTCTCTGTCTGTCTGTGTGTGTGTGTGTGTGTGTATATGTATATAGGTGTGAGTGTGCGAGTGTGTGTGTGTGTGGCATACAAATGCTCGCTGGAATTATCCAAGCAATTTGTTGAAAATTAGTTGAAATTGCTTTTCAATTTGAATTTGAATGCTCGTCGACCACAAAAGAAAGGAACAACAATAATGGATATCAAATTCCATAAATAAATACAAGTGTCTGTGTGTGTGTGTGTGTGTATGTGTGTATATGTATGTGTCTCCATTGAGGTATTTACTTTTAAAGTGCTTTCAAGTAATAATGGCAACCTGACTAATTTATGAGAATGTAAATATTTGTCAATCGAAAACGAATTGATAAATAGATAGAAAAATTGATTGATTGATTGATTGGTTATATGATTGAATGACAATCAGTTCATTAACTGACTGATAGTGAAAATAATTGATAAAAAGTTGAACAATTTGATTGATTGATTATTTGATTGAATGATAGATTATTTGACTGGTTGATAAAAATAATAAAATAGATAGAAACATTGATTGATTGATTGATTGATTATTTGACTGATTGATTGTCTAATTGATTGACTTAGTGATCGATTGAAATATTTATTTATTAATTGTTTGATTATTTGATTGAATGACAGATTGATTGACTAGTTGATTGACTGATTGATAGTAAAAATAATTGATAAATAGATAGAAATATTGCTTGATTGATTATTTGATTGAATGATAGATTGATTGACTGGTTGATAATAATAATAAAATAGACAGAAATATTGATTGATTGTTTGATTGATGATTTGATTGAATGACAGATTGATTGACTGGTTGATTGACTGATTGATAGTAAAAAAATAATTGATAAATATATAGAAATATTGCTTGATTGATTATTTGATTGAATGATAGATTGATTGACTGGTTGATAATAATAATAAAATAGACAGAAATATTGATTGATTGTTTGATTGATAATTTGATGAAATGATAGATTGATTGACTTAGTGATCGATTGAAATATTTAATTAAAAATTGTTTGATTATTTGATTGAATGACAGATTGATTGACCAAATGATTGACTGAATAATACTGATAATAAAACTTATAATGAAAGAAAAGGAAAAGCAAAAATCAAAATTATTTTATTGAAATTTTAACGATTTTTTCACTTAATTCTTAATTGTTTTTAAAACTTTGATTATTTCATCAATGGCTGAAAAATCAAAGTAATATTTAAATACTCGTATTTAAAAAAAAAAAAAAAGGTTTTTATTTTTTGAGCACAAACAATTTTTTGCATTAATTATTAATTTACAATTTATGCTTTCAATTTTTCCAATTGTTATCTTAGTTTATTTAATTTTCTTTTAAATAATTACAAAAATATTCAAAACTTGTATTGCTTTTATTTTTTTATTTTAAATATTAGACATTAAATTGTTAAAATTCCATTTTTTTTAATTTAAAATGTATTTAAATTTGAGGATTGTTAAATTAACTAATTGAACTTTTTTAAAACCTTTGGTAAATATAGTATGTATAATACATTAAGGCTATTATCGCTCGTTTCACAATGAGCATTGAGTTCGAATCGCTCGTTATTTATGGCAATTTGCATTATGAGCAGGCTGAGTACCGTTATGCGACATCACAACAGCTGGCAACGCTGCCGGAAACGGAAATCAGCGTGATGACTTGAAGAGAGAGCGACAAGGAGGAATCGTGGAATCATTTGTACTCTCTCGTTATGTGTTGGCCACAACACACACACACACACGCACACACATAGACACACACACACGCACACACGCAGGACATTTGAAATTGTTAACATTGTCAGTCTGACATTTGATTTCGCTTATCAGAGCGAGGCGCGACCTCAGCACAGACCATAAAAAAGTGTCGCATATGGCGAAATCAACAGCAACAACCACAACAGCAACAACAACCACAGCAACAACCACAACAACAACAACAGCAACGAAAATGAATTGAAACCAATAACCAAAAAAAACAAAGGCACGAAATGAAAATGACAGCAAAAGAAGCGTCAACAAGCGAATTGAAATTTGGTACAGTTGTTGTTGTTACTCAACACTGTAGCTATAAAAATGTGTGTGTTTTAATGGGTTTCAGAGAACCAAACTAAATATCATACAAAAAAGTCGCCGTCACCGCGAGCTTTAATCGAGCACAAAGTGCGTGTTATTTATAATTGCGCCACTTACCAAACTATAACCGATTGTTCCTATGGCAGCTATATGATATAGTTAACCGACTTTGACCAAATTTGGTTAGGTTCAATGGGACAGTCCCAAATACACAATTTGTGAGTTTGATTGGGATATCTTAAGAAACAAAAAAGTTTTTCATACGAAAACTTTATTTGCATCCGATTGTTCCTATGACAGCTATATGATATAGTTAACCGACTTTGACCAAATTTGGTCAGAATGTATGAGACAGTTCCAAACATAGAATCTGTATGTTTGGTTGCGATATCTTAAGAAACCAAAAAGTTTTTCATACTAATCGATTCCCTGAACTTTGACCCCGAATTTGACCCATTTACAGGTTGAATTTCGCAAAAACTCCATCTTATTGCATGACAAATAACAGCTATGTTATGTAAAAATTGCATCTTTCTAGGCCTAACCGTTTTGTCTACACGTTGAAATCCAGAAATCATTCAAGGGTGCCACAGAAGTCGCTTTCGCTTGAATTTCACTGGAATTCGTATGAAATTTAAGTGAAATTCAAGCGAAAGCGATTTCTGTGGCACTCCCGATTAACTTTCACTCCGATTCCGTAAAATTTAATAGAACATATACTCAGGATAGTTCTGAAATCATTATCACTTAAAAACCATATTCCATATTAAGTTTATTATTAAAACATTTTTCTCAATTATTAAATTCGCAAAAGATTTTATATTTTATTGTTATTATTTAATTAAGTTACATAATAATTTATTTCAATGTAGAATTAAAATTAACAAAGGTATGAATTAACAATCAAATTTTATAATATAATATTAAAAAAAAAAAAAAAATTTAAAAAGAGTTTCCATACAAATATTGTTTAAAAACATCGAATTGAATTTTAGCTTTATTGCTGGGTAGTTGCCAGTCGGGCATACTCCAATTATTTGATGCAATTCATGTTGTTGCTCTGGTTTTTCTAGCTGTCTGGCAAGGATTGTTATGAGGTCCTTTCTGAGTTGTGTGTGTGTGTGTGTATGTGTGTGTGTGTGTGTTTTAATGTGTTTTAGTGTGTAAATGTCTTTGTATTTGTGCTGGGTTTTAAACATGCTTCAATAGCTTTTAGCATTAAATTTAGACTTTCATGTGTTTATTTGCTTTGCACGTTTCATTTGCTTGTTTCTTTCTTTTTTTCTTTCTGTCTCCGCTCTCTTTTTATTGTCCTTTAGCCCAGTAGCCAAAGCATTAAATGACTTCTAAGTTGCTGATCAAGACTGTCTTCCCTCATGAATAACTAGATCTCACAGACTATGCGAGTTTTATTTTCGAATTTTGTCGCGTCTCTAGAAAGGACATTTTTTGAGGCCACAGTCTGGAGATTTGGTATAAGGAATGTTTAATACTATATATTGCCGATGATTTTTGAAAACTTAAGCTCGATTGGTTAGTAAAAAAAAAATATAAAGAAAGGAGAGTTATTAAAAAATGCTTTGATATCATTCATATACATATGTACATATGTATGTATATTATTACATTTTTCTATTTTTTATTTTGTATTATTATTTATTTATTATACATTATTAATTATTTATTATTGTTTTTTATTTTTATTATTTATTATTATTATTTTTTATTATTTATTATTTATATTTATATATTTAATTATTTATTATATTTTATTATTTATTATTTACTATTTGTTTTTTAGTATTTATTATTTATTTTTATAATTTAATTTTTTTTTGTTAAATATTTATAATTTTTTTTTATATGTATAAATTATTTATTTATTTTTTTATTATTTATTTATTATTTATTTATTATATATTTATTATTTATTATTTATTTATTATTTATTTATTATTTATTTATTATTTATTTATTATTTATTTATTATTTATTTATTTATTATTTATTTATTATTTATTTATTATTTATTTGTTATTTATTATTTATTATTTATTATTTATTATTTATTTATTATTTATTTATTTATTTATTTATTTATTTATTATTTATTTATTATTTATTATTTATTATTTATTATTTATTATTTATTATTTATTATTTATTATTTATTATTTATTATTTATTATTTATTATTTATTATTTATTATTTATTATTTATTATTTATTATTTATTATTTACTATTTATTATTTATTATTTATTATTTATTATTTATTATTTATTATTTATTAATTTATTATTTATTATTTATTATTCATTATTTATTATTTATTTATTTATTTATTTATTTATTTATTATTTATTTATTATTTATTTATTATTTATTACTTATTTATTTATTATTTATTTATTATTTATTATTTATAATTTATTATTTATAATTTATAATTTATAATTTATTATTTATTATTTATTATTTATTTATTTATTTATTTATCATTTATTGTTTATTTATTTATTTTTTTTTTTATATTTATTTATTTATTATTATATATTTTTTAGTATTTATTATTTATTATTAATTGCAGGGCATCTCAAAGTCGAGCACCTCTGCACTTTAGTGCTTTAACTTATTTTTAACTCTTTTCTTATGCTTATACCTTCTTTTTCTATTCTCTTTTCTTATTCTTTGCCTTTAGCCCTTACTCGTATTATGTCCGAGTTTAGAGTCCTTCCGTTCCTTAAGTTTTATTTAATGCGACAAATGGGCTGTTACTCGGATTTGAATAAATGTCTATCGTCATCCCACACACACACACACACACATACACACACACACACATCTACACACAGACAGTTGAACCTTGACCCGCCTAATGCGAAACGAAAGCGAATCGAAATCGAGTTTTTCTAAAGTGACACATTGAATTTGTTGTTGGGTTGAATGTGTCAAGTGTTGGGTAATGTTGTTGTCAGTGTTGGAAAACACGAAACTGTTCTACTGTAACATTAACAATATTGTGCACAAATTGACATACAAATCAAGCAAACGGAAAATATAATCTTGTTTGAGTCTAATAAGTACATGAAACTGTTATACTGTTCAATGGTGTGATAGTGTTATACATAACTGTTATATGCATTTGTTATACTTGCTATGTACTCCCGCTCAATCTAAGTTATACATTAACTTTTAATATCAAAGTGTTATACATAACTGTTAGATGCTCATATGTTATTTAACTGTTAACTGTTGTACAGTTGTTCTGTTAAACTGTTACATTATTACACATTTGCACTGTTACACTGTTATATTGTTATTTTATTGCACTTTTGTTCTATTGTTCTATTGTTAGAATGTAATAATGTTATATTGTTATGCTCTTGCACTGTTATACTGCTATATAATTGTATTTCTATATTGTCATATTGTTATAATTTGTTTTTAACTGTTATACTGTTATAAAGTTATACTATAATATTGTTATACTTGTAGTATACAAACAAAAACATTGTTATATTGTTATACTGCATTTCTGTTATACATGTTTATTGTTGTCGTCCTATACTGTTATTCTGTTATACTTTTATATTGCTATACTGTTGCACTATCAAACTGTTATACACTAAATTCGCATCTGCCACTTGGGCATTCTGTTATATAGTTCTATTATATTATTGTTATACTTGTAGTATACAAAAAAAAAGAACATTGTTATATTGTTACAACCCATTACTGCTATACTGTTCTAAAGTTATCGTCCTATACTGTTATACTTTTATACTGTTATACTGTTGCACTATCAAACTGTTATACACTCAATTCGCATCTGCCACTCGCTCTAAGTTATTCAGCTGCCAAAGGGAAGGAATTTTAAGCAGCAGCTGTTGCTGGCCACAGTCAGCGCCAAAAGTCGTCTTCCCTCTCTCTCTCTCTCTCTATGTCTCTTTCTATTTCTCGGACTGTTGGGCAATTCGTAAGCTGCAACTTTGGCTAACAAGACGCCTTGAAATGCAAATAAGGAAAGAAAGAAAAGCTGAATTCGAGACGAGACGAGACCAAAATCTGGGAATCAACTTCTGTTTAGCTTTAATTGCACATTGCGCCTGCAGTCATGAAAACAGAGTCTTTCAAAAGTACATGGACCAAGAGGAAGGCAGGGAAAGGCAAGGTAAGGGGTTGGAAGAGGAGAGGAGAAGGGGAGAAGGGGGATGGCCCAAGTGTCGATTTTAGTTGAGTGCTTTGGAGGCTTCTTTTAATTTCTCCGGAAAATCTCGCGGCAAACAAAACTTTAAACGGCGCAAACTTTCTGAAGGAAGCGAGGAAAATACTGATGAACGGGTAAGGAGAGAAAAGTGCACAATAATGGTAAAGAGTTGCCAGATATTTTTGTTTTTTTTTTTTGTTTTTTTTTTGGGGGGGGCTTAACAAGAAAACTTTAGCGCGGTTTTTCGGCTTCATTCGTTTTCATTTATTTTGGCATTGTTTTTTAGCCGTTTTTCTCTCTATCTCTATCTCTATTTGTCTCTGTATTGCCTTCTCTAGCTGTGTGGAATGAATGGAAATGAATTTTATATTGAAATAGTTGTACAAAAGTGAAAAGAGCGAAAAGCTATTGGAATTTTCTTTGGCTCTCTTTAAAATGCGAATGTTTTTCAAATTCAAATTCAGATTCAAATGCAAATTCAAATTGAAATGAAAATGGCCAAAAAAGCAGATCCCTTGACCTGGCCCAGTCCCCTCTATTTTTCTCTGCCTCTCTCTCCCCCTCTTCCACTCTATGTTTTTCCCTCAAGCAAGTCCATTAACGTGCGGTTTTAATTACGTGTTTATTTCGCTGTTCCCAAACAAAGTTACGGGTCTGAAAAACAAACGGCGGACTGAAAAATGGCACGTTTTGTTTTGGGCTCGCGTTTTGAGCCAGGCTTAAAGAGATTAAAAGCGTTTTGATTTGCATAAAAATAGCGAAAACTTTTTCCCTAATATCCCTTCAATGCCCTTAAGTCGAGAAAGTACGTACTATATATATCTATTTGAAACAGGGTGTCACTTACGGTATCGGTTATGTTCGCATTTAGGTTTTCGGTTATCGGTTACGCAAAATTTGTATGTATCGGTTATGTAACCGTTGCCGGTTTTTTGTATGATTCGGTTTCAAAATACCGGTATGATTTTGGTTTACTAAACAAATTTTGAAAATTTTAAAGATATGTAAATTTTCAAACAAATACTCAAAAATAAACATCTTATTATTGAGATCAATATATAAAAATAAAATTAGAGCAAAAGTAAAAATTAGATTTAGTTTTAAAAAGTGACGTGATATAATTTTATGTTGGATCGAGCCGAAATTAACCGTTACGCATGAATCGGTTTATTAACGGTTATATCGGTTGGAATAGTTTCGGTTTTCGGGCTTCGGTATAGTAAAAATGTTTTGTTTCGGTTACGGTTTCAGTTACGGTTACCAATTTCAATCGGTTAATACCGGCTAACGGTTACGGTTTTGTCTGCGGTTTTGATTTATGATTTGGAATATATCTCATTATTTATATTGGTTTTTTTTTTAAGTTTTAAGTTCTTTAAAAATAAGTGCCAAAGAAGAAAAATTAAAAAATAATTTTGATTGCATCAAAATTTCTTTTAGTTTCATTTCAATTTTCTAAAATATAAATATTCAAACATTTTCGTCAAAAATGTGTCAAAATGCGACTGTCATCAATTTATTTCAAATTTGAATCAAATTATGAATTTCATGTATGTCTCATATAATTAACACATGAATCCAAAGTTTATTTAAAGAATTTTTATTCAATTTAAAATAATTTAAACTAATTTAATAAATATTTCATTTTATCAAATTGCTTAACAATAAATACTTATACATTTGACAGCTATTAAATGGGTCTAAAAAGTAACTAAATTTGTTTTTGCTTTGCTTTGAAATTGATTGGGAATTGTGATAGGAAATTGTAAGTTTTATCTGTTAGGGTATTTAAACTTTGGCTCAACTTTCATTTGGTTGCTGCCGTGTTGATTCTGTGGGTCTCTCGATAAAAAAGTTTCGCTGCCCACCCGCATTTCAAACCATTCACTGTTCCTCTCCCTCACTCTCTCCCTCTCTTGCTTCCTCTCCCTCCCTCTCTTCCTCTCCCTCGCTATTTAGCCCTGTTCCTGCCACATCTCGTTGCCTCATCGCTGTTCGTTATCAGAGCTGCGTTTGAAACAAAAAATAAAAAGGGCCAAGTTAAGCCAAAGTTGCGGCTGTCGCTGACGTTTTATCTTCTGAGCTCTTTTCTTTTTTTGGTCTTAATGTTTAGCCCAGTAAACAGCAAGTTAAACAGGCTTATAAGTTGCTGACAATGTCTGTCTGTTCATATGCACATTTAGTTCTGAGTGACTTTGAGACTGAACAAATGAAATGAATGCAGATTCGAAGTGTCGCATCGTTGCAGTTGGCGACGTAGAGAGAGCAAAGCATCAGTTGCAGTGTGTGAAAAAAGTCTAGCGCTGTACTCCTCTCTCTCTCTCCTCATTGAACGCAGCTCAGCGACTGACATCAGAAAGCATCAGCCGATCACATGATTCGTGAGAGAACAAACAGCCGAAGGCACGCATCTTGAGAGAGCAAGCCGCAGAATGTGCTATTTATAGACCACGCGTATTCTCACTCTCTCTGTGCTTGTGTCGGCTGCGACGCCAGCAGAATAATGAGCTCCTATCACATGGAATAGGATTTTCGCATTTTGGCTTTTTGCTGTTACACTGTGTTGAAATTTTACTATACAAATTATCTCTCTTAAATCCCATTTGAGTATGTGTCCATTATCATTACACTTGAAGCGATTGCAGATGACTGTTATACTGTATGACAGCGCAAACTATATAACAGTTTTGCAATAACAGATAACAGATTAATCTGTTATACTGTATGAGTGTATTTATTTGCAATTTATGCTATTTTTTGTAGACTTTTCTGCTAATTTGGGAGTATTTATTTGCAATTTATGCTATTTTTTGTAGACTTTTCTGCTAATTGCGCACTCCACACTGTATAACAATTTTAAAATCATTATTTGGATACATTTTCCCTACTACTTACAGCTGTTGCTTAAAGTATAACAGCTTAAGTAGTATAAGAGTATAACAGTTTTGTAATTAATATTTTAATTTGTGAACTTTAACTTGAGCAGTTGTAATTGTGTGTGACCCACAAAATAGCTCAACTGTTGCACCCAATTCTGTCTCGCTCTTACACACACACACACACACACATGTGTGTTTAAGAATTCCATATAAATTGTGCGCTTCGCATTTTGGAAGCATTTTCTCATTATTTATTTTCAACTAATTAGCGGTTTTTTGTTTGCGTTTTCTCCGCTGCCGTCATTACTGTCATACGTGGCTTACCCCCTTCCCCCTACCCCTTTTACCATCTTCCCCAACCTGCCAAATGTGTGGAAAGGGAAAAAAGTGGGGGGAAAAAGGTGAGACAAAAGCATTTTGGAGGTTTATCACCAAAACCATCGCGATGGTCCACAGCTCCATATTCACCTTAATAAACACACAGACCAGTGATGCCATTTTAGCTATTTTATAGCTAGAAACTTTAAATGAAGATATTTGAATAGTTTAATGCTTAAAATGTTGAGGAAATTCGAAAAAGCTGCTAAAAAAATCAATTTTATAAATTTAAAAAATTCAACAGATGCAGCACAATTAAAAGCTACAAGTTTAAAAAATAGCTAGTTAAAGTAAATAGGGAAATGGATTGCATTTTAATTATTATTATTATTTCAATTTATTGCGAAAATCCAATTATGTCGATAATGTCATAGAAATCGATTAAAAAAGTAGTTGCTAGTGATGTAAATTCAAATTAATAATCACTTTATAAATCGAAATGTTAAAATCGACGAAACATAAATCGAGTTGTCTTTATATCGTCAAATAAATTATTAAGTTAAGGTATCTAAAAATAACTTCCGCAAAAAACGAGTGGCGAACTTTTCAATCACTAGTTGTTGCATTTTTTTTAACATTAAATTTAATTATTGCATTTTTACTTTGTCTTAAGGAGCCGACAATAATTAATCAAATACCATTTTAATTCATTTGCATAGAAAAATAAAATGGGAAAACGTATTGATTTTTTTTAAAGATTATACACTTAACAGAAAACTAGATATTAAAACCGTAACCTTAACGTAGCCTTAACTGTTAACCGGTATTAACCGAATCACAACTTTTTTACTAAACCGAAAGCCAAAAATCGAAATTATTCAAGCATCAAATTAAATCACGTCATTAAATTGTAATCATCGTTTTTGAAAACTTAATTTAATTTTTGCCATAATTTAATTTATATATTTCGGAAATTTTTGATTATTTTTTTAAATTTACATATTGTTAAAATATTTTTAAAAAAGATTTGTAAACCGAAACCAAACATACAAATAATCGGAAATCGTTACTTAACCGATATACATAAATTTTGCATAACCGATAACCGAAAACTTATGTAAATGCGAACATAGCCGCAACCGTAACTGAAACCGATTATAACCGTTTCGGTTTGATACCCTGCATAAAACTATTTAAATATATTTAATTCTAGCCACTTTCTGGATAAATTTTGCTGTTTTAGTACTTGAAATTTGGGCAGCACAGTCAGAGAAACGCACACATAGACACACACACATGTATACTTATAAATATATATGTATATATGTGAGAATAGACAGAGACGCGCTTCAGTTTCCCAGGTGAATCATGTTGCTAATTAGTTACGGATATATGCGACAAGCTACTCCAGCACATTCACACACACACTCACACACACTCTAACACACACACACTCTAACACACACACACACACACACACTTGCATATCTGAGTTCGGCTGGTTGCGCATTCAGGTTTTTCCAAGCCATGTCAAACTTTTTAGCGCTCTGGGAACTAAACACACTTTCCCTTGCCACTTTCCCCTCCTCACTGTGTGTGAGTATCAAATATCAAATAATATTTGTAGTTACATAAACTATGCGACAAGTTCGTTAGTCAAACATTGCGCATACGCCGCATTGTCCTTTGTCCTTTGTCCTTTGTCTGCGGCTCGTTTTCCAGTTAATGTTCAACAAATGAAACAAATGAATCTAAAAAACTATGTTAAATAAATGCAAATAAAAACTGAAAGTTGACAAATAAAACTAAACTAGTTGTTAAAGCTAAAGTCGAGCAGACTCGACTGCAAATGACCCTGTACTTATTTTATTATAAAAACAAATGGAAAAGTCTATTAAAAAGACTTTAAAGAGTTTATCATTAATATAAAAATTAAAATTAGTATTAATGTATTTGAAATAAAAAATGTAATTGAAAAATAACTGAGAATAACTGATTTCTTTTATTTAATAATAATAATAAAAATCATCCAATAATATTATTGCATAACTTTATACCAGTGCACTATGGGGCGAAATCCAAAAAATCTAATATCTATTAATAACTTTTAAAATAAGCTAGATTTTTGAATGTGGTTTTTTTATTTATGTTATGTACCCCAATAGAAATATTTTTGGAAAAGTGGGCGTGTCACCAAAAAAATTTCTATGGGCATACATAACAGTAGAAAAAAAACCGCATCGAAATATCCGAACTAGTTTTCCAGTTGATAATAAATACCTCAAAAACTGGTCAAATATCTCATACGACAAGCGAGCAAATCAGCACTGAAAAATGGTGAGGTTACGTCCTAAAAAATTAATTTGCGCAGATTGTGGGAAATTGTGGAAATTGAGACAAATTGCATTTAAATAACAATGAATGGATCTACGACATACAGTTGGACGTACGTTAAGCCTCGTTAAGCATCATTGCTAAATTCTTCCGCAAATTTGATATTTCATTCCAAGAAATTTGCTTTCAAAGCCTTATCTAATTTTACAAAATATTAATAGAATACGCACAAATACAGAATACTAGTACAACCAACACATACTACAAGCCCGAATAATTGGTATCCATTTTAAATTTTATAAAAAAAAATGATTAACTTTTGAGAAATACCAATTTGAAAATATGCTTAAAAAATATTGCAATCTGAAAGCAAGTGCTTTTTGACAGCAACAGCTAACTTTAACAGCTGCTACGTTTGTACTGAACCTTAAGGGGCATTTACACTAGTTGACAAGCTGGTCAATTTCATCTCAGTAGGCTGAAAATTTTGATGGCAACTTAATCAACTCTAGTGTAAACGGTGGTCAACTCTAAGCAAAAGTGTGTTGACTTGGTAAAAAGCACAGCCTACTGAGATGAAATTGACAAGCTTGTCAACTAGTGTAAAGGCACCATTACAGTTTGAAGTTTTCTTTAGATCAGTGGTCGGCACCAACACATTCATATGTTTGCATTGCGTTAGTGTGCATTTTTGTTCGCTTAACAGCGACGTAACAGAAACAAATCGCAGCAGCGACGCATACGTGAGCGTACGTGAGCGACAGCGCAGTAGCTACGCAAGTTTCCTATGCCTACGGGATAGGGCCGTGCCGACCCCTGCTTTAGATGTAAACCAGTGGTCGGCACCAACACAGTCATATGTTTGCATTGCGTTAGTGTGCATTTTTGTTCGCCTAACAGCGGAATAACAGCGACGTTAACAGAAGCAAATCGTAGTAGTGTGTCGTACGTGAGTGTACATGAGCGGCAGCGCAGTCGCCACGAAAATTTCCTATGCGCACGAGATAGGGCCGTGCCGATAGCTGATGTAAACACAAAAAAAATAGTAATATTAATACTTTGATAAAATGACTAAATATTCGATTTTTCGGATTTCGCCCCATAGTGCAGTGGTGTCCAAAATGCCAAAGCCTATCCCATGGAAAAGGAACTCATAATTCTGCCGGCGTCGCAGTCGACACACGTGCAGAGAGTGAGAATACGCGAGTTCTATAAATAGCACATTCTGCGGCTTGTGCTCTCACGATGCGTGTCTTCGGCTGTTTACTCTCTCACGACGCATCTGATCGGCTGATGCTTTCTGATGTCTGTCGCTGAGCTGCGTTCAATGAGGAGAGAGGAGTACAGCACTGGACTTTAATCACACACTGCAACTGATGCTTTGCTCTCTTTACGTCGCCAACTGCAACGATGCGATAGTTCGAATCTGCTTTCATTTCATTTGTTCAGTGTAAAGCAGTAAAACGTTTCGTTGACTTCGTGTTTCGCTACTGAACACACCAGTGCAATGTTTGATTGTGTTAGTTTGGACACCACTAATTTATACTAACTATGCCATTTTTTAGTTAAATCAAAGTGTTTATTTATTGTTTATTTATTATAAAACGTTTTCTATTTATTTATGTTAATTAGGTACAAAATGTCAATCATGTTTTCTGTTAAAAATGTCTCTCTCTCTTTCTGTCTCCCTATTTGGTCGCTCTTTATTCAAGTTTTGAATGCAGTTGACAACATAAAAAACATTGTAATTATTTTCTACATTGTCTGCCCAAATTAAAGACTATGAGAGAAAGGGAACAAGGCAGAGAGAGAGAGAGAGAGAGAGAAAGGGGGAAACTCTCAATCAAAGTGGCTCATTCAATTGCTCAACGTGATGCGCATTTCCGTTTCCGTTTCCGCTTTCGGCCATTTTGCTGTGTGTGTTTATGACGCGACATTAAGTTATGAAATGAAGTTCGCTCTCATTCTCATTTCGTTCATTTTCCCCCACAGTCACAATTCACTGGGGAAATCAATTCAAATGCTGTCTATCTCCCTCTCTCACTGTTCCTATCTCACTCTCTCTGTCTGTCTGTCTGTCTCTCTCTCTCTTTTGTACTGTGTGTTCGCATGCCATTAAAAAATTATTTCACTTTATATCTTAATTGAATTTCGCGTCAATTGGGGCGCTGCGTGACTGGACAACAACAACAACAACAACACTGACAACAACAACAACACTGACAACAACAACAACACTGACAACAACAGCAACAATAGTGACAACAACACTGACAACAAGAACAACACAGACAACAAAAAACGCTTGCCGTGTAAGTAAATTAAATTAATGTTTTATAATCTGATAAAAGCAAGCGGCTAAAATAACAACAACAACAATCAACATGAACAACAGCCACAAAACAAATAGCAACAACAACACTGACAACAACAATAACAGGTACGAGAACGCCACAGTCGTGCTGATCGACTGTTAGATACCTCGCAATCGTTCAATTTAAGCAAAATAAAACAAGAAAAAATATAAACAATTAATTAAAATAAAATACCAAAAAAAAATAAACTAATAAAATATCAAAATCAAATCCAAGTCCAAATAAAAATCAACGCTTAAAATGTTGATATTCTGTAAATGTTATTTGAATTTTTGCAGACATATTTTCAAACTTACAAAAATCGACTGTTTAAAATTAACTTTGATTTTCAACATGATAATTTATTTTTGATATATTTCATATGGTGAACAACCTTTAGAACAAACTCATAAGCCTTTGCAGCCTTCTGATTACTGGGCTAATGACAACCAGTCGGCGGTGCTACAGTCGAGCGGTACTCGACTGTCGGAGACCCCGTACTTATTATAAAGATATCTCAAACCACAAAAAGATTTTCATACTAAGACTTTATTTGGACTGATCGTTCCTATGGCAGCTATATGATATGGTAATCCGATTTCAATCAAATTTGGTCAGTATGTATGGGACCATCTTTTATGCATATTCTGTCAGTTTGGTTGAAATATCTCAAACAGCAAAAAAGTTTTCCATACTAAGACTTGATTTTCAACTGATTGTTCCTATGGGATCTATATGATATAGTAATTCGATTCCAACCAAATTTGGTCAGTATGTAAAGGACCATCCCATATGCATATTCTGTCAGTTTAATTTAGTTATCTCAAACAACAAAAAAGATTTTCATACTAAGACTTGATTTTCAACTGATTGTTCCTATGGGAGCTATATGATATAGTGATCCGATCCAAAATCTAAAACAAACTCGATCTGCTTGCAATATAGACGAACCTACATACCAAGTTTGGAGTCTCTAGCTCTTATAGTCTCTGAGATCTAGGGGTTAATACAGACGGACAGACGGACATGGCTATATCGACTTGGCTGTTGATGCTGATTAAGAATATATATACTTTATGGGGTCTGCCACGCCTCCTTCTGCCTGTTACGCACATTTTTTTTTGTGACAAAGTTAATAGACCCCTTTACTTTTTTAAAGTACGGGGTCTAAAAATAACAATGACCAAACTAAATTTCAAAGAGAATAGTTTGCTGGCAACAGACACAAGCTGAGTGCTTTGTAACTCGATTAAATGGCAATAGAAGCATTTAAAGATGAACATTAGCTAAAAATCGAATTGCCAACTCTGTTAGTTAAAATTAAAATTAATAAAACGTAAACAAATAAATAAGGGGAGTAAATAGCTTATGGGTTAAAATATTGAAAAATGTAGAACTAAATAAACTAATAATGATACAAAATATAAAAAATGTATTTATACTTATAATTTATGTATATTTTAAATGTTTACTCTCAAAAAAAAAGTAAATCAGGCAATCTAATTTATTAAGTAACTAAATTGATCAAGGAAAGTGATCATCATTAAATATTTTAATTACTCTTAAAAATAGATTATTGAAATATTTAGATGTATGTATATTGAATATTTAAACTCTTTTTCATACGTTTATCGATCTCAAATGAGTCAAAGGCATGAAGTGATAAAGATGAAGAAGACGAAATGGAAACCACAAGATTATCTCAATAGTCCTCGACTCGTTTCAGTTTCAGTTTCAGTTTTAATTGCGATTAATCTCTGAAATATTAACTCAAATTGAACGTCATTTGGCAAATGTATCTTTACTTTCAATTTGAAAATGAGATGCTCAAGTTGTGGTTTAAGTTTCATTTGAAATAAATGCCGCACATTTAGGCCAAATTCGGAAACCTGGCCCAAATGTGTGCCTTGTGTGCCAATGAAAAGAGCAGCTGCGGCCAAGTTGAAATAATTGAGTGCCAACACACTCACAGATATGAGAATACTAAAGTGTTATATACATATTCCAATTTCATTAAAAGAGAGAAGTTTATATTTATCAATTACATTACCATTTAACATTTTTGAAAACATTCTATTGTTGTTTATTTTTGTATAGATTGCATGATTGACTATCAAACATTAAGGAAGCTAACTGCCTCTAAAATTGAGAATATGTTATACGAATATTCAATTAAATTGGCATGTATTAAAAGCAAATTGAATTGTTAACAAAAATTAATGTATAAGATCACATACAGAAACAAGCTCATCATTCTGCCGACGTCGCAGCCGACACACGTGCAGAGAGAGTGAGAATACGCGAGTTCTATAAATAGCACATTCTGCGGCTTGCTCTCTCACGATGCGTGCTCTCTCACATCTGATTGGCTGATCCTTTCTGACGTCAGTCGCTGAGCTGCGTTCAGTGCGGAGAGAGGAGTACAGCGCTAGACTTTTATCACACACTGCAACTAATGCTTTGCTCTCTCTACGTCGCCAACTGCAACGATGCGACAGTTCGAATCTGCTTTCATTTCATTGTCTCAGTGTAAAGCAGCAAAACGTTTCGTTGACTTCGTGTTTCGCTGCTTCGCACACAAGCGCAATGTTTGATTGTGTGAGTTTGCACAACACTGATCCAAGGTGTATTTACTATAAAGGTGACGGCGTCCGATGTGGTGAGGATAAAATAATTTTTTCATCTCTCTCTCTCCGATCTCAGAGAGACAAGCGCTAGAAAAAGATGGCGAACGTTTTACGTTCTGCACTCTTCGCTTGTTATTGTTTCAGCTGACAGAAAAGAAAATGTCGCAAAATAAATAAGTAATTGCTGATTTCAATAATAATCAGTTTATTCTTTTCATTCTTTTCTTTCTACGAGTGTATTCGTAAAGAAGTAGAAAATTAAAAAATACATGCGATACACAACCTTTTTCGACAACGTTTGCAGGCATACTGTCAAATGTCTGTATCCTCGAAAGAGAGCAGCTGTGGTGAAGACATCACCTAGTTAGTAAATTCACCTTGTACTGATCCTTACATAAATATAACGTTATTTTGTTTTTTTTTAGAATACAGCACAACAATTGTCCAACAAAAAACTGTGCGAATTGCCGTTCTGTCCGAATTACCGAGTTTGCACTGTAATTAATTGAGAGAGCACTTGATTACAATGAAATTGACGCCATTTGCCGCTCGCAGGCAGTCGGAGGTTGGTCGGGAGAGCAGTCGATAAAGGTAGTCGAAGGGGGGGCGGGGAGTCTAAAGTGGAAGGAAGGAGGAAGAAGAAGGGGAAGGAGAAGCGTAGAGGGGGGAGAGGGGTGTAGAGTAACCCCATCTCCTACACCAAAGGTGGCCACGAACTGTGCGCAAAGTGAAGCATACTTTGCGGTATATTAATGGCATGGCTTTGGCTTTGGCTTTGGCAACTTAACGAAAAAACAAGAAAATGGAAAGAGGGGAGAGAGATGAGGAGAGAGAGATGAGTGAAGAGGGAAGAGTGATGGGGAGAGGTCAAAGGGAAGCGGATTTAGCTACGCTGCGCCACTTGACGCATAGTTTACAGCAGTTCAAATTTTGTTTGTTTAGCTGTCTCGACACGCGACCACGCCCACACCACCCCCACCGCCCCAACAAACAGTTTTTCTTCGCAGTTAAATATGGCAAATGCGCAACTTGAGCGCATTTGCTGAGTGCAAATTAAATATGCAAAGAGAGTGTAGCATACTTTTAAGCGCCACTGTGGACTATGGATCAACCACATTGATTTCTATAATAGATATAGACATAGATATATGTAGATATAGATATAGATATAAATCTAAATACAATGGTGGACATAAGTATTTTGACAAAACTAAAGTTAATTCTACTCATAATTTTCAATTCTTAGAGTGACTGCAAAAAATGTTGTTCAAAAAACTTTTCGCTAATATTTTTAATGATTTTTTTTCAAATGGTTAAAAATTACTGTTTTAACCACTTTTCCATATTTTCATGCAACATTTTTCTGAGATCATCCCATTCAAAAAATCATAAAAAAGACTAGCGAAGAGATTTTTGCAGGCACTATTAGAATTCTTTGAAGAAACTTTATGCAGCAAAGCATTTTTTGTTCAAAAAAAAATAGACTTTGACTTAATGGGTTAAGTAAAGTTTTGTATCATTCAAACGGAATTTAAATGACATTTCCTTTGATGCCAAACTTTTAATGACGCAAGTTCAAATTATGAGTCGATTTAACCTTAAGTATTGTCACAATCAGGGACCGTAAATAGAAGCTATGAGAAAGTGGAAAAACTTTTATTTTCAATTTTTATTTACAAATTATATTCAATTTTTATTATAAAAATTAAAAATAAAAGTTATTTTTCAATTAAAAATAAAAGTTTTTTTATTCCATTTTTATAATAAAAATTTAAAATAAAAATTAGTTTTATTTGATTAAAATTTAAAAAAGGAATTATTTGTTTATATATTTAATACAAATTCTTATTTTTATTTGACAAAAATTGAAATTAGGAATTATTTTTTATATATTTAATAAAAATTGAAAAATATTTCTTATTTTCTTATTTTAAATTTTTATTAAACATAAAAGTTGAAAATAAGAATTAATAATAAAAAAAGGTTTTTTTTTTGTAATTTTTATAAAAAAAATTTAAAAAAAAAAGTATTTTTATTAGATAAAAATTGAAAATAGGAATTATTTTTTTATATATTTAATAAAAATTTAAAATAAGAAAATAAGAATTATTTTTCAATTTTTATTAAATACATAAAAAATAAAATTTAAAATAAGAAAATAAGAATTATTTTTCAATTTTTATTAAATACATAAAAAAATAATTCCTATTTTCAATTTTTATCTAATAAAAATACTTTTTATTTTAAATTTTTATTATAAAAATTAAAAAAAAATCTTTTTCTTATTATTAATTCTTATTTTCAACTTTTATTATACAAATTATAATTATAATTTAACTTTTATTTGCAATGAAAAAAAATAACTTTTATTTACAATTGCTAAAATAAAAATTAAACATAAGAGTTAAAATATAATTTTTAAATACAAATTAAAATTTAATTATTATTATATACGTATAATTTTTTTATTTAGATCGAAAAATAAGAGTTTTCTTTGAAATTGTTTGATAAAAATCAACAAATAACTTTTATTTAATACGGTTTAAGTTCCTGGGCAAAATACTTTACTTGACCAGTGTATAACTATTTGTTGTGACTGACTGAAAATGGAGAAACCCAAACAATATGGTACAATTTCCCAAAATTCGAACTGAAAGGTCATTAAATCCGAGGTCAAAGTTCACATAACGAGGGAATTGTTTTGTATATTGAATCTGACTTCTCTCAACGTTCATTTATAAATAATTATATAATTTTAGATACGCAATTTTTGCCATTAATTATATAATTTTCCCCAGTGTATGTGCATTGATGATGAGGTTCGCTGTTAATCTCAACGATAATGATTATGATTATGATTATGATTATGATAATGGCAATGATAATGATGTCAAGTTAATGCCCCGACATCCGTTGGGCATTAGCTGCATTAGTTCAGTTTCTGTTCAGTTTCAGTTTCAGTTTCCCACCCGCTGAGTGGCCTTTATGCATTTCTAAGCCACCCAGTGGGACAATCACAGCCACAACTTTTCCACCACCAGCCAATTGAGAACTTTTGGAAAACTTGCGCAACTTTTTTTGGTCGGTCAGCCACTGACATAATGCTTAATTCTCGATTATTATTAAATTAAGTGAGTGCCGGGCTGCGTCTTTAACTTACCTGCAAAGAAAAGAAGAGACGAAAGATTGAATGAGTGAGAGAAAGCATTAAATTAATGTTTATTTATGATAAATATTATATATATTAGATAATAAATCTATTTAGCATTTTTTACTTTTAATTTAAAATCGATCCTTAGCTTATTGCACTTGAAATGCCATTTTTAAGGACACAGCATTTTATTTAATTACGGAAACATTTTTTTTTTTATTTGTTTATTAACTAATTATTATTTGTAGAATTCTATGGATCTTAAACTAATACTAAATTTTTATATTTAACGTATAATACTGAATACAGTATTTAATTATTTCTTCTTTCGCAAATATGAGTTGTGACTTTTTAAAATAACACAAAATTAGAATAAAATCAAGAAATAAATTTCAAATTCAAAACAAAATATTTATAAATTTCTCCAATGTTTTGGAAATAATGTTGCATCATCAGATAAATACAAAATTATTTATTTAATCATTAAATTATTTTTAATTCATCATGCCTCGAAAATAGACAAGACTCAATTCTAAAATTTTTGTGCGTTCAGATATTTTTCAACACTGAAATAAAGCTGCACTGTCAAAAATACAAAAGTCATAATGCAAGTAGTTGGTAACTTTAAAAAAGGTTACCATTTATGATTAAATAATTATTTGAATAATAAATTACACATTTAAACAGGCGCAAATTCTTATTTGCTCAGAGTATTTTTTAGCACTGTTATGCTAAAAAGTATGCAACACAATATGGTAGGAAACTCGCAGGATATGTAAGGGAAGTTCAGGGGAAATTTGGTCAAATCTTGCGAATTAAAATTCGAAGAAAAAAAAACAAGTGAAAACCGGAACGGGCCTTATAATTTCAAAAATATAAGAATTAATTTTCTTTAATGCTTAGTTTATAAATTTAATTTATTGATAAAATGAGCAATTTTCATTAAATGTACAATTTTAATTTTTATTGAACAATTTAAATCTAATTTTATTTTTTTAATAAAAATTATCGATTTGTATTAAATTTACAATTTTAATTTTCATTTAGCAATTTAAATTTTATTTTATTTATTCATAAAAATGATAGATTTTCACAAAAATTAACAATTTTATTTTTTATTGAACAATTTAAATTTTATTTTATTTTATTTATTGATAAAAATGATAGATTTTTATCAATACTACAACAATTTAAGTTTTATTTTATTTTATTTATTGATAATAATTATCGATTTTTATTAAATTTATAATTTTCATTTTTAATTGGCAATTTAAATTTCATTTTATTTTATTAATTGATAAAAATTATCGATTTTTAATTAATATTACAATTTTAATTTTAAATATAACAATTTAAGTTTTATTTTATTTATTGATAATAATGATCTATTTTTATTAAATTTATAATTTTCATTTTTAATTGGCAATTTAAATTTCATTTTATTTTATTAATTGATAAAAATTATAGATTTTTATAAATATTACAATTTTAATTTTTATTGAAAAATTTAAATTTTATTTTATTTATTGATAATGATCGATTTTTATCAATACTACAAAAATTTAAGTTTTATTTTATTTTATTTATTGATAATAATGATCGATTTTTATTAAATTAAAAATTTTAGTTTTTATTTAGCAATTTAAATTTTATTTTATTTTATTTATTTGTAAAAAATATCGATTTTAATTAATATTACAATTTTAATTTCTATTTAGCAATTTAAATTTCATTTTATTTTATTTATTGATAAAAATTATAGATTTTCACAAAAATTAACAATTTTATTTTTATTGAACAATTTAAATTGTATTTTATTTTATTTATTGATAAAAATTACCGATTTTTATTAAATTTACAATTAAAATTTCTATTTAGCAATTTAAATTGTATTTTATTTTATTTATTGATAATAATGATCGATTTTTATTAAATTTAAAATTTTTATTTTTATTTAGCAATTTAAATTTTATTTTATTTTATTTATTGATAATAATGATCGATTTTTATTAAATTTATAATTAAAATTTCTATTTAGCAATTTAAATTTTATTTTATTTTATTTATTTATGCATGGAATGATTGAGACTGAGAAAGATCTAATCAAGTAATCGCGCTCTCCTGTTGCAATTTGCCAAATGAAATGCTGTAAGGTTGTGTCAGGCAGCAAACACTGACACACACACACACACACACACAAACACACACACACACAGACATATATACATTTATATATATTGAAGCCACACAGCCGGCAGCTACAACACTTTATAAATACAAGTACTAAGTTTTCTCCCTCTCTCTTCTCTCTCGCGCTGCACGCTGGAATGGGGAAATAGAGCAAGTGGGTGGGCAGAGAGGGGAGAGGGGCGACTGACAAGTTGCGGTTTTCTTGGTTTGATGGGTTTTTGTGGCTCGTTTGTAACTTGCTAGCGACGATGGAGCTTCAAATTCCACGCCAAAATGCGGCTTCATTTGTCAGTGGCATTTCACTCAAAGAGCGAGAAAGAAAGAGAGAGAGAAAGAGAGAGAGAAGGGAGTGACATATGTCAGCATGTATGACAAAGATGTATGCAAAAATCTATTGAAATAAAAATATGTCAGCTATAAATAAAAATGCAATTTCCAATGGTAAATCAACTGCCAGTCAAACGGAAACGGAAACGAAAATGGCAACGTAACAAAGGGAATGAGAAAATTGAACAAAATCTTTAAAAATCCGCTTTCCAACATTCTTATTCATTTTGTTGATTAATTTCCAAATTTCTTTCCATTTCTTCAACGTGTTTTGTCTTTATTGATTTAATCATAAATTTACAAAACATTTTTTAACTGATTTTTATTTTCGCATTTGCAATTTACTCAATTTAAAGTTGTGAAATTCAATTTTTGTATTTAGGGGAACATTTTGTTTTCCTCGCGAAAGTTTCGCTTGCTTCTAATTGGAAATTAAATCATCTTTTGGCTTAGAAATAAAATTAGGACTCCTTCAATGGGTTCTCAATTCTCAATTGATATTGTTCGACTATGGTATACCCTGTACTTGTGATTTTTATACCCATTAAACAATAAGTCAAAGGGTATATTCGATGAAATCTGTAACAGGGAGCATGAAGCAGCTCCGACCCTTAAAAGTATATATATTCTTGATCAGCATCAACAGCCGAGTCGATATACCCTCGTCCGTCCGTTTAATAGAGAGCCGTACTATTTTTAGCTATCAACCTACTAAATCGCAACAAGATTGGACAAATAGAAAGTTGGTAATGCATGATTTAAGTTTTTAAGCAATGTAAGTCCCTAAAAGTATGCAATAGAAAATATTTTATGTCTATAGTCCTTCCCTTTTGTTTGATATATTCAATTTATCTCTCTGAGTAATGACAAGAGCCTCACTTAAGTAGACAACCAATAAACACACTTTATACCCTATGTTATACCCTATAATTAGCTGCATCAATAAGCCTAATCTGAGTTGTATCTGTCTCGACGACAGCTCGACAATTCACAGTAGTTCAATTCCTCATCTCAAGTCATTTATCTAGCTTTTTTTTGTTAGAGCTCAGAAAAACATACGTCTCGATAAGTTCAGGGAATGAGCGAGGAATCTGCGGGGAATCTGCGGTAAATTGTCCGTTGGTATCACGCATTATCCATCGTACATCCTTTGGCCGGCAAATAAACAAATTGCAGATACTCAGCTACAGCTACAGGGAAGAGGAAGAGCTAACCAAGTTAGTTCCCACAAAAAAAAAAACAAAACACAACAAAAAAATCCCTTACTCTCATCTAAAAACTTATGCTTTTGGCAGTTTATTGTCTTGTTTTGCTTTGTTTTGTTTTGTTCCACTTTGTTTTGTTTTGTTCTGTTTTGTTCTGCGAAGCGAGCAAAACATGTGAGAGAATGCAAATGAAAGCAAATATGAGAAATGCCGAATACTCTATAAGATACTATTTATAGAATATGAATGGAATCCGAGTTCGCAAATGTCGCTCCATACTTTAAAACAGTCATGTCCAAGCTCAAAGCGAAACATGTAGAAAACGAAACGTTTAACTGCTTTACACTGAACAAACGAAATGAGAGCAGATTCGAAGTGTCGCATCGTTGCAGTTGGCGACGTAAAGGGAGCAAAGCATCAGTTGCAGTGCATGACAAAAGTCTAGCGCTGTACTCCTCTCTCTCTCTCTCCTGATTGAACGCAGCTCAGCGACAGACATCAGAAAGCATCAGCCGATCAGATGCTTCGTGAGAGAGCAAAAAGCCGAAGACACACATCGTGAGAGAGCAAGCCGCCGAATGTGCTATTTATAGAATACGCATATTCTCGCTCTCTGCACGTGACTCGACTGCGACGCCGGCAGAATTGGTTCCTTCTCCATGGAATAGCCTTTTGGCATTTTGGACACCACTGCTGTAGAGTATTTGCTATTCGTCGTGTTTGATTATTGCTGTTGTTGTTGCACGCATAAATAAAACAGAATTTTGGGCAAAACTTTTGCGATAAAGTGAGTTGCAAAAGAAGAACCTTAAAGGATAGAAGAAGAAGAAGAAGGCCAAGAGGAAGAGATAGAAGAAGCACTCGGATGTGTGAGTTAAGAGACTTTCCGACTGTCAGAATTGTCGAGAAAGTTAGTGTGGCATTCATATCAAAAGAGCATGAACAACAAGGCCATTCATATGAGTGCCGTGTGAGTGTCTTGAGTGTCTATTCGAATAGTTTTGTCGCGATTTCCGCGCTTCTCGCTCTTCTTTCAGCTTCTTCATGTCTCTAAGTAGACATAGATATCCAAAGTATTTTGCATGGCTTATTATGTTTATATGAGAGGGAGAGGAAAGGAAGGAAAGGCAAGATATGGAAAGAAAAGTTAGAGAGTGAGAAAAGTGAAAAGTTTAAGCAGCTAAACAAATTTCACGCATCGATTTTTAATCTGCGATTTGTCTCTCAACGATAAGTTTAATGATGTGATTTTGCTTTGATTTGACTTTGACAATAAAAAACAATAATATAAATAATAGTGAAAAAAAAAACATTCAAGCTCTTTCCCATTACATTTACAGTCGAACTTCCCTAACTCGAATCACCATTATTCAAGAAAATAGTTCGACTTAGGGAGACTTCGAGTTAAGGAATTCTTTTTTTAAAGTCTTTTAAAACATACTAAAAATTCATTCATTCATAAATAAATTTCAAATTGCAATTTTTTCTTGTTATTTTCAACAAAAAAGGATTCCAGTTTGTTCAAGACCTGTCGATACTCTCAAAATTTGGTTTTTTCGTTCTTTTGCTGTATTCAGAAGAAGTTCCCGATTCAAATGTCATCATAATTATTTTTCCATTTTTTATATAATGAAAACTGTTTTCAATGAGATACCATATTTTCAGCCACTTCAATTTTTTTTGGTCCAGTTTCGAATTTCTTAACAAATAAATTTAAATATTTCTTAAAGCGATAAACATTTTAATACACGTGCTGGTGCCATGGTAAAGAATCTTGAAGCCTAAATAATTGTTGATGCAATATTCTATCATATTCCATCACCATATGTTAATGTACATCAATATTACATATCCAAACGAGCCGGTAACGAAAGTATAAAATAGAAACGAAAAAAAATTCAAACTTTATTGGAGATTTTCCCGAAAAATTCGACATACAGAAGCACGGGTCAATATATTTGTTCGAGTTATGGAGAAATTCGACTTATGAAAGTTCGAGTTACGGAAGCTGAATTGTATGAAATTTGCTCAGTAAACGCTATTGCCACTCGATTTTGTTCGAGTTAGAGAAAATTCGAGTTAGGGAAGTTCGATTTAGGGAAGTTCGATTTAGGGAAGTTCGACTGTATATTGATTTTCTGCACTCAAAGCGAGAAACACATATTTATTGTACTTAATAGAAAAATATTTTCTATAAACACTTTTCAAAATTAAACAATTTAATTGCAATGAAAAAATATTTTCTTTTTTCAATTTTCATAATTCAACTTTAGTTAACTTCTTGGACAAATGTCAAGTATACCAAAAAACAAAATACTGTTTTGAGAATTTTTTCAATACAATTCAGAAGGCGCACAGCAATTACAGACTTATATTTAAGGGGAGAAAATACGTAATTTTTTAACATATTTAAAGAGTATACAGTATTTTTATCAAGATAAAGGAAACACTTTTTTTAAACTTTAGGATAGCAACCTCTGTAATTTAATTGTTTTGTTTTTTTAAGTTTTAAATTAAAATTTACTTTAAAATACAAAAAAAAAAAGTATGGAAAACATTTTTTCTTTCAAAAAACAGTTCATGTCATAGAGAGGAGAATTTAGTTATTTATAAAAGGATCACACAGCCTGACAAAATCTACAGGAGTTTCGAAAAAACGTGTTTAAAGTTTTTTAATCACATAACTTCGTGAATATTGTCAGATATTGATTTGACATTTTGAAGAAATATTCTTAAAAAGTTTTACAATTGAATAAAGTTATTTCCAAAAAATTCAAATTTTTTGGACCCGCTTAAGGAGGTTGCCCCCTTAATTCAATTTGCATTAATAAAAACATACTTATTGTAACAAAAGTATATTTTCTTTATTCAATTTGCATAATCAAACTTAAAATGAACTAAAAAATGTTAAGAATACCAGAAAATCAAATATTTTGTTTGGCTTTTTTATTAATTTTAGCTACAATTCAGTACAATTTAGAAAGCATACAGCAATTACAGACTTGAATTTAAGCATAAATACGAGTAAATAAATTATAGATTTATTTTTAAATGGTTCCCTGGTGTTATTTAATAAATAAACGACGTCTCTGTTCAGATATCAAAGCACTTTGTTGGACATTTTGCAGTTGTCGCCACTGCATTGCATAATTTATAAATACTTTATTCAATAGAGAAGGAACAGAGAGAGAGAGAGAGGGAGAGAAGCGAGAGAAAGAGAGGGAAATTGATAGTGGGGTGAGTTTCACAATTTTATTGCATGCCTTTTTTTCTGGCATCGCGTGTCCTGCAGGTTGGAAAACTCCATGAAAATTACCACTTATTTCACTTAATTCACATTGCGTTCTTTCAGTTTTCTTTTCGCCTTCGTTTTTTTTTCTGACATCAGCAAATGGATTAAGAACTTATTCATCGATTTTCCTGAATCGCTTCGCATTATATTTCAACGTCCCCATCTTTAGTCTCCGTTTCAGTTTCAGTTTCCGTCTCTTTCAGTTCTCGGCCATTCATTATATATTTATTAATTTGATTTGTGCCTGCCGCATCGCATTACGTCTACAGCTGCCACAAGTTGCAAGTTGAGTGTCGAGTCGAGCCTCGAGTCGAGAGCGGCGACTTCTCAAGTTCCCAAGTTTTTTTTTGTTTTTTTGTTTTTTTGCGTCATTAAAAATCATTAAAATTCAGTGAAGCATCGCCAAATTCGACCTTTGTCCCAAAATCTTATCAACGGCAGACAGCAGCCCAGTCGGACTAAAGGCGGCACAAAATGTGATGACAAAATCTGTGCAAGGAATTATTCATGTGGTTGGCAGCACATGCCCACAGCTGCAGCTGGTCAGCTACGCTTTCCGCTTGTGAAACGTTCACTGCTCATTGCTGCACAATATTCTGCATACTGTATTGAATTCTTTTCTGTACTGTTTTCTGTACTATTTTCTGTACTGTTTTCATTACTTTTTCTAGTACTATTACTATTTTCAGTACTGTTTTCTGTACTGTTTTCTGTACTGTTATCATTACTTTTTTCTATTCTGTTTTCCGTACTGTTTTCTGTACTGTTTTCAGTTCTGTTTTCTTTACTGTTTTCATTAGATTTTCTGTACTGTTTTCTGTACTAATTTCTGTACTGTATTCTGTTCTGTGTTCAGTTCTGTTTTCTGTACTGTTTTCTGTATTGTTTTCTGTACTGTTTTCTGTACTTTTTCTGTACTGCTTTCTGTACTTATTTCTGTTATGTTTTCTGTACAGTTTTCTGTACTGTTTTCTGTTCCTATTTCTGTACTGTTTTCTGTACTGTTTTCTGTATTGTTTTCTGTACTGTACTCTGTAATTAAGTACTGACGGGTCGTTCGCCGTTTTTACGCCACAGATTTTACTACAATTCCTTTCTTTCCCCTTCCTCCTATATATTTACTCATCGAAGCTCTACACACATATTAAATTGTTTCATAAAAATTTCATATACGCGCTCGAACCCAACTAATTCTTATCTTTTTTTCTTTCGTTCAACAGCCCGCACTTTCAATCTCGGTTAGGGTATTGGAAATTGCATAAATACCTTTACCTTCAACACATGTATAGATACCTATGTATATATATACAGGGGTGCCACAGAAATCGCTTTCGCTTGAATTTCACTGGAATTTGTATGAAATTTGAGTGAAATTCAAGTGAAAGCGATTTCTGTGGCGCCCCCGATAATGTTTCTGCTTTTCATTCTTTCTCCTTTCTCACAATAAGTACATATTAAAAAATAATATATTCTCTTTAGATTCCTGTTTCCATATTCTTTTCATGTCAGTTTGAATCAGCTACTTATAAAATGTTTTAGGCTTTATCTAATAATAACTATTATTAAAATGGTAATTGTTAATGTTCCTATCTTATATCTGATGTTAGAGAAACAGTTGGAGATTCAGAAAGTGTTTTCGTCAATCTCGATAGTATAAATATACAAAAATAAAAGTCTTAAATTAGATGCAAAGAGGGAAACTCAAGAATGTATTTCCTTTCCTTCTTTTTAATTGATTATGTTGTAAATTTCTGAGCTTTAGAAATAAACAGATTCTGAAAAACAGTTAGTTGTAGACAGCGGAATTATTTTTTTTTAATATTTTTATTTTATTTATTTTATTTTAAAAAGTAGATATGGTTTTTCTTTGTCTTTACAGTATCGATTTTTTTTATTATTGTTTAATTATATATATTTTTTTTTCTCATAAAAATATATTAATATTATTATTTATTATTTACCTAAATAATTCAAGCTGTCTAGTTCATTTAATTCAAATTAAAGAGCATTCACAAGTCGACCTACCGATGTTTGTGTTCGTTTTCTATTACAAAATTTAAAGCATACTTTCGAGCGCTGTCGCTGTTTTTATTGTAACAGTTACATTTTGATTGGCTTGGCCATTTAAAGGCCCATTTCATACTTTTGTGGCCATGTTAAGCGTCTCGGACGTTTATTTCGCTCCCTCTCTTTGTCCCCTTTGCTCCCATTTCCCCTCTTCTCCCCTCTTTTCTACCTTCCCCATCCATCAGAATGTTTTGTGTTTTGCCGCAATTGCGCCTCGGAGATTTGTTGCGGCCTAAAAGCAACAAAAACAACAAGAACAACAAATGGGATACGACTTAAATTTATTTACCTTATTATTTAGCGCAGTATATTCTAGACTGAGAACGAGGGATTAAGGAGAAAAGAGGGGCGAAAGAGAAGGCAGATGAAGACTTTCAACTCATTTGCCTTTTAAAGAGGAGAAGAAAAGAAGAAAATCTATTAACATTTTTGACATGCATTGCAAACGTTTTATGAATTTTTGATCATCGTTAGACGAGAATGAACAGTCAGAGAGAGAGAGAGGGAGAGAGTTAGAGAAAGAGAGAGAGAGGGGCAATTCGGACATATTGAGTCCACTTACAATAATCACACAATTTACACGCATTTTGTGCCCCCAAAATAAAGAATAAGGCAGCAAAGGAAACATCTTTATTCAGAAATGCCAGGCACACACACACAAAGATTAAACAAATACACACACACACACACACCACAGCACAGGAAAAAAGAAGAAAAAGAACAATCTAGAGTCCACTGTGGAAAAAAGGCACGAAATTTTGTCATAAACTCGAAATATAAAGCTAGAGTCTTGAAATTTGGCTTGTTTCTTAGTTTGTCTAATTTAGGAATTTTGGATTTTTTATTTTTGAATTCGGACCACGCCTTTACCCGCCCCTGCCCTGTCGACTATGAAGAAAAAGTGTTAAATATTTATATTATATATTATATATATGTATATAAAATATAATATATTTGGCATGAAGTTTATTTATAATATTCAAAAGTTATGTTTGTATTTGTTTTTTAATTGGAGCTTGTCTTCATTCCCTCAACTAAGAACGAAAGTAACACTTTTTTTTTTAAGAACTTAAATATAAAGCTATATATTTTAAGCTTTGTATATTAGCCAATTAATTTTAATTAAAATTAACAATTTCGTTTGTTTTTTTATTTGTTCCCTCCCCAATTGACATTCACAATTGTAACATGTGATTTTTCACGAAAAGGGGCAAAAAAGGGCAAAAAAGATTATTAACATCTGATTCTTTGTGGTTTTATTAATAACCTTAAAGCAAAACTCTAGCGAATTCCTGTGCTATACTAAAGAAAAACTTAACAAGAACAGGAACAAATTTTTTAATTTTGAGCTAAAAATACACACGAACAACACATTGAACAGTTAAACAATAAAACACAAATTCCAAAAATCTCAACTAATAGCGTTTTTTAAGGGGGTACTGCTATTTGGAAGGCTGCTTTTGGAACTTTTTAAAAAAAAAATCTTATTTAAAAAAGGAAGTAGTTATTTAAATTGTGTTTTTTTTAATTGTATTAAGAAAATATTGATTTAAATAAAAAAATTGTTTTTTCCTTTGTACGAGGGCTGTTCTAAAAGTTGTCGGCCTTTAAAGTTGGACGTCGAAAAAAAAGATATGCTGTCTGCGACACGGATAACTCCACTTCGGATCATCAGAAATGGAAAAAGTAAACGGCGTTAGATTCAGTACAAACGTAATTCGGGTCCCTACCGCAATCATAATTTTGCGATTTTTTTTTACAAAATCGCAGCCATTGAAAAATGAAAAATCGATTTTGGGCAATTTTTTTTGTAGTTTAGTGTAAAAAAAAATTAGTAAAAAATGTTTTAAAATTATGACTGAGGTAGGGGCCATTATGGTGACAATTCTGCGTCGATTGCATTTTGTTTTATCAATATCAGTTAGGAACTTTGGCCGCAATCAGTGTTGCCAGCTGAAAAAACGTGGTTTCGAGATAAACGCGTTTAAAGTTTGAAGTTATTTTTTTGCATCAAAGCATTTTGATGCATTTCGGCGAAAAAATTGCTGGACAAAAAAAGCCATATCTCCTAAAGTATTTCGAATGTCAAAAAACCCTTTAAGGACGATATTCTCAAATATCCAAGTTATAAAAGTATGGGAAAAAAATCGAAAAACAAAATGTTGCCAACCAGCAATGCCCCCTTAAATATCTGTATCAGCATTATTCATATTTAACATTTTTATTTATGTTTACTTATTTTTCTCGCTATTTTTCAGCTGATATGGCAACGCTCAATCAGTTGACTTTGAGCGAGTTTCATATATTAAGAGTATTCCCGAAAAATCTAAAAAAATACTATTTTCGTTCGCTTTGGAGTATTTCGAATTGGCAAATCAAATACATTTGTAAGATATTTGAATTTATGCCAAAATATCGGATGATTTTATACCACAGTGCAGAGACATGAAGAAAGAAAGAAAGAAAGAGAGAAAGAGAGCACAGCTGAAGTACAGTAAATAAACTAATGTGGCTACTTGTTAAGCAAAGTGCCGTCATCTATTAAACAATGTTGTGAACCACTCCGAGCCACTCCGAACCACTCCGAGCCACCCAGTTGGCCAAATAAATGGACTGTACTAAACTGAATGACGAACTCAACTGAACTCAACTTGGCCAAAATGACAATGGAAATGGCAAAGGGACGGGGACGGGGACAGGAAAAAGGCCAAAAAGGGAATGGGCAAAAGATATTTGTTCATTGTTGCAACTGGGAATTGTTGTTGTTGTTCCTGGTTGTTGTTGTTGTTGTTAGCGCCTGTTGACATACAAAATTCGCCATGTTTCCGGCGACTGCGTCGCATGTGTGACAAATGTCTGAAATTCTTTTTGCTGACTTCTTTTTTATATTATAATACCCTGTACGCATCAAGTGTGCCCAAGTGGGTATGATGGCAGCATAAGCTTCAGCATTGTATCTATCTTACTGAAACTATTTTTTTCTCTTCATTTATCTTAGCTAAACGGAAAAACTAATATTTGAAATTTAAATAAATGTTTAAAAATATGATTATAAATAAGAAAATTTTAACATTTATCGTATTATTAACAAAAAAAAAAAGAATAATATATTTTGAGTATTTAAAATGTGGAATTTTTATATACAATGGTCGGATAAAGTATTTTGACATAACCACACATAATTTGAACCTTCTTCATTTTAATTTTGGCATCTATGGAAAGTCATTTAGATTCCGTTTGAATGATACAAAACTTTCCTTAACCTATTAAGTACCCATTGAAAATTTCGAATTTTTGTTTAACAGCAAATGTTTTGATGCAAATAATTTCTCCAAACAATTTTCATACACTGAAAAAAATACCACTTTCTTAAATAAAGAACATTCATCTTAAATATTTTGCTCTTGAAATAAGAATATTTTAATTCCAAATTACTAAAACTAAGAATATAAATCTTGAAAATCTTAAGTTCTTAATATAAGAATAAAAATCTTAGATCTTAGATCTTCTTTTTTTAAAATAAGAACAAAAATGAAAAAAAATTTTGTCACTTTTTGAGGCTTAGAATTCACAACTGGTTCTGGCGTCTCAAAGAAGTCAGCACAACGGTACTGATGATAGAGATTGGCATCTCTTAAAACAGCTGTATTGAAAATATAAGAATTTATGATCTTAAAAAAAAAACTTGGTTTTAATTAAAATTTTCTTAGAATCTAGATGTGTTTTCTTAATTCAAGATTTTCATGTTCTCGACGCCTTTTTTACACCAAAGTTTTTCGTTCTGAGACCAAAATCTTGATTTTAGATCCTTTTTTTTTATTAGTGTAGGGACTGCAAGGTTTTCAGAAATCTCTTCGATAATATTTTTTTATGATTTCTTGAAAATTGCTTAAAATTACTATTTTAACCACATTTTTCTCCTTTTCATAAACAATTTTTCTGAGATAAATAATGGTAAATAAATATTAAAAATTTCAAAGCAAAAAAAATACCCAAAAATGTATATACCTAAACAATTTTTTGTTTAGTTATAAAACTCTTATCCATTTTTAATATTTTGACGTAAAATGCATAGAAATTAATGCCAAATTTGAAAATATGTCTGTGCCTAGAGTTATTATTTAATGTATTGATAAATATCAGCAAACAATTAAAATATTAAAATTTTTTGCTTTTTAAATTATATTTGCTACCATGGCTGGTAATGATTATCTTCGGTGCAGAGTATTCCCAGGTCGAGGAGAATCGTGCAGTGTTTATATTTTTTCTTGTTATTGTTTTTTCTGTTGCTGTTTTTTTTTTGGCTTACTCTTTTTTGTTGGCCATCGTGTGACTCATTAGGATCAGCAATAGTCACCCAAAATCCAGAGCCATATTCCCCAATTCCTTCCCCATCTCTCTCTCTTACTATAAGTCCCTTCTTTTTCCTCTCCTGCCCTTTCTCAGTTCAAATTCCACTGAATAATTTCAGCTCGCATTCTCCGCACACATTTATCTAAGTCCATATATATTTTTTCTATTTTTTCTCTTTTTTTTTGGGTTGGTTTTTGTGGATGAAAGCTGCTTAAACGTGTAATGGCCAACAGAAATCATGACCAAAATAGAGATGACAGCATTCCAAAGCTCAGCTGAGTGCGGCTAATTATCAAGAGGGGAATTGCGAGAGGTGGGAAAAACAGCTGCAAACGGAATTCATTTAAAGAACTCGTGCTCTAGGGAATTGATAACAAAATTCACAAATATATAAATATATATAACATAAACATATAAATTTATGAACTTTAAGCATCTTCAATATGATGTCTGATTGATTAACTTGACAACTTTAATCTTTAACAACTCAAAGTAATCGATTATGACGTGTTTACAGATGATTCAAAGAAGAATTTATTGAATTGTATTAAGCTGCCAGAATAAGTGGACTGAAATTACCAAATGTTTATCAAAGTTAAGAAAAAAAAACAGCTTTAAGAAAACCGATAAACAAATGCCTTGAATGACATTAAATTATAATCAATTTTGAATGAACAGAAGCTATTGACAAATCTATTGCTCATTTAAAATTACATAAACGGGGGTGCCACAGATATCGCAGCGATTTAGCGTTTTGCGTTTTCAATAACCTTTTCCAACTAGAATAAGGGTTGACACCTTCTCAGATTAAATTATCCAGGGGTTTGTTTAGTAACTTTTTTAGGTTTGTTATTGCAGAACAATAAGATTTTAATTTTTTTCCGTTTTAATTTATATAATTTAATTTATTTATATAATAATTGAATTTATTTACCAAAAAAAAATTTAAAAGTAATTGGCGCGAGAAAATAAATATTACTCGACAACTCTAGCAACTGTCTGCCATTGTCTGTCAACACTTCGTGACAAATGTTTTCACAAATTGCACAATGATTTTTTTTTGGTAAAACTCAAAAGAGCTTTTTTTATTGCTTAATTTAAAGAAAACTGAAGTTGTCAATGATGCTTGAAAATTATTTTTTGCGGAACAAACTAGCGCAAAAACAGCTGGCGTCCGATGCTGCCACTTAGTCCGATTTAGATTTAGATCAGCGATGCCACATTTTATGTCAGAATTCGAAGTAAGGTATTTAAAAAAAATATATGGAACCACTTCAGTTTTCTTTAAATTAAGCATTAAAAAAATAGCTCTTTTGAGGTATATCAAGTTTTACCGAAAAAAACCTTTTATTTATTGTGCAAATTGTTAAAGAAGTGTTACGATGAGTTGCCAGACTAATGGCAGAAAATTGATAGAGTTGTCGAGCATTTTTTATTTTCCCGCGCCAATTCTTTTTAAATTTTTTTCATCTGAATAAAATCAATTATTATATAAATAAATTAAATTATTTAAATTAAAACGAATAAAAAAAAATCTTTTTGTTCTGTAATAATAAACCTACAAAAGTTGCTAACCAAACCCCTGCATAATTTAATCTAAAAAGGTGTCAACTCTTAGCAGCCATGTTATTGAAAACGCAAAACGCTAAATCGCTGCGATTTCTGTAGCACCCCTGATATACATAATTTAATGAAAATTAAATACATTTGTTTAACATTTTATTTAAGTGTTTGTTACATTAGTAGAGAAAACTATGTTTTGATGCAAAAAGTTTCTCCAAACGGGATATTTAGCCCGAATTCAATCCGAAACGTTGTCAGAAGTGGGGTAATCTCGGATTTTCTTAAACTAAGTATGAAATACTTGATTTTTTCAATCCCGAATTCAATCCTGAAATTGTGCAATTCAGGCTCAAAAATTTGTATTAGTTAAAATATTTTTCGTTGCATTTAAACTTTTTTTTTTTCCTTTTTTTAAATTTTTTTTTTAGCATATTTTTTAAACTTTTTTGTACAATTTTTTTTTTTTAAATCTTTTTTTTTAACATTATTTTTTTTTTAAACATTTTTTTTTTTTAATGACGGGAATTATATAATTTTGCATTTCATTCCGAAGAACTTAAATGTTTGACGGAGGGAATTGAACCCAGGGTTTTTTTCAAACTGGAAGTTCCAATTATGTGACAGGTCGGCGACTCTAACCACTGAGCCACCGGACCGGTTGAAATGAGCGAGGCCGAGAGAGAATTTTCCTCTCGTGCTCAGCAAATGTGGTGATCAACGGGACATTTTAAGAATGTCTTAGCTTGAATCAAGTAATTTGGGCTATACTCCCATTTTAATCCCGATACAGGCTTGATAATTCAGCTTAATCCTGAATACATGCTTACAAAATGCGAGCTTAAATTAAGTATTTTAAACTTGATTTTAGAATGGCTTTTTTTTTTCTGTGTATGAATAGAAGGAAAAAGTGGGTAAAGTAGTAATTTTTGACAATTTAAAAAAAATCATAGAATATATTAGCGAGGAAATTTTTGTAAAAAAACTTTTTGCAGCCACTATTAGAATTGTTTGAAACAATTTTTTGCGTCAAAACATTTTTTGTATGTGACCGAGGAAAAAAGTCAAAAATTTAGAGTTTCACAAAAATTCGAAATTTTCAATGGTTACTTAATGGGTTAAGGAAAGTTTTGTATCATTCAAACGGAATTTAAATGACTTTTCCTTTGATGCCAAACTTAGCATAAAGTTAATTCAAATTATGTGTAGATTTAACTTTAAGTTTTGCATATTTAAATGCATATTTTGCTCTTATTTATTGAATATTTTAAAGTTTTGTCACTGCTTTCTCTTCTTCTTCTTGTTCTTCTTCTTCTTCTTGTTCCGCTTTCCTAGTTTTTTTTGAGACAACATTCACTGAATAAGTAAAAATAAATGAGATATAAAACAGACAACTCGAATGCTTCACTGCGCCATTCACAGCAGGTGTCCGACAATCGGTCGGGGCGAATGGCTAACTGCCATCTCCCTCCCTCTCTTACAATCCCTCCCTCTCTCTCTGTGTTCCTTCTTCCTTCTATCTCATTTGGTGTGCTTATTCAAGCAATAATCAAGCGATGGGCCAACAACGTGCCTCAAATTCATACGATCTTTGTCTATTAGTTTCTTTATTTTTATTTATGCCCTACAATCGAAAGTGGGCATTATAGTTTTGTGCTAATGCTTGTAACAGGCAGAAGAAGACATTTCCGAATCTATTTAGCATATATATTTTACATTTCTAAACGGTTTTTTGTATGTTTCAATTTCGAAATACCGGTAAGCTTGCGGTTAACAAAACAATTTGAAAAAATGTTAAAGAAATGTAGATTTGAAAACAAATGCTCAACATTTTCAGAAATTAGTTCCTTTTATTAAGATCAAAATATAAATTAAACGAGGACAGAAGTTAAAAGAAATTTAGTTTTGAAAAACGATGATTACAATTAGAGATGGGCATGGGCCGTGCCGTGTCCGTGTTGGGCCGTGTTGGGCCCCTTATAAAAAATTGCCGTGTTTTACCGTGCCAAAGTTGGTAGGCACGGTAGGCCCGGTAGGCACGGAAAGCACGGTACCGATTTTGAATTTAATTATGGTAGTATCGATAAGTTGGCGTTGTTTTCTAGCTTGTTTGTCAGCTTGAGCTGTAGGATTCATCGATGTATCACACAATTTGCGAACACTTACAACATCGATAGCACGATTGATGCCATTATAATAAAAAAGTGACGCCACGAAGTGACAAAAATGGAGATGGGCATGGGCCGTGCCGTGTCCGTGCCGTGCCGTGCCTATTTAAAAGTTTTTACCAGCCGTGCTTGGGCCGTGCCGTGCCTCAAAAAGGAGGCCCATGCCCATCTCTAATTACAATTCAAAACCTTTTTAAATATTATACTTGACCGAACCTGAATGAATCGGTTTCATAACGGTTATTTTGGTTGAAATAATTTCGGGTTTTGGTGTAAAAAAAAAGTTTTGTTTCGGTTACAGTTTCAGTAACGGTTACTAATTTCAATCGGTTAATACCGGTTAACGGTTACGGCTATGGTTACGGTTTTAATACCTGCTACATAAAAGCAAAAATTTTAAAACTCAATTAAGAATACATTTTCGGAGTATAAAAAATTATAAGTAAATACTTATGTTTTAGAAAACATAGCTTTGAATTTAAATTGAAAAACTAATAAATATTTGAGTTTCTTAATATCCAGTAATTAAAACAAGTGGGCTTCAGACGAGTTTGCTCGACTGTTGGATACTGAATATCGGCAGAGCGACGCGGCGAAAATAATGTGTACAGCTCGGATGTTGGATTTGGACTGATTGCCGAGGAGCTCGGCAGATTTATTGAAAACTCTAAAATTATCTTAAACTACTTATATCTATTAGAATAGTAACCTAAACAATCAATAGTTATCGTCTTCATACGACTGCAGATGGCGTCGTCTTCTTATCATCGCAGATGGTGTGAAGACTCCGTATCTGTTCGCAGACTTTATTTACTTAGGTCTACGGCCTATCAGCATATCGAAGTATGTGACAATAGTGAAACTATTCTAAGACAGGGCTTATCTGAGGCTCTAGTGGAAAGTTTATGTTTTACAATTATAAGATTAAACAGATACCCTGTGCCAGTCTCCATAAAATATAATATTGGTTATAAAATAATGAGTAATATGTATGTAAGCAAATAAAACATAGATATTTATCTAAATTTTTCTAAATATTAATTTGAGGACCTACGAGTCGACTTGAGCTGTCCCTTAAGTGAGTTCGGTTGAGATACTACATATCTCCAAAGAATTTCATACTATAACTTTATTTTCGACTGATCGTTCCTATGGCAGCTATATGATATAGTAGTCCGATTTCAACAAAATTTAATCAGGATGTATGGGACTATATTTAACGCATATTCTGTCAGTTTGGTTGAGATATCTCAAACAACAAAATAGTTTTTCATACTATAACTTTATTTTCGACTGATCGTTCCTATGGCAGCTATATGATATAGCGGTCCGATACAAATTAAAAAAAAAACGTGAACTGCATCCGGTATTCAGAAACCTTCATACCAAATTTGAAGTCTCTAGCTATTATAGTCTCTGAGATCGACGCGTTCAAACAGACGGACAGACGGACAGCCGGACATGGCTCTATCGAATGGGCTGTTGATGCTGATCAAGAATATATTATATATACTTTATAAGGTCGCAGATGCTTTCTTCTGCCTGTTACATACATCACACAAATCTAATATACCCTTTTTGACCAGGGTATAAAAATGGTCAAGTGTATAATAAAAGATAAGTATGAAGCATATTTTAAATGAATTGAACACGCCGCTTAATATAAATACTATATCCTTTATAGAAAAAAGAATGTTTTTGAATTATATTATTTAAAAGAAAAACAAATCAATTTACTTAAAGTTAAACTGCATCTTTAAACAATTTTCTTTTACTAAATTTTCAGCATATTCTTCCTGTTTTCAGATCTGTTCTCTCTCTTCCTCTTGTTGCAGGAGGCATTTTCTTAGTTTATCTAGTTTTTGGCTTGTCTTCTGTCATCATAAGGCAGCCCAGTTATCCAGCTGTGTTCCCTCCTTCTCTTCCCCTTCCTCTTGCTCTCTCTCTCTCTCTCTTCTGTTGCCTCTCCCCTATTCGTTCCTCCTTATGCCTTATGCCCCACGTTCTTTACAAATTGTGCTGACCCAGCTGAGGCTGGCTTTGACTAATGATGCACAAAGTGGGCGTTTGTGAAGTGGGCGTGGCACGCATGATGGTAGCATCATTAATAATTGACAGGTAAGTAAGTAAGTAAAATATAATTAACTATGCCAGCGATGCCTGAGATTGAAGCGCGAGCTTACACTGAAAACAAAACTGCATGTTTTCTAAACTGACTGAATATTTGTTTTGTATACAGGGGTGCCACAGAAATCGCTTTCGCTTGATTTTCACTTAAATTTCATTCCGCTGTGCCACAGGTCAAATCGCAAAATAATTTTGGGCGGAACGAACTAGCGCTAAATCCGCTGGCGTCCGATGCTGCCACCTAGTCCGATTTAGATTTTCGAAGTCAGGGTCAGCGATGCCACATTTTTTAGTCAGAATTCGAAGTAAGGTATTTAAAAAAAATATATGGAACCACTTCAGTTTTCTTTAAACCAAGCATTAAAAAATAGGTCTTTTGAGGTAAATCAAGTTTTACTGAATAAAACCTTCAACTTATTGCGCAATTTGTGAAAACCTTTTTCACGAAGAGTTGCCAGACTAATGGCATTCAATTGCTAGAGTTGTCGAGTAACTTTTACTTTCTTGCGACAGTTACTTTTAAATTTATTTTAGCTAAACAAAATCAATTATTACATAAATAAATTAAATGATGTTAATTAAATAAGAAAAAAATGAAACGCTCATTGCTCTGCAATGATAAACTTGAAAAAGTTGCTAATCAAACCCTTGGGTAATTTAATCTGAGAAGGTGTCAACCCTTAGCAGTCTACTTCGAAAAGGTTGGTGAAATTGCTAAAAAAAAAATAAAATCTCTTGAAGTTCTGTGGCACCTCGCAAATTTCCGTGCGGAATTGCTTTCTGCGGATTTCTATTTCGCTTGTGATTTCTATGGCACCCCTGATAATAAATATGTGTAGTTTTTTAAGTGAATTTAGTGAATATCTCGTGCAGTGTTAGACTCACAAGCAAGTTTCGGCTATATTAAAATACGCTCGCTGGAAGCTCGCGCTGACGGCGACTTTTTTATTTATTGCGCGCACATTTGGTGGTTTTTTGTTGAGATGAAAGATCTAAAACTTCAAATTTTTGTGTCAACACTAAAAAATTGTAAAAAAAAAAATGCGTTGAAAACACAAATTGTTTTTATCAGTGTAATAAGCGCCACCATCTTCTGCTCCCAGTCCATCTCTAGCAGCTTTACCATCTCTAGCTGAAGTGCCGCCTTCTGCCACGCCCTCTGCTTGGATCGTTTGCTCTTTAACCTTTAACCTGGCTTTAAGTGCGTCTATCAATTAGCTAATTGCACTATTCAACTGCTCTACTCAAAGAAACAGAGAGCGAGAGAGATAGAAAGAGAGAGCAAGAGTAAGAGAGACAGAGAGAGAGTTGCTTATTTATGCTAATCCACAGACATTACAAAACAATCGACCAAAAAGTAGAAGAACCTACAAACTGGCCACAACATTTCACTTTGGGGTTACCAATTTTGTGCAAGCAGCAGGAGAAAAAGAGAAGGAATGTGGGAGAGAGAGACGAAAGATGGCAAAGGGGGGAGGAAATGTCTTATCGGAAACTGTGTTCACGTGCGTAAAATAAATTTAAAACGTTGCCCGAAAATTCGATATGCGTTTCAAGATAAATAATACAGCGTAGACAAGTACAGTGAAGCTAAGACAAAACAAACACACTTCGGGAAAAACTAAAAATCAATTAAAATTATGGGTTAAATATCTAACAAAGCTGTAAACTAAAGATTTAAAATTAAATTTAAATAAAATCAAATAAATTTAGATGGAAAATAAAATTATGTCAAGAATTTAAAATTAATTTAAAAATATAACATTAAAGTTAAAAAAAAGTATATATATATTTAAATTACAAAATAAATTAAAATTAAAAACTCTGTAATTTTGTAATTTTTGATTTTATAAAAAAAAAAAAAAAGAATTTGTTTGTATTTGACTTGATTTTTGTTAATTACAGTTTACTATAAAGAGGCTTCACTGTAGTATCGCCTGGCGATTGCTATTTTTGGCATGTTTTATGTGAAAAATCGAGGAGAGTGAAGCAGAAAATAGAAATAGAAACGGCCAAAAACGAAAAAAGGTTAATAGCAACTTTTTTGGTCAGGTTTTTTTTTTTTTTTTTCTGGTTTATTATGTTGTTGTTGTTGTTGCTGTGTGTGGTGCAGAGTGTTGCCAAAGTGGATCGAAGGTCCTCTAAATACTTATAAGCTAAACAACGTGTCGCTGAGTTGAGCGAAAAACTTTATCAAGTTTCGTTTTTCGCTCTTTTTTTTTTTTTTTTTGTAAAGTTGCTTCAATGCAACACTTCCCGTCCCTCTCCCCCGCCACCATTCAGCACCCCCCCCCCCCCCCCCCCCCCGTGTACAGTCTGCCCTCCAATTGATGTGGCAAAAGTTCGTTAAGTAAGTGAAAGAGCTGTGAATGATTTATTGCATTTGAAAAATGTTAAGTAAGACAAAGTTTTTTGTGCAAAAGGGAAATTCAACTAGCAAGTGGCAGCACTTGGCGCTGCCAACCTGACAAACTGACAAATTGTCTAGGTATTTGAGAGAACAAACCAGAACAGAACAGACCAGACCAGGCCAGACCAGTGTGGCAAATTAGTACAACTCTTTCACTCTCACTATTTATTGCCTGAGCCCATTGACAATGGGCTTTATTTTCTTTCTGTGAAATGACATCATTGAAAATTAACACTAATATGGAAAAACAAATGTTATATGTTACATAATAATATATAATACAATACGATAGTTGTATAATTCAACGACGCCCAATATTTCTTTAATTCGAAATCAGTGGTGTCCAAACTCACGCAATTAAACAATGAAACACGTAGAAAACGAAACGTTTCGAACTGTCGCAACGTTGCAACGTTGCAGTTGGCGACTTAGGGAGAGCAAAGCATCAGTTGCAGTGTATGACAAAAGTCTAGCGCTGTACTCCTCTCTCCTCATTGAACGCAGCTCAGCGACTGACATCAAAAAGCATAAGCCGATCAGATGCTTCGTAAGAGAACATACAGCCGAAGACACGCATCTTGAGAGAGCAAGCCGCAGAATGTGCTATTTATAAAACTCGCGTATTCTCACTCTCTGTACGTTTGACGGCTGCGACGCCGGCAGAGTTACGAGTTCCTTTTCCATGCAGGGACCTCAAATAAGAGTTATGAGAAACTGAATAAACTTTTATTTTGAATTTTAATTTAAAATTTATAGAAAAAAAATTATTTTGCAATTTTTATTATATTATTTATAAAAATTTAAAATAAGAATTATTCTTCAATATTTTTATAAAATAAGAATTATTCTTCAATGTTTATTATAAAAATTGGAAAATAAAAATTGAATGCAAATGTCTTTTGAAGCGGAAGGTGTATCACTGCGGACGGCAGTCCGCGCTAGTGACGAAAGCAGCACGAAGTGTGCGAAAGCGACTAGCATATATACACAGGAAGAATGGAAAATTTGCTATGACTGTCCGATCAGGTCGAGCTATATACTGATCGAAAGGTATCAACTTAACTTACAAATGTGCATACTAAGACTTTTGAAAACTCACCTGGTTCGTGAGATAAACAGGTGTAAGTGGAAGGGGCAAAATTTAAATTATTGGAGCTAGTGGGGCCGTTGGAGCCTTTTGGTCAACATTTTTAATTTTTTAATATTTCTCATAAAAATACGTGTCGAATGACACCTCAATCATCAAAATCCGACTACTGGTTCAAAAGATAAATTATTTTGAAATTTTTGGTGCCCTTCTCAAAACGAGATGAAAAGTCAGTCTGTTTGTTTGTTTGTTTGTATAGATCAAATCGTTGTTTTAGCTTAAAAGTTTAAATGAGGACTTGTTCCCGCTTAAAAATCTAGAAACGTTTGTTCTACGACTTTTTCGAAAAATCGCTAGTTTAGCGGGAAATCGCTAAAAACCGCTAAAATTGAAACCCCCATAGCATCCAAACTATAGAAGCTACAGATGCGATCTATATATCGGTGAAAAGGTATTTCGAAGGGCTTTTAGACATACCTTCAAAGTTTTTTTTTTAAGAAAATAGGTAAACAGCCACAGGTGAAATAAGGTATTTTTCTCCACATTTTGGCGATTTAAGAAAAATCTACACATCAAATCACTTTTAAATATGTAGTATGTTGTAGACAATTTAATTCCGCGTCTTTTGACATATAACACATATCTGTCAAAATTCGTTTGAGCGAGAAATTACCTATCTACTGAATATACCTTTAACCTTTACACTACTGCATGTACATGTGCAGTATGTACACTGCTTGGAGCGTAATGCGGAAATAAACTGCTTGCAAGTGGTGCTCTCAACCAGTGCTTAAAGTAACCAGTGCTGCCAGAAAGTTTAGTTTTGTTATGTGACAACGCGACTATAATTTGTTCAAATGAGTTAAGCATTAGAGTCTCTCTGTAAATTTATTTTATTTATTCTTCTTTACTATATAATTAATTAATTGCTTAATATTGCAAACAGAAAATTTATCTTTATACTTGTGCATTGCATGTGTACCCAGTGTTGCCAGACAGTTCATTTTCGTTAAATAAGAATTCGGGCTATCATTTATAAATACCTTTTGACAAAGTAGTTTTGTCAAAAGCAGAGGCGATTGCAAAAATTTCTGATATCCCCCAAAAAAACCTCTTTACGCGGTAAAAGTCTAGTGACGAAAACATTTCCATGCCACAAAATTTCTGATATCCAATTTTGTGACGAAATATATTAAATTTTTTATATATGTTAATTTATTATATACTAGGGGGCTCCGCCCCCTGCTCGCTTCGCTCGCCAACCCCCGCTCGTTTTTATATATGCCAAAAAAAAATTAATATACATACAAAGTAAAAAAAAAATTGGCATTCGGCACTGCGCAAAAAGTTATTTTTTAGGTGCAAAGAAGCTGAAGCTTTTTGCGCAAAGTGCGGAGTGCCAATTTTTTTTTTTACTTTGTATGTATATTAATTTTTTTTGGCATATATAAAAACGAGCGGGGGTTGGCGAGCGAAGCGAGCAGGGGGCGGAGCCCCCTAGTATATAATAAATTAACATATATAAAAAATTTAATATATTTCGTCACAAAATTGGATATCAGAAATTTTGTGGCATGGAAATGTTTTCGTCACTAGACTTTTACCGCGTAAAGAGGTTTTTTTGGGGTTTTATTCACAAGGGGCGGTGAGGGGTGGGAGGGTAACGTCGCTCCGACTCTCCTTGGCTATGCCTTTGTATATACAAACATACATGTCACTTTTGGAAATACGCTATCCAATTCAAAAGACATTAACAGTCAATTTTTATTTGTCAACTTTTATAATAAAAATTGAAAAATAATTGTAATTTTCATTTATTTATAACAAAAATTGAAAATAAAAGTTAAATTATAGTTTTTAAATGAAAATTTAAATTTAATTATTATTTTATAATTTTTTTACTTAGATCGAAAGTAAGAGTTTTCTTTTAATTTTTTTTTATAAAAATCAGCAAATAACTTTTATTTAATAATTTATATTTTAAAAATTATAATCGTTACAGTTCCTGATTTCATGGGATACGCCTTTTTCAGTTTGGACACCACTGGGCTACATACACGTACATAAATGGTTTGACAAAATGTAAAATTTTATTTTTTTTATATTTTTGACTTTAAATTTTTTTATTAATTTTTGGCTTCTTAACTTTAAATCCAAAGTAACATGCATTTATTTAGAAAATACTAATGTCCATCCTTATAATAAGATTAATAATAAATGCTTTATAATATATTTAGCAAATAGATTTGTTGATTAACAACTAGTCGGCGGTGCTACAGTCGAGCTGTACTCGACTGTCGGAGACCCCGTACTTATTATAAAGATATCTCAAACAACAAAAAGATTTTCATACTAAGACTTTATTTGGAAAGATCGTTCCTATGGCAGCTATATGATATAGTAATCCGATTTCAATCAAATTTGGTCAGTATGTATGGTACCATCTTTTATAAATATTCTGTTAGTTTGTTTGAAATATCTCAAACAGCAAAAAAGTTTTTCATATTAAGACTTGATTTTCAACTGATTAATCCTATGGCAGCTATATGATATAGTTATCCGATTTCAATCAAATTTGATCAGTATGTATGGGACCATCTTTTATGCACATTCTGTCAGTTTGGTTGAAATATCTCAAACAGCAAAAAAGTTTTCCATACTAAGACTTGATTTTCGACTGATTGTTCCTATGGGAGCTATATGATATAGTGGTCCGATCCAAAATCTAAAACAAACTCGATCTGCTTGCAATATAGACGAACCTACATACCAAGTTTGGAGTCTCTAGCTCTTATAGTCTCTGAGATCTAGGCGCTCTTACAGACGGACAGACGGACGGACGGACGGACGGACAGACGGACATGGCTATATCGACTCGGCTGTTGATGCTGATTAAGAATATATATACTTTGTGGGGTCTGCCACGCCTCCTTCTGCCTGTTACGCACAGTTTTTTTTGTGACAAAGTTAATAGACCCCTTTACTTTTTTAAAGTACGGGGTCTAAAAATCAAGACAAAATTCAGGTAATCATGACACTTTAAGGGCTTCACATTTGTCAAAGATTGATTCTCTGACCAGCTTACAGCCCATAAAGTCAACATTGAGTGCACAAAGGCTGTCACAAGCAGAAAGAGAGAGAGAGAGAGAGAGAGAGAGAGAGAGAGAGAGAGAGAGAGATAGAGAGAAGGTAGAGAAAGGGAAAGAGAAGCGAAGCTAAAGGCAAAGTTGTATACGATAAAACATTTCAACAAATATTTAAGTTGCAACACACACACACACACACACACACACACACACACACACACACACACACACACACACACGCACACACACATACAACCGCTTGGGTAGAAGTGTAAACAAAATGTCAATTGGGGCAGCTCGATGGACATTGAAAATGACTTTTGAAAATGCTGAAAAGTTGCTGCCCGCTTTTCCAGCGAGTCAACAATAATGCAACGCCGATTAAAGCCACTTTTGTGTGAGTGCTCGAAATACGTGAATATGTGAATACACGTGAATACCTGAATACACTTGACTATGCTGTGCTGCCAGAGCAGCTTTTTTACCGTCAAATCTGGCGTTTTTCAATGCTCAACTGAGAAAACAAAAGCAAAAAAAGCGAGCAGTGGAAATTCTGGGTATTTTTTTCATTTTTTTATCCAAAAAAAAATATGAGAATATTTTCAGGTTAAGCATTAATTTGCTGTATAAAATTTGTGTTATTATTATTATTTCTTAAGCTTCGTATTTTCAATCCACACTTTTATGGTAAGCTTAAAAAAAAATATTACAAATTATTAAAAATTAAAACACAAATGAAAAATGTAGCACAAATATTTTCCAAAAGTATCTAGGCAAAATTTCTAAAAATCTAGGAAACATTTAAAATTTCAGAGTCAGAGAATCGACGTTTATAAAATTATATAAAATTTCAACAAAACTGGCATATTTAATACACTAAATAATCGCATTTTAAATGGATTTTAAAGCCAATTTATAAAATTTCTAAACTAATTCAATTATAGGTATTTCAATAAATATTTTAATTGATCAACTTTTGTTGCACATTTTGGCATTGATTTTGGGTATATGATTAAGATTTTTAGAACATGTCTCAAAAACAAAAAAAACATCAGCTTATTTTCAGACTTTTTTCTGTTAAATTTAACTTTATTTGTTACAAGTTGGCAACACTGTTTGGTTGTTGGGTTGGTGAATACCCGTTGTAGGTACTCATATTCCAAGTGAATGCTGCGAGCGAATTTCGTTGTCTACTATTTGCCGATCGGAAGTTATATTATGCACAATTTGTATTTGTGTTTGTATTTGTATTTTCGTTGCTTCCGGCGCAGCGCATATTTGATTTATGCAACAACTACAGCAACAACAACAAAGGACAATGCCAGCAACAACGAAAAGCTAAAGCCGTTGTCAGTTTTTCCAATTGCCCGAAAAAACTGCCAAACACAACAGAAATAAGAGATGTGCACGACTCAAAGATACCCGGTAATTTGCCAATTCCAATAAATAAGTGGTGTCCAAACTCACACAATCAAACATTGCGAAACACGAAGTCAACGAAACGTTTAACTGCTTTACACTGAACAAATGAAATGAGAGCAGATTCGAACTGTCGCATCGTTTTCAGATGGCGACGTAAAGAGAGCAAAGCATCAGTTGCAGTGTATGATGAAAGTCTAGCGCTGTACTGCTCTCTCCTCATTGAACGCAGCTCAGCGACTGACATCAGAAAGCAACAGCCGATCAGATACTTCGTGAGAGAACAGAAAACCGAAGACACGCATTGTGAGAGAGCAAGCCGCCGAGTGTGCTATTTATAGAACAAACGTATTCTCACTCTCTCTGTACGTGTGTCGGCTGCGACGCCGGCAGAATTATGAGTTCCTATCCTTGAATACATGGAATAGGCCTTTGGCATTTTGGACACCACAGCAATACATCTATTTATTAAATAAAAATGCACAATAAAATTGAATTTTGTTCATAAATAATAATTCTTTTTGAGTTTCATCCTCAAATCTAAACCATTTTTTCATTTTTATTTTTCGTTTTTATATTTAAAAATGTAATATTAATTAAATGAAATGTCAATGTTAAATTTTAATAATAAAACTGAGCACAAATGCAGAAAAATTTTCTTGTTGCAATATTGTAGTGCTTGTCATGTTTGGGCATACCCTAGCAATGTGTAGACTACAGGGTATGTCGAGACGACGACCTCATAACAGAACACGACATAACATAACAGATATTGGAATAAATTCAATTGAGATACAATTGGCTTATAAATGAAAGCCTATTTGAAAAGTGAAGATGGCAGAGGAAAGAGAAGAGCAGGGAGAGTGCGAGAGAGAGAGAGAGGGTGGGAGGGGAAGAGGAAACAGTTGAGAATGTTGACTACTGTTCAAGATGAGGATGGGAATGAAAAAAAGAAGCAGAAGCAGAGAATGTTGACTATTTCATTCAATATGCTAGGCGATATTGGGTGGGCGTGGCTGTTGGGTTTTTTGGGGCGTACTCCAATGCCAATTGGTTAAACAAAAAGACGCCAAAAGCGATTGCAGGACAATATATGATATTATGTGTGTGTGTGTGTGTGTGTGTGTGAGACAGTCAAGCTGATTACAAAGTTGTCGTCTCATAAATAGCTAATAAATAATTAAAGGCTGTTTAAGAATAGAAACACATCTGAATGTATCAAGAAATGAAATCAACAAATTGAATTCATATATTTATGTATAAATAAACATTTAATTTAAACTATGCAATTTTGAGATTTAAACATAATTAAACTGTAATTTAAATAAATAGCATTTAAATATAAATAAACTGTAGTTCAAATAGATTTTATATTAATTATAAATATGCAGTAATTAAATAAAATTCATTTAAATCTAATTAAAAAGATTTCATAATAAATATTAAGCTCCAGTTTATTTAAATTCAATAATAAAAACTTTGCATATTAAAAATATTTAAAAATATAATATAATATTATATTCCGCTCACTATTAAAGAATCTATATTATCTTGTTTAACTAGTCTAACCAACTAACTATTTATTAACATTATTTTGGTCTGATTGGGTTTTTCTGGGTTTTCCCCAATCCTAGCAACAAATGTTGGGCCAATCATTTTCTTTTTCATTTTAGATTCCCCAGAGTTTTTAATTATAGTTTATTTTGTAATTTAAATATACAGGGTTGCCCATATTCGACGGACCCATGTTTTTTTTAAAAAAATCAAAGAAAAAATAAAAATTTGGCGGTTGGCAATCTTAATCATTTAATTTGTTCCAAGTAGATTTGTTTACATCAATTTTTGAATATGATATCTCTCAAATGGCCGCCTCTGGCGTTGATGGCGTATTGTGCCCTTTTTGCAGCATTTTCCATCGTTTTCGCCAACATTTCGGCCGGAATAGCGGCTATTTCTTCACGAATGTTGTCCTTGAGCTCTTCTACGGTCCTTGGCTTGTTAACGTAAACCTTTGACTTCAAATATCCCCACAAGAAGAAGTCAGGCGGCGTCAAATCGGGCGAACGCGGTGGCCAGTCCAAATCACCACTTTTCGACATCAAACGGCCCGGAAACAATTTCTTCACCAAACTGTGACTTTTTCGTCATGAAGAGGCACTTCTTCAATCTCCTGAGGATTTTCAGTGGCGTAAATACGGCAATTTTGCTTATTTACGGTCCCATTCAATGTGAAATGGGCTTCATCGGACATGATAATTTTGTTCCAAAATTTTTTCACAATTGACTTGTTCTGTTGAATGTAAATTTCAACTATTTCAGAGCGCTCGCGTGGCGTGTATTGTTCCATGGTAAAAATCTGCTTGGACTGACGCTTCAAACGCGGTATGTCATTAAGCGATCTGACATCTCTGTCAAAAGTTATGGAGTTGCCAGATGGGTCCGTCGAATATGGGCAACCCTGTATATGTACAGTCGAACTTCCCTAACTCGAATCACCATTATCCAAGAAAAAAGTTCGAGTTAGGGAGACTTCGAGTTAGGGAATTTTTTTTTTTAATGTTTTAAATGAAACTACAAATTTATTCATGTTAAATTGTGAACTTTTTAATTCGTTTCTTTATCTTGTCGGGCTTACAAGCTTACTTAAAAAATAAAAACCAGCAACTAGTGACAACAAACTCATACATTCAAATTGCGAGCTGTTAAATTTTTATCCGTTAAAGTTAAACAAAACTAAAAAAAAACAGAAATTAGTTACAAAAATTCATTTACTTCAAATTTCCTTTTTCTCTTACTTTACTATACTTTAACTTTTAAATTTTCTCTTATTCTTCAAGCTAAATAATCGGAAATAAGGGTCTGATATTTATTTTTTTTTATATTATTTTCTAAAAAAAGGGCTTCTAGCTTGTTTAAGGCCCTATAGTGATCATCACGTGTTAAGTTGGGGGTTGGCAAATAGGCAGTCAACGTTTTAAAGGCGTTTTCTACTTCGCTCATGGAGGGCTGACAAATATTATCGTCCACCGAGCCTTCGTCATCACATTCCGCTTCTCTTAAAATAGTTTCCACTAAATCTGAGCTATAGTTTTCAATTATTTAGTCCTGAAGAGAAGCACTAGAAGTAATGTTATTTACTCTTAGCCATGTTTGGAAATCAGCTTCCAGGAAGTTTCGATGTTCAATTATGTTTCGTAAAAGTAACAAGGGTATGTCGTCCTCATCCTCCCATGAAGAATATTGGCCAAATCCAGACATTTTAAAACAGTTCGCTATCGTTTGATTTTTAACGTCAATATCCCAAGCTTTAATTACATGAATAATGCAATCCATAAGTATAATATCCTGTTTTTTGTCATCATATGTTAATGTACATCATTATTATATATTCAAACGAGCCGGTAACAAAAGCACAAAACAGAAACAAAAATAAAACTCCATTTTTTGTTGATTTTTCCTAAAAATTCGACTTACAGAAGTACGGGCCAATATTTTTGTTCGAGTTAAGGAGAAATTCGAGTTAGGGAAGTTCGAGTTACGGAAGCAAAATTGTATGAAATTTGCTCAGTAAACGCTATTGCCACTCGATTTTGTTCGAGCTAGAGAATATTCGAGTTAGGAAAGTTCGACTGTATATACTTTTTTAACTTTAATGTTATATTTTTAAATTAATAAATTTAAATTAAATAAAATAAAATAAATAAATAAAAACTTGATTAATTATTGTGTTAACATAAATGCAAGCAAGAGGGAAAAAAAACATTCAGTTATTTTTAAGTTTAATCACAATTTGTGTGTTTATATTTACATAATTTAATATGAATTTTTAAACTTTTAACTTAAATGTAATAAATTTAAACAAATTTACATATGACTAGACCTCGGATTTTGCATACTTCCATATTTTTCATCAGATCGGTACCAAACTTTGTATTTAGGTATGTTATAATTTAAAAAAACCAATTTTTAATGCATGTCGAAAATATGCGAATTATATGCAAAAAATATGCAAAATATGCAAGACATATGCAATCGAATTTCATCAAACAATTTATTTCTGCACTCGAAAATTGTTAAATCTAATAGCTGAAAAAGTGGGAGCATCGTTTCCTGTCGCTAATTCCTTCATATGAATATAATATAAAAAGAATTAATGGTCAATAAAATCATTTTACATTTACTCTGCCAGAATGTACATCGAGTATGTATATCGATTTTGCCAGCATTAGTCCAAGTGGCGTAGTGGTCGAAGTGATAAGTGCGCGGCATGCGAAACACGAGATGGGAGTTCGAATCTCGATCCGGTCGATGCAAATGATTTTTAATTACTTAATATTTTGAATTTTTTTTTTATTTCTGGATTAGTAAACCAATTTTTTTGTTTTTCTCATTATTTTTACTTTTAATACATTTAATAAAATTTTAATATTTATTCCACCCTATGAATCGATTTTTTTTATTATTATTTGATTTGTTAAATATAATTTTTTTTATGCATATTTTGCATATTTTTTGCATACATATTATGCATATGCATTTCATGCAAATATGCAAAAAAAAAAAAACATGAGCATCGTTTTCCACTCTATTTTTAACGAAACGAACTTTGGTGTTATCAGAATTCACCTATCTTATTCCTATAAGAATATGCAAATATGACATATTGACTATACATGACTATACTTTTACTTGGCGTGTTTGATCTGTGTGTGTGTGATTATTATTATTAAGTGATATAAGGACGATTTTCCAGAAACTAATTGACTGGAAGTTGCCGAGACTGGCAAAGCAGTTGAGCCAAGTTTGTCGACAGTTTGATGGCAACGCACTTTATCAGCCAGCTGCAATTAGCTTAAAGAGATGAGGGAGAGAGACAGAGAGATGGAGAGACAGAGGGAAAGAGACAAGTAGAGGGTGAAAGGTGGAGAAAGCGAGAGAGGGTCCATTGAGGCAGCCATATGCGAAAGGCCTAATTATAAAAGCGTCAACGATGACGACCCAAAAAACTAGACAAGAGAGAGAGAGAGAGAGAGAAAGAGAGGGACAGAGAGAGTGAGAGAGAGGAGTGTGGAAGGAAGAAAAATAAAAAGAGTGAAGGCAACAAAAATACAGCAAGACTTTAGACGAGACACCGACTATGGAATATCCGTCACACAATTTTGAAATATGGACAAATCATGCGTGTCGCACGTAACGTTCGAACGTTTGAAAATTTGTTGGAATTTTAAAAGATGTACTGTCAACTTTTGTACAGTGTTTAGAGGGATTCAAGTGTACGTTCGAATGGCATAAGATATAATTTCCTTATAGTTACTTTTTGCTAAATAATTGTTCATAATGTGTTGTAGCGCACGCTACACAAAATGAAAGTTACTTTTAAATTTTCCATTTCGTTTATAACTTTTAGCGAATTATGCATAATAAACAGTGTTGCCAATTTAGCTATTTTCCCGACAGATTTAGTGGGTTGCAACTGGCAAATGCGGGATAAATTGTAAAACAGCGGGTAGCGGGAATTTTAGCTAATTCAAAAATAATTTTAGCTTTTTGAAAACATCTGGTAACTTCATGTATTTTTTTTATGTTTTACGATGCCACACTTAAACACTTTGTAGTATTTTTTCCATTTGAATGGCACAAAAACATCGATAAGCCAAAAGAGCATTAAATTTGATCGTTTTTAACTATGAAATCAATTGAATCTATCACAATTTATGAATCGATCGGTGAAAATGCGTAAAATATATACAGGGGTCCACTAATGTATTTATACCCCCTAACTTTGTCAATTTGATATCTTAATTTAATCATCTATTCAATTAAATTCCGTTTGAATGATGCAAAAATTTCCTTAACCCATTAAGTACTAATGAGAAATTTTTAAATTTTGTTTCTAAAAGTAAATTTTTTAACTTTTTTCCTCGGTCCCAAACAAAAAATATTTTGATGCAAACAAATTCTTAAAACAATTCTAAGAGTGATTGTAAAAAATTTGAAAAATAACTTCGCTAGTATTTTTTATGATTTTTTGAAAATTGCTAAAAAGCCACTTTTTGTATGAGAAGGAAGAAAAAGGGGTTCAAATAGTTGTTCAAAAATTCAAATTCATAAAAAATACTTGCGAAGACTCTTTTCAAATTTTCGTTTGCAATCCCTCCTAGAATTCTTTGAAGAATTTTTTTGCATAAAAATATTCAAAAAATACTGGATTAAATCAATGAAAATATCGTTTCTTTTCTCTAGCGTTATTTTTAGCTATCAACAATTTTTTTTAAGCTATTTTCAGCTTTTTTTAAAGGCTATTTTGGCTTTTCATGTCCCAAAGAGTTGGCAACACTGATAATAAAGCACACAAAATCCAATATCTAAAAGAAGCTGAGAATAATAGAATGCAGAAATAACGTATTTGAAGTAAAAAAAGCTTATTGTTTTTTTAGCAAACGCCGTGAACTCATGTGCCGCACGAAACGTAACGAACGCGACATTTTGTTCCATAACAAATTTGTGTTGTTTCCGTCTCTCTTTCTTTAAAGTGTATATCGAAAGCAGCTTGAAAAACATTCAATATATTTCTATATATTAAAATGGCTCATGTTACAATCTTACTCGGTGTAATCGTTAGAATACAAACGGTTCATTTTAGAAGTAAAATTCTCAGAAAATGGTCAAAAATATGTTAAGAGATTCGTCTAGCGTATATTGTTTATTCACATACAAAATTTGAATAAATTTTACAAGATGTATTTTTATATATGGGTATTTCCAGGATCGCGAACGCGACATTTGTACGACTTTAAATGAAAAAAAAATGGAAAAAATTTACATTTTCAAAAATGTTTTCTCACGTGTTTAATGCATTTTATCAACACTATTTTTATGATAAAAGACAATCTTTGAAGACTTGTCGTTTCTTAATTATTTATAGAAAACAATGCATCGCGAACGCGACGAAAAATGGAAGTCATGTTTGACTTCATCTTGCGAATGCGAAAGTCTGCGAAATGTGGCGTCTAATTTGGAAGAAAATACTCTCAAAATATAATAATAAAAGAAATAATTTTGATAAGTTACAATCATTTTATTTATTTTACAAGTTTTATTAGTAATTTGTAACGCGACATCGCGAACGTGACAAGATTTCCACCTAGTTTTTCCAAGAGTTTGTTCATCAAATTTCATTCTATATATCGAAAACAGCTTTTAAAACTTGTTTTAAATTAAACATTTAATACATTTCTATGTATTAAAATGGTTTATGTTACAATCTTACTCCCTTACTTAGTGTAATCGTTAAAATACAAACGGTCCATTTTGAAAATCAATTTTTAAGAAAATGGGCAAATATATGGAAAAAGTGAATTTATTCCAATGTAGAATCTATATGTTCACCCTATTGAATTTCTTCGAGCGTATATTGATAAAATAAATAACTTGAATACATTATTGGAAGAAAATTTCACAAGATGTGAGTTTTTGATCAATTTTACGTTTTTGGGCAAGGTGGACCTTTTTCTGGAAATGCCCATATGAATTTTATTTTCATCCAAAAAAAAATTGCTGCATACTTACAGGCACTTGCATTAGTTGGAAACGTAAAACCGCCGTAACAATTGTTATATTTATCCGATATTAATGTAATTAAATTTTATGAAAATAATACGAAGAGAACAATTTATTCACCAAACTCGCTTTATACTTTTTTTTAAGTTTTCAATGATAGAGAAGAAAATGTTGCAGTCGTCTTTAGGGCGTGCGAAAATTCCAAGCGTTATTAGTAATTTAAAACTAGATTAAGTTGCCACTTAAGGTAGCAGAAAACTTGTTTAAAGATATATAATTCATAGTCCATGCTTTATGTAATCTCTTTCTCTTGCTTCCCTATCTCTCTCTCTCTCTCTCTCTCTCTCTCTCTCTCTCTCTCTCTCCCTCCCTCTCTTTCTCACATATAATGCCGTCTCTTTCACTTTTATGAATGGATCACCTTCAATTTAGTAACTCGCCACGAAGTAAACCAATTTTTTTGTGTCGACTTTGATTACGTTCCCATTTGCAATTGGGGAGGCGTTCATGTGGGCGTGGCCCATCAAATGTCAGGCAACAACAGGGAACAGCAAATTTAATGCACAGGTCATAAATCAATTAATTTGCCCGAAAACACAATTAGCACAAAGCACAAAGCCCAATCTCAATCTCAGACACAGTGTCTCATTTCCCTGTTGGGCCCAAGGTGCGTATGAGTAATTGAGGCACATGAAATGCAATTAGTTAACCATTAAACTAACGAGTATTATTCTCCGTCCAACTAACAACTGACACAAAACAATAACAACTAACAACAACAACAACAACTGACAACAATTACAATCTCATTTAAATGTATATGCAAATGGCGTGGCCAACTAAGCGTATGCGTAATATTACATATTATCAAGCCTACAATTTCTAGTGATGCCATTTGAGCTCTTTTTTAGCTAGACTTGGCTTTTAAAATAAAGCTGTATAAATGCTGTTAGCTAGAAATTGAGCTATTTTGGATAATTATTTAGCTACACTGATATTAGAGTTTCCATATTACGATTATTATATTTATAGCTAGACTTGTCTTTTAAAAACAGCTGTATAATTGCTCTTAGCTAGAAATTGAGCTATTTTGGATAATTATTTAGCTACACTGATAAATATAGAGTTTCCATATTAATATTATTTTCCCCAAAACTACGAATTTATTTGTGAAAAAAATTTAAAAAAAACTCTAAAATAAAAATATAATAAAATATTTTTTGCACTTTTTTCTTAAAGACTTATTTTATAAGTAAAATATTATAGACGAATATTATAATTTTCAAAAATGTTAAATATATGTAAATTTGAAAACAAATATTCAAAAATTTTAAATATGAAGATATTTTTATTGAAATCAAAATATAAATTAAATGAGGACAAAGGTTAAAATTATATTTAGTTTCAAAAAACGATGAATACAGGTCAAAACCTTATTAAATGTTATACTTGACCGATACGAAACTAACCGTTATGCACGAATCGGTTACTAAACGGTTATTTTGTTTGGAGTAATTTCGGTTTTTGGGTTTTGGTATAATAAACAAGTTTTGTTTCGATTACGGTTTCCGTTACGTTTACCAATTTCAATCGGTTAATACCGGTTAACGGTAACGGTTATTGTTACGGTTTTAATCGCTGTTCAGAAGAAAGCATTTTAAAATTAATTGGGAAATAGAATGCATTCTAATAGGTAGAATGATATTCAACTGAATATTTCCATTTATTTTTCAGCTATTTATTTCTAACTATTTAATTTAGATGAAAAGTAGCTATTTTAACCGATGAAATTCCGTCAACACTGCCTGGAACTCACACCTTTCCTTCTGCTCTCCCTTCCCCACTGTTTTTCCTCCACTGACCTGTGCCATCAGTTCCCTCTCGCTACCTTTGCCCTTTGCATCCCTCTCTTCTGCCCAAAATGGAGCAGGAAACACAATAAGCTCCATCCATTCATTAATTTGGACCAAAATTTTGGCTGCTCAGCAACCCAATTACACGAATGACATTCGCAGTTACTCTCTCTCTCTCGCTCTCTCTCTCTCTGTGTGTGTGTGTGTGTGCGTGTGTGTGTGTAAAAGTGTGATTGCTTATAGTAATTGCAAATGGCGTTGTCTGTGGATCTGTTTAACCGACAACCGACAACCGAGAGACAAGTTTGTCTGCCCTCAACTTCCTCAACTTCAAACCAATTTCAATTCCTTCATTCAATACGAATACACTCATTCATTCATTCATTCATTCGGTCATGCAATCAACGATTTAATGAATTTTTGCAGTTGGCCAAAGTTTGTTGCAGTTCGTGCTTCCTTTTCTTTTATTATTATTCTTATTATTATTAACTCTTGTCTTTTGACTGATTGAAAAAGCCGCACACAGAATAAATCGAAATCAATTTAGCTATCGATAAAAATATCAAAACTGCTTATTTTTTTATCGAAAATCGCATTGATGCTGTCTTTAAAAAAATGCATTATTTAAAATTCTAGTTATTCATTTATTTGTATACCCTGAGGGGGTATATTAAGTTTGTGCAAAGTATGTAACAGGCAGAAGGAAGCATCTCCGACCCCATAAAGTATATATATTCTTGATCAGCATCAACAGCCGAGTCGATATAGCCACGTCCGTCTGTCCGTCGGTCCGTGTAAACGAAAGGATCTCAGAGATGGTAAGAGCTAGGACCACCAAATTTGGAATGAAGACTCCCTATTATGTTAGGCAGGACAAGTTTATGTTAAAATTGTGCCACGCCCACTGTGGGGGGCGTAATTCATCAAAAACTGACATCACCTTTAATTTCGGGATTTGAGTTAAATTTTGAAATTTTTTTTTATTCCAACGGGTGTAGGATCATGCCCAGAGGCTAATCACCAAATTTCAACACGATTGGGCCATAAGTAGTGAAGATATTAACGATTTTTCAAACCCCTCTTTAAATGCAATTCCATAAATAGAATTAATTCGTTTTGTATTTACTCTGCCAGAATGTACATTGAGTATGTAAGTATATCGAGTTTGCCAGCACCAGCAAATGTGTCGCGGTAGCCGAGGTGATAAGTGTTCGACTAGCAACCGGGGAGATCGCGGTTCGAATCTCGGTATGGGCGCGGAGCAGATGACCTTTAATTATTAAATGTTTTCATTTATTTAAATTTTCTTTCTAATGCTAGAGATACGCACCCATGCGCAATGGGTCGCGGGTTCGAATCCTGGATTGGTCAACCAATTTTTGTTGTTGTTTTTATCATTTTTACTTTTAATACATTTTTAAAATATCGTGCCAATTGGTTCAAATCGCTCATTTATATTTTAAATGGATGTAGCTGCCAAAAAAACGTTAGGTCGATAAATAAGGATAATTATGGGATTTGCATGGACATCAAATCTTCGGCGTGCCGGGGCCTAGGCTCAGGGTATATTACTGTCGAGTGCACTCGACTGATCCGCTTGTTTAAGATATATTTTTAACAATTAATGAAACTTCAAGAAACATAATAAACTTGTCTTTTCCATTTGAATGATATAAATTGAATACAAAATATTATGAATATTAATCAGGTACTGTAATCATTAAAAGTTTTATTACAAAAATTATGAAATAATGATTAATTTTAATTGTAATTTTAATTGATTTACTCACAACTTGTTCCAAGAATACTAAGAAACTATAATAAAATAAAAAATATCAACCAATAAATAGTATATTTAAATATATATTCATATGAGGAACTGCAAATAATGATTAATTGTTATTTTTTAATAATATTTTAATATTTTTTAAATTTGTAAATTTTATAGATTTGTTCACAAAATAATGATTAATTTTGAGTTATACTGTGCTACAAATAATCTTTACTTTTGAATAGACAAATAACGAATAATAAATAAAACTCATGAAATAATGTTTATTCTTTAAGTTTTATATGTCTGCTCAAAAATAATGCTTATTTGTTAAGTAGTAAAGTATTTTATTTAATATTAATCATTATTTTGTGAGCAAATCTATAAAATTTACAAATTTAAAAAAATGGTTAAAATAGGTGAATGAATTTATTATTAAAAAATAACAATTAATCATTATTTGCAGTCTCTGATATGAATATATTATATATTTAATTATATTATTTATTGGTTTTTTTTATTTCATATTTTTATTTTATTATAGTTGCTTAGAATTCTTAGAACAAGTTGAAAAGATATGGGTATTTCCAGGATCGCGAACGCGACATTTGTACGACTTTAAACGAAAAAAAAAATGGTAAATTCTGACATTTTCAAAGCTGTTTTCTCACGTGTTTAATGCATTTTATCAACTCTATTCTTATGATAAAAGACAAGCTTTGAAGACTTGTCGTTTCTTAATTATTTATAGAAAACAATGCATCGCGAACGCGACGAAAAATGGAAGTCATGTTTGACTTCATCTTGACAAATGCGAAAGTCTGCGAAATGTGGCGTCTAATTTGGAAGAAAATACTCTCAAAATATAATAAAAAAAGAAATAATTTAATAAGATACAATCATTTTATTTATTTTACAAGTTTTATTAGTAATTTGTAACGCGACATCGCGAACGTGACAAGATTTCCACCTAGTTTTTCCAAGAGTTTGTTCATCAAATTTCATTCTATATATCGAAAACAGCTTTTAAAACTTGTTTTAAATTAAACTTTCAATATATTTATAAGAATTAAAATGGTTCATGTTACAATCTTACTGTCCTACTAAGTGTAATCGTTAAAACACAAACGGTCCATTTTGAAAATCAATTTTTAAGAAAATGGGCAAAAATATGGAAAAAGTGAATTTATTCCAATGTAGAATCTATATGTTCACCCTATTGAATTTCTTTTAGCGTATATTGATAAAATAAATAACTTGAATTCATTTTTGGAAGAAAATTTCACAAGATGTGAGTTTTTAATCAATTTTACGTTTTTTGCCAAGGTGGACCTTTTTCTGGAAATGCCCATATACAAAAAAATAAAAAAAAATAAAATATGATACTCTGTGAAAGATAACTCGATTTTTTCGCAGTGTTTTCCTTGGGTAAACATATATGTGGTGTTATGTGAGTAAATGAATTTGTTTTTGCTCTGCGATTTATAAATAACAATTTAAGGAACTCCTCGTCGATATTTATCTACCCCTCTCTTTCTGTCTGTATCTACTTAACTGTCTCCATCTCTCTTTGGCTTTTCATTTTCGCCTGTGTTTTATTTTTATTTATTCTATTTTTTTATGTGCGCTGCGTCTTTTGCCCAAAAACCGCAAAATCCACTCAATAATGCGCCAACGCACAACAGCAAACACACACATATAAAACACACACACACACACACACACACACACACATGAGCTAAAGTCGAGATACCGACTATAAGATACCCGTTTCAATCTATACATATATATTATTATCTATAAGTACTTTCAACTTGAATCAGTCATAAATACCACTAAATTGATCTGAACTTGATGAAATTTATTATAGTACAGTGGTCAGATAAAGTATTTTGACAACACTTAAATTTAAATCTTCTTCGTGCTTATTTTCTCATCAATGGAAAGGTCATTTAAATTCCGTTTGAATGATACAAAACTTTTCTTAACGCATTAGGTATTCATTGAAAATTTTGAATTTTTGTAAAATCTCCTTTTTTAACGTTTTTCTCTGTCTCAAACAAAAAATGTTTTGATGCAAAAAGTTTTGTCCAAACAATTCTTACAGTGGCTGCAAGAAATCAATTGCAAAAATCTCTTCGCCTATAGTTTTTATGATTTTTTGTAGTGGTTAAAATAGTCACTTTTTAGCTATTTTCAAAGAATCATATTTTCTCCCTCTTGAATAAATTTCATGGAATACAAAAAAAAAAGCAACCTGTACTTTTTAGGTAATGGGTATAAAAAGTCTGCAAATGTGGGTGTATATGTGTGTGTGTGTGTGTGTGTAAGAAGGGAGGGGGCGGGTGGCAAGGGATTACCCTTAAAAGTAGGCAATGCTTTTCGCGTCTGTTTGTCGCGTTTGCAGAGATTATTTATTGAACGATTTGAGTGGTTAAAGGCATATAAATGAATGCATGTGAATGCGCCATTGAGTGTGTGTGTGTGTGTCTGTGTGTGTGTGTGTGTGTGTGTGTGTGTGTGTGTGTGTGTGTGTGTGTGTGGCAGCACTGCAAATGAACAAATATGCTGTGTAAATACAAGTAATCCAATGTTTTAAGGCAACAAAACAAGACACTCACTAGAAACAGACAACGACTTGCGAATGCACTACAAAAATGAGTATTAATATAATTCTAATATTTTTTTTAAACTAGTCGAATTATAAATTTAAATCAATTTAATATTAAATAATTGTACATTGCAGGACTGATGATTGTGAAGCCCAAACGGTAAGACCTAGGAGGCTGAAATTTTCACAACACTTGATTGAATTCAGAACACGAATTACACGGGGTCAAATTCAAGCTCAAAGTTTACACTGCGCGAAAATTGCACGGTATAAAATATCAGCCAAATATATAGTTTTTAAATTTAATTATTTAAATTATTAAATATTGTTGGCTCAAGTCTCTGGCAATAAACGATGTATCCCAATAAAGAAAGCAACTCAACATTGAGAATGTCTGCAACTCAAAACCAAAGCAATTGCTTTAATGCATACCTGAATTTACTCACAGAGTATTCACTGTGAAAGCGACCACAGTAAAAATAAAGAAACAGAGAAACAGAGAAAGGAGAGAAAGGGGAAAAAAACTGTAACCAAAAAACAAAATACAGCCCAAAGTGGCAATCAATGTTGCTGCAATTATAGCTAAATTATTAGCTATAAAATTATGAAAACTTGCTTAAATATATATATTTATTTTATGATAAACTATTTGTAAAGTTTATAATATGGAAATGTTAATCTTTTTTTTAAATATTTTTCGTTATCATTTTTTTAGCTTTTAATTTGATAAAGTGTATAAATATTTTTGGCTGTCAATTTAAAATATCATTTTTTTTTACTTCTCCATAAATTTTTACAAGTTTTTGCAATTTTTACAATTTTTTTTAGTTTTAGGACAAATATATGCATTTTTTAAAATATTTTTTATAAACACATATTTATTTTTTGAAAAGCTTTTTGTAAAGTTTATAATATGGAAATGTTAATCTTTTATTTAACTATTTTAATTCGATTAGGTGTATTAATAATTTTGGCTGTCAATTTAAAATCTGTTTTTTTTTGCTTCTCAATAAATTTTTACGAGACATTTTTTAGCTTAAAGACAAATATTTGAAATTTTAAATATATTTTTTTATAAACACATATATTTTATATGCAGAATGATGACAAAAAGAGTTTTGTTTAGCTTCTGCGAATACAACTCAGCTTTTTGCTTAAAAAAAGCTAAGCTGACATCACTGTTGGCAGGTGTATCGCATGCAAATTTAAAGCGTCCACACACTTAATATAATTTCACTTAAACAGAGAACTTTTCGCCATAATGACCAGGTGTGTGTGTGTGTGAGTGTGTGTGTGTGTGTGTGTGTGAGTGTGTATGTGTGTGTGTGTGTGAGTGTATGGGTCACATTTCGACTTTGCCTTTTCGTGACTTTGGCGCGTTAACCTCAATTTATCGCTGCCATTTATGTCCTTTTTTGGATTACAGCATAAATTGTGGTAGCTAACGTGTTAGCCACACTCATACACACACACACACACACACACACACACACACACCTGCTAAATGGTAAAGTGCATGCATTGTGTAATCGATAAAAAAGAAATGGCGAAAAAAGTGCCAAGAATGAGGCATAAAATGGCAACAAATCTTGGGCCCAAAATTTTAAATAACAGTTCTTTAAGGGGGTATTGCTGGTTGGCAAAGATTTTTTTTTTGCATAATTTTTATAGCTCGGATATTTAAGAATATCGTCTCAAAAGGGTTTTTCGAAATTCGAAATACTTTAGGAGTTATGGCCTTTTTTGTCCAGCAACTTTTTCGCCAAAATGCATCAAAATGCTTGGATGAAAATAAATAACTTCAAACTTTAAACGCGTTTATCTCAAAACCACTTTTTTCGAAGCTGCGGCACAGATTGCGCCCGTTGTTCTTAGCCGATTTTAATGAAACAAAGTGCAATCGACGCAGAATTGTCACTTTTATAGCCCCTACCTCAATTATAATTTTAAACATTTTTTTACTAATTTATTTTTACACTTAACTTAAAAAAAAATTGCCCAAAATCGATTTTTCATTTTTCAATGGCCGCCATTTTGTAAAAAAGATCGCAAAATTATGTTTGAGGTAGGGATCAGAATTACATCTGTGCTGAATCTAACGCCGTTTACTTTTTCCATTTTTGATGATCCGAAGTGGAGTTATCCGTGCCGCAGACAGCATATCTGTTTTTCTCGACGTCCAACTTTGAAAGCTGACAACTTTTAGAGCAGCCCTCGTACAAAGAAAAAAACAATTTTTTTATTTAACTCACTATGTTTTTAATACAATAAAAAAACAGAATTTAAATAACTATTTCCGTTTTCAAATAAGATTTTTTTTAAAAAAAAAGGTCCAAAAACAGCCTTCCAACCAGCAATGCCCCCTTAATATTTATAAAGTTTTTTTTAATACAGTCGAACTTCCCTAACTCGAACTTCTCTAACTCGAATTCTCTCTAGCTCGAACTAAATTGAGTGGCAATAGCGTACACTAAACCGAACAAAAAGACTTCCCTAACTCGAAGTCTCCCTAACTCGAACATTTTTCTTGGATAATGGTGATTCGAGTTAGGGAAGTTCGACTGTATTTATTTTATTTTATTTGTTTATTTTATTTAATTTGTCTTAATGTCAATATTTAAATTTATCTTTATAACTTTCAATGCACCAAAAATGAAGAACAATTTTGATATTCATTTCAAGCAATGTCAGTGCCAAAAAGTATGCAATGAAAATATTTAATATTTGAATAAGTAACAGGTAACCTACAGTCGAAATCTCGACTTGTTTCACTTGTTAAAAAAACAAAAAAAAGAAGACTTGTTTCACAAATTCCATTTCAACGTTAAGTTTCATTAGTTTCCTAGTTTTTCCAGTGACACTTTGGAAAATATTTAATACCTGACAGCGCGAAATGAAATGAAAAATTAAAAAGAGCCAATAATGGAAACGGCAAAATGTGAAATGCAAAGAAAAATGCATGTATGAAAATTCAATATTTTCATGGTATTTGTACGAGTTGTAAAAACAAAATGGTTCGTTAAGCCCCTTAAAAAATGATCAAGTGAAAAGCACATTTCAACAGCAAAAGCGAGTGAGGAAAAACTAAAAGAAAAACAAATGGAAAAAAAATAAAAAGGTATTGCAATTGTAAAATTGTAAAATTGTAGAATTGTAATACTCGAACTGTAACAAGGGTCAGACTCAAAAAGTGCAGTTAAAACAACGGAAAAAACTTGATACATTTGCAATGTCGAATATCAAATACCCTTTTGCAAAGGTATTATACGATTAAAGGCAGGAATTGTTAAAGATTTCCACACAAAATGTGAGATAGATAAGCAATTTTTGCACTTGTTGTTGTCTCTTTTTGGCGACAGAAGCAATGCAAAAATAATTTCAGATTCCCTGTCTTTGTCCCGTTCCCACTCACAAGCATTAGAGCTGTCAAACTATACAATAGTTCAATAGTATTGTTAAAATATTACAAATCTAAAATCTTGTTGAAATCTATTGGTATTTTAGCTTATACATCTATAACAGTGGTGTCCAAAATGCCAAAACAATATTCCATGGGATACGAACTCATAATTCTGCCCGCGTCGCAGCCGACACACATGCAGAGAGAGCGAGCATACTTGTGTTCTATAAATAGCACATTCTGCGGCTTGCTCTCTCACAAATTGTGATGCTTCGTGAGAGAACAGAAAACCGAAGACACGCATTGTGAGTCACAATGCGTGTCTTCGGTTTTCTGTTCTCTTACGAAGCATCTGATCGGCTGATGCTTTCTGATGTCAGTCGCTGAGCTGCGTTCAATGAGGAGAGAGGAGTACAGCGCTAGACTTTTATCATACACTGCAACTGATGCTTTGCTCTCTCTACGTCGCCAACTGCAACGATGCGACAGTTTGAATCTGCATTCATTTCATTTGTTCAGTGTAAAGCAGTTAAACGTTTCGTTGACTTCTTGTTTCGCTGAGAGCTTGGACATCACTGTTTCAAACTTATAACTCACAGTGTTTACACATTCCATAAAGCAGGACTGCCCAATGTGAGTGTATTAAATTCCACAAATTCCACTGGCATTAATATGTATGCATAAAAAAATGGAAATAATCAAACTATAATTGAACGTCAAACAATGCGGCAAGCATTTAATTTAATCAAGTTTCGCTTGTGCATAAATCAAATATTCCAATTTGAACGAGCAAACGAATATGAATACGAATATGAATATGAATACGAATATGAGTCGCGTCCAAATAGATTTATCCATATTTTAGACTCTACACAGATTTTTGTCAAAATAAAATAATAATAATAATATAAATAAGCTGTTGATTTGTATACCCTGAGGGGGTATATTAAGTTTGTGCAAAGTATGTAACAGGCAGAAGGAAGCATCTCCGACCCCATAAAGTATATATATTCTTGATCAGCATCAACAGTCGAGTCGATATAGCCACGTCCGTCTGTCCGTCGGTCCGTGTAAACGAAAGCATCTCAGAGATGGTAAGAGCTAGGACCACCAAATTTGGAATGAAGACTCCCTATTATGTCAGGCAGGACAAGTTTATGTTAAAATTGTGCCACGCCCACTGTGGGGGGGCGTAATTCATCAAAAACTGACATCACCTTTAATTTCGGGATTTGAGTTAAATTTTGAAATTTTTTTTTATTCCAACGGGTGTAGGATCATGCCCAGAGGCTAATCACCAAATTTCAACACGATTGGGCCATAAGTAGTGAAGATATTAACGATTTTTCAAACCCCTCTTTAAATGCAATTCTATAAATAGAATTAATTCGTTTTGTATTTACTCTGCCAGAATGTACATTGAGTATGTAAGTATATCGAGTTTGCCAGCACCAGCAAATGTGTCGCGGTAGCCGAGATGATAAGTGTTCGACTAGCACCCAGGGAGATCGCGGTTCGAATCTCGGTATGGGCGCGGAGCAGATGACGTTTAATTATTAAATGTTTTCATTTATTTATATTTTCTTTCTAATGCTAGAGATACGAACACACGCGCGAGGGGTCGCGGGTTCGATTCCTGGATTGGTCAACTAATTTTTTTTTGCTATTTTTATATATGAAAATCAAAACTGTTCTATATTTGTTGTGCATTGAAAGTTGCAAAGATAAAGAGAACTGGCTAAGTAAGAAAATCGCCTTGTTTTAAGCTAGCTCAAGCATCGCATCTGGCGTTTTTCCCGCCAAATCTGGCGTTTCTATCTGGCCCAGTCAACTCACGACATACATTTCCATGTCAAGTGCCACAAAATGCGGCAACTTTGTTGCGCAGATTTCCAATTCAGTAGTTTTAATGCGTGTTTCTTCTGTGTGTGCGCCAAAAAACAACTCATTAAAAAATCATGTAGCAGCTTCCCAGTGTGTTGCTTCTTAAAAAAATAAGTAGAAAAAACAGTGAAAAAGGGGGTAGAAAATGTAGGAAAAGCTTTACACTACGCATGTGAATGAGACTGGAGTGCAATAATCATAAAGCCAGTGAAAAGCAGCACAATAAAACACGACAGAACAACAGCAGCTACATTTCTCTTAACCCTCTAAACCCCTGCTTGGCCACCTTAACCCTTTATCACTGTGTGAATGAGCGTCAGTGTTAGAATCTGTGTGCTGTGATGATATTACAGGCACTTCCTCCAGCGCCAACTCCCCGTTCACTTCCAACCAACTCCCCTTTCACTTTTCCCTTTCCCCTTTTCAGCATTCCCTGCCGCTTTCCTCCCTGAAAGAGTTGTTCGTGCGTGGCAAAGAGTTCCCCTAAAAATGAAACACGTTGCTTCTTTGCACATTATGGCCAAAAATATTGTGGCTGCTAAGAAGCTGTAAAAAGCCAGAAAAAAAAGCAGATCCAAAAAAGTCAAGATGTTTGAGTAAACATTGCTGCATCAGCAGATACCCTATATTTAACTTCTTTACGAGGTTAAAGTCAAGTGACGAAAACATTATCATGCTCCAAAATATCTGATATCCAATTTTGTGACGAACAATATTAAATTGAGCACAAAAATTTGAAAAATAAACAAAATTTTTTCAGATATATTAAAAAAATCGCTAGTTACGTTTTCTCTAAAATCGTAGCCCTTTACCTAAAATTAAAGATATGTTTAAGAGCCCTTGAAATAACCTTTCCAACGACATATAGAACATATTTGTAGCTTTGATTGTTCGGATACTGTAGGGGTATAAATTTTAGATAGTTTTAGCGATTTCCCGCTAAAGAAGCAATTTTTTGAAAAAGTCGTAGAAGAAAAGTTTTTAGATTTATGATTCACATTCACAGATTAAAGCTATATGCTGTAGGGGTATATATTTTAGCTAGTTATAGCGATTTCCCGCTAAACAATCAATTTTTTGAAAAAATTTTAGAAAATAAGTTTCTAGATTTATGATCCACATTCACAGATTTAAGCTATATGCTGTAGGGGTATAAATATTTAGCTAGTTTTAGCGATTTCCCGCTAAACAAGCAATTTTTTGAAAAAGTCGTAGAACAAAAGTTTCTAGATTTATGTTCCACATTCACAGATTTAAGCTATATCAACGATTTTTTTTATTCAAAATATCAAATGGCAATTGTAAATTATAATTACACTAATAAAAAAAACTATAAGCTCATATAATTTTATGGTGCGTAAGTTTATCACATTTCAAGCTACCCTTTGTGCGAGTTTTTGGCTACAGGGTATTAAAGAAACAAGCATGGAGACAACTAAGGCAACGAAAGCGGATGTGGATGTGGAGACAGAGGCGGAAGTGAATACGGAAGTCGCATTCGTAGTCAAAGTGAAGTAAAAGGAGAAGGAACCGGAAGCAGGAACCCAACGTACCTGAAGATGCTTCTATATTAATACATATACATATATATATATATTTATATATCACAATATCTAAATATATGCACTTAAAACTACATCTATACAACTTTAACTACATGTCATAAAAAAAACGCAGCTTGTAAGTCATAAAGGGAGAAAATAAATGAAAAGTGCTTGGAAAATATTTTTAGTTGCTTCAAATGTTGAAAATTCAAGTAAATATTGTATGCTTCTTCTTCTTCGTTCAGTTGACTGTCATCTATCGATATCGATTCAAAGTTTTGTTCACTTTCAACACCCGCCTCAAAAACTGTCGACTGTCAATTGAGCAGAAAAACTGCGTCCAAAGAGTTTGAAAATAAAAAAGAATGAAAGAAATGACACTCAAGATAGTAAAGTTTGCTGCGACACACCGAAGATATGATACCCTTGTGATTCTACATTGGAATAAATTCCCTTTTTATATATTTTTGGCCTTTTTCCTTAAAATTTACTTCTTTGTATTCTAACACAGAAAAAAAATTCGGGATATTTAGCCCGAATTCAATCCGAAACGTTGTCAGAACTGGGGTAATCTCGAATTTTCTTAAACCAAGTATGAAATACTTGATCTTTTAATCCCGAATTCAATCCTGAAATTGTGTTATTCAGGCTAAAAAATTTGTATTAGTTAAAATATTTTTCGTTGCATTTAAACTTTTTTTTTTCCTTTTTTAAAATTTTTTTTAACATTTTTTTTTTAACTTTTTTTGTAACAAATTTTAAAATTTTTTTTTTTAACATTTTTTTTTTTTTTAATGACATGAAATATTTATTTTTGCGTTTCATTCCGAAGAACTTAAAAACACATGTTTGACTACAATTGACGGGGGGAATCGAACCCAGGGTTTTTTTCAAACTGGAAGTTCCAATTATGTGACAGGTCGGCGACTCTGACCACTGAGCCACCGGACCGGTTGAAATGAGAGAGGCCGAGAGAGAATTTTCCTCTCGCGCTCAGCAAATGTGGTGATCAACGGGACATTTTAAGAATATCTTAGCTTTAATCAAGTAATTTGGGCTATACTCCCATTTTAATCCTGATAAAGGCAAATTTAAACAGATTAATCCTGAATACATACTTACAAAATGCGAGCTTAAATTAAGTATTTTAAATTTAATTTTAGAATGGCTTTTTTTTCTGTGAACGATTACACCAAGTAAAATATTAAGATTGTAACATGAACCATTTTAATACATGGAAATATATTGAACTTTTAATTCAAAACAAGTTTTTCAAACTGCTTTTGATATACAAGAGAGACGGAAATAAAACAAATATGTTATTTAAAAAAATGTGGCGTGCGCTACGTTTCGTTCGACACATGAGTTTACGGCGTTTGCTAAAAAGCCATAAACTTTTTTTATTTTAAATAAGTTATTTTTGTATTCTTTTATTCTCAGCTTTCTTTAAAATATTGGATTTGGTGTGCTTTATTCTAGATAATTCGCTAAAAGTTACAAATTAAATGAAATATTTAAAAGTAACTTTCATTTTGTGTAGCGTGCGCTACAACACATTATGAACAATTATTTCGCAAAAAGTAACTGTATTGAAATTATATCTTATGCCATTCGAACGTACACTTGAATCCCTCTAAACACCATACAAAAGTTGACGGTACATCTTTAAAAATACCAAAAGAATTTTATATTTTCATCTACAAAAACTTACGAATGTTACGTGTTATATTTATATTCTTGATTATTTTTAAAAAACCAATGGATCTGAGTACCTCTTTTTTACTTGCTCCTTAAACCACAAACAGCTATATTGAAATAAGGAAATTTATATTAAAAGCATATGGGCATTTCCAGAAAAAGGTCCACCTTGCCAAAAAACGTAAAATTGATTAAAACTCACATCTTGTGAAATTTTCTTCCAAAAATGTATTCAAGTTATTTATTTTATCAATATACGCTAGAAGAAATTCAATAGGATAAAGATATAGATATTCTACATTGGAATAAATTCACTTTTTCCATATATTTGCCAATTTTCTTAAAAATTGACTTCCAAAATGAACCGTTTGTATTTTAACGATTACACTTAGTAGGACAGTAAGATTGTAACATGAACCATTTTAATATATAGAAATATATTGAAAGTTTCATTTAAAACAAGTTCTAAGAGCTATATATCGGAATATAGAATAAAATTTGATGAACAAACTCTTGGAAAAACTAGGTGAAAATCTTGTCACGTTCGCGATGTCACGTTACAAATTACTAATAAAACTTGTAAAATATATAAAATGATAATTACATATCAAAATTATTTCTAAAATGGAAAACTACATTATTTTATTATGGTTTAAGAGTATTTTCTTCCAAGTTACCCGCCACATTTCGCAGAGTTTCGCATTTGTCAAGATGAAGTCTAACATGACTTCCATTTTTCGTCGCATTCGCGATGCATTGTTTTCTATAAATAATTAAAAAACGACAAGTCTTCAAAGCTTGTCTTTTATCATAAAAATAGAGTTGATAAAGTGCATTAAACACATGAGAAAACATTTTTGAAAATGTCAATTTTTGCCATTTTTTTTTCTTTTAAAGTCGTACAAATGTCGCGATCGCGATCCTGGAAATACCCATATTTATATTTTTATTTATATTTTTATTTTTTCCAGATATTAACAAGGCCAACTGCGCATTATTTAATGGTTTCGTCCAGGGACCGAAAATAATGATTATTAACATTTTTTCCACATCAAAAAATCAAAGACTAGAATACATATACAAAAAAAATAATGATAATGATTTAATTTGAGCGAAAAAATTAAACCCACAAATAATCCTAATCTATGATTTTTATTTTTTTCGCTCAAAATATAACTCACTTTAAATTCACGGCTTTTGTGTAGGATTTTCACAAAGTATTTTTGCATATCCTTTAAAAGAAACCCAGAGGACCCATAAAACGCAAAAACAAATCTTTAAAATTATCTATTTTAAATGTGAGTTTTATTTTGAACGAAAAAATAAAAATCACAAATAATGATCACTTGTGAGTTTTATTTTTTTTCGCTCAAATTTAATCATTATCATTGAAAATCTTTAAATAATCAGTACATGTAATTTTTATAATAAAACTCATAATGATTACGGTCCCTGGATTCGTCTTTGTGACCATATTAAAATACCTTATGTAAGGGTATAAAAAACAGAAAACTTTGTATCCATCCGCTTTATCTTTCTGTCTTTCTTTTGCAACTCCTTCTGCCCTTTTATCTTTATCGCTTTGTCTACCTGTGTGTGTGTGTGTGTGTGTGCATCGTTTGTTTACCTTGCAAGTCAGTCCGCAAGTAAGTAAATTTCATTTCAACTTTCATTTCCCCTCTTCTGCAGTTCCTCCTCCTCCTCCTCCTCCTCCTCCTTTGTGTGTCCTGTGTCCTGCACCCGCATGTGACATCATAAATTTTGATTAAGCTCTTTTTGGCCACAGTTTATAACAGTTTACAGCAATGTCCAGACTCAGACTTTTTCTCATTTCTTTCGTTTTCTCTCATCTTCATTCTTTCCATCATCATCATCCTCATCATCATTATTATTACTATCGTCATCATCTTTATCATCTACTTGACTTGTTTGTCCATTTCAGTTCGCTAGTTTTTTTTCGACTGCTCTTCAAATTGGCTGTCAACTTTCTGCATTATCCACGAAGTATTTTTGTTGCGCATACGCCGCGTTTGCCAGTTACAAGTTGCAGTTGGAGCTTTTTATACTCCATACTCTATAACAAATCCGTGTTAAGATATTTCTTTTTAAATTTATTTTGGAAGAAAAACAAAAATGCAGGAAAATATTTAAAGCATACATCATATTGATGCAAACTTATTCTGAAATATCATAAAAATATCAGGGAAGAAATTTTTGAAGTTTTTGAAAAAGTCAAAATTTAGCAAGAAGAGTTAATCTGTGAGATTTGTTAGGATATCTCATACAAAACAGAGTTTTTGATTCAAAAGGTTAATTTGCATCCGATTGTTCCTATGGCAGCTATATGACATAGTTTTCCAAATAGGACCAAATATAGTCAGAATGTAAGAAACAGTCCCAAGCATACAATCTGTGAGTTTGGTTGAGATATCTTAAGAAACAAAAAAGTTCTTTATACTAAAGGTCAATTAACATCCGATTGTTCCTATGGAAGCTATATGATATAGTCATCCGACTTTGACCAAATTTGGCCAGAATGTAAGAGACAGTTCTAAACATACAATCTGTGAGTTTGGTTGAGATATTTTAAAAAACAAAAAACTTTTTCATACTAAGCAATTTCCTGACCTTTAACCCCGAATTTGACCCACTCACAGGTCGAGTTTCGCAAAACGTCTTATTGCACAATCAAATTATCTCATCTATGTTGTGTGAAAATTTCAGCTTTCTATCTCTTACCGTTTGGTCTACACGTTGATTCTCAGTCAGTCAGTCAAAGAGTCAGGACGAAGAGTTTTATATTTATAAATATATTTATTAATTTAAAGTTTAAAACGAATACTTTTATATGTTATTTCCTTGTCGTCGGCATTAAATTTTAAATTCATATTGGATTCGCTGGTAAATCCCGAAAAAGTCTGGCACACGTTGCGTATGCTTAATGCTCACAATATCCATTTATAACACAATACACAGTAGACAACAACAAGAATAACAACAATAAAACCTGCACACACATGTTACAGATTTTCCAAATGGATTTTGTTGTCAAAAAGATATCAACAAAAAAGGAGACAAAAAGAAAAGAAATACTAAAAGTAAAGCAAAGTCAAGTAAAGCCTGTGAAACTAGTTCATCCGGTTGAAATGTTGACAAATCTCAGCTGTTCGCAAGTTCTTTTACCTGTCAGACTGTTTGAAATTCCTGCACTGAAGATGGTTACACGGGACTTTGACAATCTACAGCAGAGACAGCCAACGGCCTTAAAATAAGCTTTAATTAAACATATTTGAAAATTATTTGCAATTGAAATTTTCCATAATACAATTTTGAGAATTTGCTTTATTAAATCCAAGTTTAAAGACATCAAAATATACATCACATGTTAAAGAAAAAGGTATTATAAAAATGTTTCTAGATTTGCGAACATTTTTAAATGTTTACACAAAAAAAAACCAGTTAATAAAAAGATGTTATTTAAATTTAAAAAATGTGATCACTCTTGTCAGCTGTGTTAATAATCGTGTTAGTAATCATATATTTATAGCAGGGATCGTAATCATTATGAGTTTTATTATGAAAATTACATAGTAATGATTATCTAAAGATTTTGAAAGATTTTTATCAATGATAATGATTAATTTTGAGCGAGAAAATGCAACTCACAAATAATCATTATTTATGATTTTTAATTTTTGCTCAAAATAAAAATTACTTTTAAAAAAGATTACGTTATCATTTAAAAAAATTTCTTTACGTTTGGGTTTCTTTTGAAGGGATTTGAAAAAATATTGGGTGAAAATTCTACACAAAGCCATGAATTAAAAGTGAGTTTAATATTGAGCGAAAAAATAAAAATCATAAATAATGATTAGCCATGTTCACCAGAACTAATCATGTATCAGAAATCAAAAAATTGTTGATGGGCTTCTGGTAACCGCTTTGATGAAATTTTAAGGAGCGATGGTGAGCGACACGGACGGTTTTGTGACAAAAAGTGTCGGTGAAAAAGTGCTCGTCTGAATGGGGCTTAAAAAAATTCAAAAAAGTTTGGCGCAAAATGCTTAATATAATGGGAATGAAAACAGCAAAAGGCCAGATTTAAAATCGTAAATGATATGTTGCATTATTCAGAAAGTAAGCCAATATTGTATGCGCATTCAATATTCTATATGAGAAAGTTTATTCCTTAAAAATACGGAGATTCCAACGTCTTCTTTGCATTTTTTTAAGAAGACCAAATTAGTATTAATAATGTGGTTTCCTTATTAATTTTATCCTATTTATTTTCAAATCTTGTGTTCTGTTGATTACGATTTGTTGTAACGATAACAAAGCATCACAATCAGAGAATTTCAGCGTACTATTTTGGTGATGAGTTTTCAGTCATCATAATCACAAAATTTGAAATCATGATTGCTCATCACTGCCGCTGAACACCATAAAAGTCATACAAATTTCATCGATATTCTGTTGTCGATTTGTTCTGGTGAACACGGCCATTATTTTATTATTTTATTGTTTATTTATTATTACTATTATTATTATTTATTATTTATTTAAGTTATTTATTTGTTGATGTGAAAAACCATTGTTAGCTGTTCCTCTCTCTCTCTCTCTCTCTCTTCGCTCTCTCTCTCTCTCTCTCTCTCTCTCTCTCACCGCGATTAAAATCACAGTGAAAACTCGCTGAAATGCAATCAAATTGACAACGTCCAAAGTTTTGGTTTTCGCTGACATTTTTCTCCTCTATTTTTTGTATTTTCAACATTCGACATTTTTGCGCTCTGCATTCTCCATTCTCCATTTTCCACTCTCCATTCTTGCATTCTGTAGTCTTCAGCTTCTATGATTTTCCCTCATTTTCCCGCCTCGGAAAAGCTCATCAGGCGTAATAGTAAACATATTTTCCATGTTGCCTTGTTTTATGTCTTTTAACTTTGACTACAAATTTTGGTGTCTCGTTGTTTTTCTTTTCCATTTTTTTTTCTTCTTTGTTTTCCTGTTTTGTTTTTAATTCGATGAAAAGTTTTCAAGCAGGAAAATGAACGGGGGAAAATGCGAAGAAGAAGAAGTAGAAAAAAGAAAGCGAAAGTTGCGCCACAAATTTTTGCTTGTTATTTTCGCTTTGATTATGTTTATCTTTATCTTTATCTTTATATTTATATTTATCCACTGTTCGCTGCTCTCACCAGCATTTCCCCCCCCCACCCCCCACCCTCCATCTTCTGGAAAACTCGTCCAAAAATATAAATACAAATTATGTAAATTTGAATATAATGATAACCGAAAAGCCGACAAACCTGTGCAACTTCTCTGGCAGCACTCGGGGAAGGGAAGAAGTCAGTAGGTGTTGGTAAGTACAAAATATTGGAGGTGGTGAGGGGAAGGGAGGGGGGGGAGTTAACTTTTCTCGGAAATGACTTTTCTACAATGGTTCAATTTGTACACATTGTGCTCAGTGATTTATGTACTTTGTTTATTATTAATTTGTTGATTTGCACAATTTGAGCGAAATGAATTTCAAAAACTCACAAAGTTTCGACCTTCTTATGAATTTATAATATTGTCATAGTTGAAGTTATTATATTTATATAATATATACAGTTGAACTTCCATAAATTGAACTCCTATAACTCGAATTTCTCTCTAACTCGAGCTAAATGAGTGGCAACAAAATTAATAAACTTAAGTAAAAGAACTCTATAAGTCGAATATCTCCATAGCTCGAACCTTTTCTTTGGATAATGGTGATTCGAGTTAGGTTAGTTCGACTGATTATACATATATTATACATTACATGGGTTAGTCCGAAAATTCTTAAACCAAGGCCAAAAATTTAAAGTTGTCAAAAAAATAAAGGTTTTTTAATAATAGTTGTTTTTTGGAATAATGGAATACATTTTCAAGCTTCAAAATGGCTTACAGTTTATTTTTTGTTTATTATGCAAAATTCGCTAAATTATGTGAAAATGCACGTTAACATCAAATCGACTTCAATTTTTTGTAACGTTCGCAACGGAACTTTCAGCGAGCTTAATTTTTTTTTTTCTAAAATAGAAAGGCTTTTATCTTAAAATAGGTTTAAAAGTACTCCCAAAGAACTGCATTTTCCAGAAAATGGCATTAAAAACTACCGAGCTGAACGAAAGCTGTCTCAGTTTAAGCATGAAAAGATGCGTGCAAATGTAACGTTCGCAACACTGGAATAGCCCATATACACCTTTTTTTTTACTTTACCAGTTATGTAAGTCAAGACTTCACATTGAAAAAGATATATTTGGGAAAGTCATTTAAGTTCCGTTTGAATGATGCAAAACTTTCCTTAACCCATTCAGTACCCATTGAAAATTTTGAATTTTAAAAAAGTCTATTTTTGAACTTTATTCCTCGATTTTTACAAAAAATATTTTGCAGAAAAATTTTTCAAACTATTCTAGGAGTTTTAATATTTTTTATAATATTTTGATAATCCTAAAAATGTTAACCCCTTTTCCCTACTTTTCACACAAAAAGTGGCTATTTAGCACTTTTCAAAAAATCATAAAAATTTATTTTGCAATCACTATTAGAATTTTTTGAAGAGTTTTTCTGTATCAAAATATTTTTTGTAAAAAATCGAGGAAAAATGTTGAAAAAAGGACTTGTTTTTTAATTCAAAATTTTCAATGGGTTAAGGGAAGTTTTGCATCGTTCAAACGAAACTTAAATGACTTTCCCAAATGTATGTATATATAAAGTTTTTATTTAATTTTATATTAATTAATTTATCTAGTGATTTTCAATGATAATAATCAATTTTTATATTCTTTTTTTTCACTTATTTATTTTAAATATTTCTCCAAAATATTTTATGTTTATCGCACAATCTTTCTGAGCAACTTTTAATCTTTGCTGTTTGAATACAATTGTTTCCTCGACCGACAACACTTGTTTGCGAGTATTCAAGGTTCACATTCGTTTCGTACTCGTATCGCTTGCAGCTGTGAATTGACAATGAATCACTGAATCTCAGCGAATCAATTGACTTGTCGCTGGATCTGTTGAAAGTCAGTTCTGCACGTTGACAACTGTTACAAATGCGGCGCATATTTCAGCACTCACTGTGTCCCTGTGTCCTGTCTGCTCTGCAACCCAGTCGGACTACAGCCAGCATAGAACAACAGCGCGGAAATCCTTCTTTCGCTTTTTCATGAGTTTGTCGGTTTTTAAAAATAAAATAAGCTTAACACCTTTTGGGGAGCTGACCAGCAACCAACATAAAAGTAAAATACATAAAAAGGATTACATTTTAAAATTTAATTATAAGTTTAAGCACAATATTTATGAAGGGGGGAAACCAGCTTAGAAAAATCACAGAATCGACTTTTTTTATTGCATAAATTAAGAGTGCAACTCAATTCAAGAATATGTAGCTTCAATCGATCTGCACATTTTTGGGAATATTCTTTATTCAATTACGAAGTATATGAACTTAACTCTGGAATGATATTGGTATGTAAAATACACTTATTTTTAAGGAAAGAATGTTGAAAAAAAAGGTATAGAAACATGACATTTGGATCCAACACATGCCAAAAATTCAATTTGCTACCTTTTTCACCAGAGTTTGGTTCATATTCTTAGATAAACTTAGTTACTAACGAAAGGAAAATTTATGATGAAACTTGATTTCGACCGTCAATAAACACCAGCCTCTAACTTCACTACCTCCGGCGGAAATGGGTTAAACAAATCTTTAATGTGAAGCTTAAAATATGAACGAATTCGAATTATTCCTACAAAAAACACTAAAATTTCGGCCGCCTAATGGGATTTCCCCCCTTAATTGAAATAGAAAATGTAATAAAATTAAAATTAATTGTTAAAAACTAAGAAATATGCATAATTTTTAATTAACTTATTAATTAGCAACATTCCATCTGATTTTATTTGTGTAAAACTGACTGGTGCCATAAATAAAAATCTTAAAAAATCGCTAGAAATAAATATTGATAATACCCAAAGTTGAATTATATGCAGCATCGGGCAATGAAGGTTTCTGCACTACAGCGGAATTCTTATCCGACCTGAAAAACATTCAATAAACTATGCAGAATATTAGGCAGCCATGAGCAGTGAACGTTTCACATGCGGAAAACGTAGCTGACCAGCTGCAGCTGTGGGCATGTGCTGCCAACGGCATGAATGTTGTATAGGTACTTGGCAGCATTCAGTTCGACTGGGCTGTTGCATGCCACATGCCGCACTCTACATGCCACATTCTACATGCCACATGCCACATGCCACATGCAGTCGCTGGTCCATTGGAGTCAACAACCAACCATTAATTGCGCACCACAGAAAGCAATCAGAGTGCAATGTGAACACACAAGTCTGAGCTGCGATTTTGGCCTCATGCCAACTACATATTGGGCAGGCGCACGAGAGGGGGCGTGGCAACGGCCAATACGTCGATACGTAATGCAAAACCAAAAAAAAAGTGGAGAAAAATAGAAGAAAAACTAGTCGGCGGTGCTACAGTCGAGCGGTACTCGACTGTCGGAGACCCCGTACTTATTATAAAGATATCTCAAACAACAAAAAGATTTTCATACTAAGACTTTATTTGGACTGATCGTTCCTATGGCAGCTATATGATATAGTAATCCGATTTCAATCAAATTTGGTCAGTATGTATGGGACCATCTTTTATGCATATTCTGTCAGTTTGGTTGAAATATCTCAAACAGCAAAAAAGTTTTCCATACTAAGACTTGATTTTCAACTGATTGTTCCTATGGGAGCTATATGATATAGTGGTCCGATCCAAAATCTAAAACAAACTCGATCTGCGTGCAATATAGACGAACCTACATACCAAGTTTGGAGTCTCTAGCTCTTATAGTCTCTGAGATCTAGGCGCTCTTACAGACGGACGGACGGACAGACGGACAGACGGACGGACGGACAGACGGACATGGCTATATCGACTCGGCTGTTGATGCTGATTAAGAATATATATACTTTATGGGGTCTGCCACGCCTCCTTCTGCCTGTTACGCACATTTTTTTTTGTGATAAAGTATATAGACCCCTTTACTTTTTTAAAGTACGGGGTCTAAAATTCAACATTGTACATTTCATTTTAATCCATTTTATGTGGCTGTTGATTTTGCGATCAAACAGCTTAATCTTTTGACCGCAAATTTATAACACACAGAGGGATATACACACAGATACACACACACACACACACACACAGACGGACAGACAAAATGTGCTGGCGTTTATTTAACTGTCAAATTTACACATGTTGCCCCCCCCGTTTTGCTCTGCCTTTTCTAGCCACGACTTTGAGCCACAAATGCTGTGCGAAAAAGCTGGCCAACAAAATAGAGAAAGGCCAAAAGGAAGAAGACAACGCCGACAAGATGGCCACAAAAGTCGCACAAGCGAAAACCAAATGAAATCAAATGAGGAGCATGGCCAAAACAACAGAAAGAGAAAGCGAAAGAGACAGTGAAAGAGACAGAGATAGAGATGGGGTAAATGTCTGTTGGCCAGTTTCCATTTCAGCTGCAGGCATACGAGTATATGGAGTATGTGCTCCTTGTTGGCCAAATACTCCAACGTTCTCATCTCCTCGGGCAAACAGCAATTGTGGTAATTTCATTTGTAGGCAACTCACGAAGCAAATGGCCAAGGCACGAGTTCAGTCCAAAAGCAGAGCGAGCCAGCTAGACTCTGACTAACCCTGTAAACTGTAAGCCCAATATAAGCAAAATGAAAAATATATATGGGTAAATTCAGGATTGCGAACGCAACATTCGTTTATCTTTAATTGGAAAAAAAAAAATATTTCAGGGGTGCCATAGAAATCGAAAGCGGAAAAGAATTCCGCAGAATGCAATTCCGCACGGAAATTTCCGAGGTTAGCATTAGCATTTTCACCAACCTTTTCGAACTAGGCTGCTAAGGGTTGACACCTTCTCAGATTAAATTACCCAAGGGTTTGATTAGCAACTTTTTCAAGTTTATCACTGCAGAACAATAAGCTTTTATTTTTATTCTTAATTAATTAACATAATTTAATTTATTTATGTAATAATTGATTTTGTTTAGCTAAAAAAATTTACAAATAGCTGGCGTGAGAAAATTAAAGTTACTCGACAACTCTAGCAATTGTATGCCATTAGTCTGGCAACTCTTCGTGAAAAATGTTTTCACAAATTGCACAATAAGTTAAAGGTTTTATTCAGTAAAACTTGATTTACCTCAAAAGACCTATTTAAATACCTTACTTCGAATTCGGACTAAAAAATGTGGCATCGCTGACCCTGACTTCGAAAATCTAAATCGGACTAGGTGGCAGCATCGGACGCCAGCGGATTTAGCGCTAGTTCGTTCCGCACAAAATTATTTTGCGATTTGACCTGTGGCACAGCGAAATGTAATTGCAGTGAAATTCAAGTGAAAGCGATTTCTGTGGCACCCCTGTGCTTATAGAAAACTTAACATTTTTAAAAATGGTTTTTTACTTACTAAACGCATTTTGTCAACACTAGTTTTATTATAAAATACAAGATTTGATGACTTTTTGCTTTCAAATTGTTCATAGAAAACAATGCGTCGCGAACGCGACAACAAATGAAAGTCGTTTTAAACTTCCAGCAAAATGTGGCGAGCAATTTTTAAGAAAATACTTTTAAACCATAATTAAAAAATGTATTTTTCCAATTTAAAAATTAATTTGCTTTGTTACTATTATATTATTTATTTTACAAGTTTTATAAGTGATTTGTGACAAGAATTTCTTGATTGATATATCGAAAACAGGTCGAAAAACGTGTTTTAAATTAAGCATTCAATATATTTCTATGTTTTAAAATGGTTCATGTAACAACCTTACTGTTTTTCTTAAAGTAATCATAAGAATACAAACGGTTCATTTTGAAAGTTAACTTTTAAGAAAATGGGCAAAAATGAAATATATATAAAAAATATGAATATATTCCAATGTAAAAACGGTAAATTTATCTGGCGTATGTTGCTTAAATACATAACTTGAATACATTTCTGAAAGAAAATTTCACAAGATGTAAGTTTTTGATCAATTTGACGTTTTTTTTTGGGCGAACAGTCTATGAAATTTGTTTTGGACAAACTCAATAAACCATTTGAACATTTTAGGCACAGGGTCTAACTGGAACCAAAGTCAGAGAATTGTGGCTTAGCTCCATTCGACTATTAGCCAAATGGCCAGGCCAACTAATTGAAAATTGCAGCAGTTTAAATATCTGAAGTTTATTAAAACTATTGATAAAGAGTAAACTGAAATTGGTACTTATTTACAATTTCGATTGCTAACAAAATGAATAATAAAATTGATTTGATTTATATCAACAAATTTAAACAATGACCTTTCAAATAATGTAATTAAATAATAATTATAATAATTATAGATATTGTAATAGATACTAATAACTACACGTGAGTTTTTATTTAAAAATTGTTCATTTATCTCAAAAATAGAAAAAAAAATATATTTTTTTATTTTCTTTAACTATTATTATATACACTAGCCAGAAAAACTATGCGTACACACTTTGTTTTACTTTAACAGCTATTGTAAATCAAGTCATCATAGAAAAAAAAATATATTTGGAAAGGTCGTTTAAATTCCGTTTGAATGATGCAAAAATTTCCTTAACCCATTAAGTACCCTTTGAAAATTTCGAATTTATGTAAAAGTCACTTTTCAAAACTTTTTTCCTCGATTTTTTCCAAAAAATGTTGGGATGCAAAAAAATTCTTTAAACAATTTAGGGAGTGACTGCAAAAAAAAATTTGAAAATTTTTTTTGCAGTCACTCCTTAAATTGTTTAAAGAATTTTTTTGCATCCCAACATTTTTTGGAAAAAATCGAGGAAAAAAGTTTTGAAAAGTGACTTTTACGGAACTTCGAAATTTTCGAAGGGTACTTAATGGGTTAAGGAAATTTTTGCATCATTCAAACGGAATTTAAACGACCTTTCCAAATATATTTTTTTTTCTATGATGACTTGATTTACAATAGCTGTTAAAGTAAAACAAAGTGTGTACGCATAGTTTTTCTGGCGAGTGTACATATTTTTTTTTATTATTTTTATTATTAAGTTTTTTTTATAAGTATTATTTATTCAGGTTTTATTTTGTAAATTAATCAACTTATTTCTTTCAATTCCTGGTTTTCAACTGAAGGAATACGAATGAAACCACAAAACAAAATACAGAAAAAAATAGAGTGCGCTCAAAAACATACAGTTATGCAAGAAATTGTTTTGACCATATTAAAAATGTAAAGTAAAGTGTTTAAGTGAATATTATTATAACTTTTTTGTTTGCTTTAGAAATTAAATTAAAATAAAATACAACACTTAAAAACAGAATAATTTTTTATTAAATAAATAATTGTGTTTTTTTTTTTTAATTGTCAAAATAATTACTTGATCAACTGTATGTCTTTTGTAATGTGTACGAACTTTGGACATTGGACATGTTGGCGTGATGACACATGATTCATGTTGTGGCAAGGACTCCACAGGGAATCAGTCGGGAATCAGGCGGGAAAGCGAGAGGAAGCAGAGGGAAGGAGAGAGAAAGACTTTGCGTGATGGGACATGTGACTGACAAGGGTAGACAATTAATTGAAAACAAAATGCGCTCTGTCTGTCTGCAACTCTGATGTGTATATATATATATATATGTGTGTGTGTGTGTGTGTGTGTGTTCAACATTCAACACTGAAGTCCTCGCTGCACTGTGGCGCATTTGGCTAAAGTTGCTGGCAAAATAAAAAGTAAAATAAAATAAAATAAAATTAAAATAAAATAAATTTAAAAACATTAAAATAAATAAAATGAAAATAAATATAAAAATAAATTAGATTAAAATAAATAGTATGAAAAAATAGAATAAAAATAAATAAAAAACAAAATTAATTTTGTTAATTTACAAAGAAAACATACAAGAGAAAGCTTAAATTTCATTTATAAATAAATTAAATAAATACATATAAAAAAAAAATGTATATTTTTTTGCTAAAATTCTTTGTTTTGTTTATCTATAATTCATTATCTATTCTATTTTGAAATTATAATAAATACTAGAAACTTTCTATTTATTTTTATTAAATTTTATAAATAAATAAAAATTAATAAATAAACAATATCTATAATATTTTGCAATTAAAATAAATGCTTTAAATTTATTGTCTAATTTCTGATCGATATTTTTATGGTAAAAATCAGAACAATATGCGTTTAACTCTCAATTTACACACATTTTAATGCCACGTCTCTTTTTATTGTTTCTTTGGAGTACTTAAAATATATATTCGAAATATGTTCCAGCTTAAAAGTTACAGATTTTTGCCAGCAACTTTTGGCAATTGTGCCATAGTGCGTTGAAACTTTTATCATTAACGCTAAAAATCAGCTTAAAACTGAGCAAGACATTAAACCGGGACAAGGGAATGAATGAATGAAAGGGAGGAGGAGGAATGGGGGCGTGGACAAGGCGACGATAAATGTCAAAAGGTGTTGGCTGTTTGCGTTGTTCTCCATTTCCTGCTCCTCTCCCTTTCTTCCTCCCATTCTCACTCTCCCTCGACTTGCTGGGCGAAAAGTGCGAAAGAAAATGAGAATGGAAAAAAGTGTAGCATACTTTTTTGCAGCGCCTCGAGACGAAAATGTCCGCCAAGCAAATTGATTAGACCCGCACTCACACACATATGAGTGTGTCAATGTGTGTGTATGTGTGTGTGTATAAGTGTGTGTAGATAAGTGTGCGTGTGTTTTACTTTAATTTGCGAGTTAAACATTTTGCCCCGTGCCAGCTGCCACGCCCACAAGCACGCCTACTCCCAAAAAAAGAAAAAAGTTTGAAAATTAACTGCCAGTAGACCGAATATTTAATACTCTCTACAGATGAGTAACCTATACAAAAATTAAAAATAAATAAAATAAATAAAATAAATAAAATAAATAAAATAAATAAAATAAATAAAATAAATAAAATAAATAAAATAAATAAAATAAATAAAATAAATAAAATAAATAAAATAAATAAAATAAATAAAATAAATAAAATAAATAAAATAAATAAAATAAATAAAATAAATAAAATAAATAAAATAAATAAAATAAATAAAATAAATAAAATAAATAAAATAAATAAAATAAATAAAATAAATAAAATAAATAAAATAAATAAAATAAATAAAATAAATAAAATAAATAAAATAAATAAAATAAATAAAATAAATAAAATAAATAAAATAAATAAAATAAATAAAATAAATAAAATAAATAAAATAAATAAAATAAATAAAATAAATAAAATAAATAAAATAAATAAAATAAATAAAATAAATAAAATAAATAAAATAAATAAAATAAATAAAATAAATAAAATAAATAAAATAAATAAAATAAATAAAATAAATAAAATAAATAAAATAAATAAAATAAATAAAATAAATAAAATAAATAAAATAAATAAAATAAATAAAATAAATAAAATAAATAAAATAAATAAAATAAATAAAATAAATAAAATAAATAAAATATATAAAATGTATAAAATAAATAAAATAAATTAAATTGGATTTTTAGTCAAGAAGTTCGTAATATTATTTGTTTGAATTTTGTAATCTGAATTACAAAAAAGAATTTATTAATTTCATTTAAATTCTATGCAAACAAATTTCAAAATAATAATTTTTTTTTGATCTGAACAGAAAAGCTCTAAAATAATGATTAAATTTTAATTATTATTAATAAGTAAATATTTCACTTTATTTTCAAATTTTATGATAAACAAATATTAAAAGTGTTACTTAATAAGAAATTTCATATGTAATTTTATCTCTATTATCAATGGTTATTATACAAATTTAGAACTAATTTACACATCTAAATTTGATAATATAAACTAATAAAATCAATAATAAACATAGTTTTATTTTAAATTTAGATATTTTCAAATTAGTGTTACACAGTGCTCAAGTGAACTGTGGTGCTCTGTCGCAGAGTAAATGCAGAAAACACTTGAGCCATTTGCCTTTGAGGTCGGCATCATTTTCAAATGCTGCACCACGTTGCGTATGAGCATTATTTAAAATTAGCGCAGTGGAAAATTTTTCCACAGTTCGCTGCGTGTGTGTGTGTTTAAGTATGTATGTGTGTGTGTGTGTTAGCTAGCTTTGTGCTTTGCTTTTCGCAGTGCTTAAAATTAATTTAATTGTTGGCATAAGCTCTTTAATGTGTTTCCTTTGCTTTTATGGCCCACAACGAATGTGTGTGTGTGTGTGTGTGTGTGTATTTGACTTACACATAAGGCAATTAGAAAAGCTTTTCCTTATGTAGAGAATACATAATTATGTACTTAAATGTATGTACATATGTATATATGTCTCCCTGGCACTAATCGTATTCACAGTCTAATGAGGTAAATACGCAAATTTTGATTATTCGAAGAACGAAACAAATATATAATATATGGGTTGCCCGACTGTAAAATACCCTTCATTACATCCACATAAGTCAAATACTTTCCTTAGTCTAAAAATCTTTATTCAAACATAAAATTTAATTTAAAAATATTTAATTAAATTTGACAAAATTTAATCAAAAAAGTATTTAAATTGTCTAACAAATAATTTCTAAAATTATTCATATTTTTATATCAATTTATGAGAGAAGATTAAGAGAAGCTTTTAGTCTCAGAGACAACCAGATACTTTCATCTGATTAAGGATATATTTTTTTGTATATACTTATAATATGACCACAACAATCATTAGACCCCGTACTTTAAAAAAGTAAAGGGGTCTATTAACTTAGTCACAAAAAAAAAGTGCGTAACAGGCAGAAGGAGGCGTGGCAGACCCCATAAAGTATATATATTCTTGATCAGCATCAACAGCCGAGTCGATATAGCCATGTCCGTCTGTCCGTCTGTATTGACGCCTAGATCTCAGAGACTATAAGAGCTAGAGACTCCAAACTTGGTATGTAGGTTCGTCTATATTGCACGCAGATCGAGTTTGTTTTAGATTTTGGATCGGACCACTATATCATATAGCTCCCATAGGAACAATCAGTTGAAAATCAAGTCTTAGTATGGAAAACTTTTTTGCTGTTTGAGAAATTTCAACCAAACTGACAGAAAATGCATAAAAGATGGTCCCACACATACTGACAAAATTTGATTGAAATCGGATTACTATATCATATAGCTGCCATAGGAACGATCAGTCCAAATAAAGTCTTAGTATGAAAATCTTTTTGTTGTTTGAGATATCTTTATAATAAGTACGGGGTCTCCGACAGTCGAGTACCGCTCGACTGTAGCACCGCCGACCGGTTTCAATTCAATTTTAATGGGTATAAAGAGCATTAAATTGAAATGAATTGCCAATGAAAATATTCGAGTATTTAGATTCCGTTTCAGCGAGCAATATTCATAATGATAATAATAATACTCGTAATAATAATAGTGCATAATAATTCGTAATAAGTGCAGGAAGAACAACAAAATACGAGTATGGAAACCATATTCATCATACGATAATCAAATTCGATTGCAAAACTGAAAACTGAAATAAACGTGTGTGTTTGTGTGTGTTAATATTTGCATATGAGTAGTTTACACACACACACACACACACAGACACACACTCGTTGCACTATGGACAATTTGGCTCGAGTTATTAACAAAACTTTGTAACTTTTAAACTAAACAACATATTGGTCTGATATTTAAAATATATAATCTCTAGCATTTTAAAAAATTACAGAAAATAAATTAAATTAAGAGTGACTTACAAAAGTGCCTAAATTCCAATTTAAAAAATTGTCTAAAAATATAAAACCTTTTTCATAAAATACTCTAACCAATTCTTGATCAAAGCATTTGAGAATTTTTGCATAATTTTAAATTTCACCCACAAATTTTGCTCTTCGAGCCATTGTTTATAGACAAACAAATGCGTAAGCCGAATTAAATTCAAAAGCTGCGAAAATGCAGTTGGTGAATTATTTATTAATCATGTTGATTGTGTTTGGACTAAACTCAATAACAAAAATACCAAGTGTACTCAAATATTTGAGTTAAATCACACACACAGTAAGGCTTTCAAAATGGCGAATAAATTCAAGAATTTACATTTCGCTTGCTGCTCATTTGAGATTAGTTTATTCAATTGTCCTTTGACCTTTGAAGTCAAATGGCAGTCAGAAACTTCATTTATCTACTCGTTAAATACGCACATATATAAATATATAAATATCAATGTGAGCATATCAGTTTTAAAATATATTAACATTTCCCAGATAAACTCACTTGATAAATGATAAGCTGCATATGGGCTAATCCGAAAATTTGTAAAACCAAGGGCAAAAATCGAAAGTTGTGAAAAAACTGCATGTTTTTTAATAATAGTTGTGTTTTGTTGAAATATAATACATTTTTAGGCTTCAAATTACAAAATCAAAAAGGTTTTACAGTGGTTTGGTTGTTCGTGGCCGAGCCTAATCCTCTTTTTGCCTCTTAATTTCAATAATTCTTGTAAAAAAAAAGGGTATTTTCAATGGCCAAAAAAGTGGGCGAAACGATCGTCTGAGTGTTAAGCGCTTAGCCCATCTTAAAGTTTGTTTCATTTTCTTTTATTTAAGATAAAAACTACATCGAAAAGATATTTAATATATATTCATAATTTGATCAAAAGTGTGTGTGTAAAAAGTGTAACGTCCGTAACGTAACGTCCGCAACAGACAAAAACTAAGATTTTTAATTAAGGAGACTACTTATCTTTATTTTTGATGCTGGATTAATATGGTCATATATTCCACTTAATTTTGTGTATTTGGATATTTTTTGTTTACTATGCAAAATTCGCTAATATATGTGCAAATGCACTTTAACCTCAAATCGACTTCCATTCTTTGTAACGGCCGCAACGGAACTTTCAGCAAGCCTAAATTTTTTTCAAAAACAGTAAGCCTTTTATCTTAAAATAGGCTTAAGAGTACTCCCAATGAAATGCATTTTTCAGAAAATTTCATTAAAATTCACTAATCTGAACGGGAGCTGTATCAGTTTAAAGATGAAAATATGCGTGCAATTGTAACGTCCGCAACTCAGGATTAGCCCATATAGAACTTAGTATTTAAATCAGTGGTGTCCAAAATGCCACAAGTCTATTCCATGGGTTAGGAACTCGTAATTCTGCTGGCGTCGCAGCTGACACACGTATAGAGAGCGAAAGCATACGCGTGTTCTATAAATAGCACACTCGGCGGCATGCTCTCTCACGATGCGTGCTCTCTCACATCTGATCGACTGATGCTTTCTGATGTCAGTCGCTGAGCTGCGTTCAATGAGGAGAGAGGAGTACAGCGCTAGACTTTTATCATACACTGCAACCGATGCTTTGCTCTCTTTACGTTGCGAACTGCAACGATGCGACAGTTTGAATCTGCATTCATTTAATGTTTTCAGTGTAAGGCAGTTAAACGTTTCGTTGACTTCGTGTTTCGCTCCTGAACACACAAGTGCAATGTTTGATTGTGTAAGTTTGGACACCACTGATTTAAATTCACCTAAAATTGTTAGAAGAAGAGAAAACAAATTGTCCGTCATGTTAAACTCCTTTTATGCTTTATGTTTAAATATTACTTTTCTTTATTTTTTCTTCCATATTTCATATTTCTAATCAATTTTCTTAATCAACTTTAAAAACTAAAAAGTCTCTTTAAAAGTTTCTTCAGCCAATATTTATTGTCATTACAGAGTATCTCGCAGTTGAGAACACACTTGCTATATGCTCTTCTTATTATTTAGTGATTGAAAATCAGTTTATCAACTGATTTAATAACTTTTTGCAGTCGTTTTCAATGATTTGTTGCGGTTTAACAGCTCAAGTGCTGAAGTTTTAAGCCTTACCATGACCCTTAAAGGTCATTCTGGAATACTTTAGCCTTTTGATGGGACTCTGCTCTGCGGTATTCTGTATATCCTGGCAACGCATTTCAATCAGTTCATTGAGTCATGTGCTAACCATAAATTTAAAGCCATTTTTAAAGGGCCATTCGAGCATGCTGGGCACATGCAGGGCGAGAGAGAAAGAGAGGGATGAGTGCTAAATAACATGATGCTGACCAATCTCCCTCTCTCTCTTTATCTCTCTCTCTTGCTGACTGTATAGCCCGCTGTGCTGTTGACAGCAAACAGTTGTTTTGCATAAAAATGCCATTGCAGCTGCAGTCAAGCGAGGACAACGAACAAACGTTAGAAAGGGAAGGCAGCTACATCGACAAAGGAACGACAAATAGAGAGAGAGAGAGAGAGAGAGGGGGGGGAGTGGGAGAGAAAAAGGGAGAATGACAGAGAACAAGTTCTGGTGTGTTGCATTTTTTAAATTTGCCTGTAAACACGCAATAAATATGTATGCATCTGCATGTCCAGCTGAAAGTTGTATGTAAAAAAGAAAAAAAAAAATATATTCTTAAATCCACATGAGTAGCGAGTGGCGAGTAAAATCAGATGAGATGATTGTGGGAGTCGCCAACAGGAGATGCCTTTACTATTCATGACCTCAATTTGAAAACAGAACGATGAACCGATGAAAGACAGCGAGTGGCGAATTGCAGATGAGTAACGAGTAACGAGTGGGAGAGTCCAACAAAAGACTGAACATAAAAGTAATTTATATTTATGTGTTTTATTCAAAAGCAGATTTATGAATGAATAATAGCGAGTGGCGAGTTGCGGATAGGTAACGAGTAACGAGTGGGAGAGACCAACAACAGACTGAACATAGAAGTATTTTCTATTTATGTGTTTTATTCAAAAGCAGATTGATGAATCCAAATAATAGCGAGTGGCGAATTGCAGATAAGTAACGAGTAACGAGTGGGAGAGTCTTATAACAGACTGAACATAAAAGTATTTTCTATTTATGTGTTTTATTCAAAAGCAGATTGACGAATCCAAATAATAGCGAGTGGCGAGTTGCGGATAGGTAACGAGTAACGAGTGGGAGAGTCTTATAACAGACTGAACATAAAAGTATTTTCTATTTATGTGTTTTTTTCCAAAACAGTCTGATGAATCCAAATAATAGCGAGTGGCGAGTAACGAATTGCTAGGTACTAAAAAACAACGACTGTAGCTGCAAAAACATGAGAGTTTTTCCATGATTTTCTTTTTATTAAATTTTAAAAGTAACGCATATTAAAAAGGTACGAAAATAACGAGTGGCGACTTAAAGAGTTTATATTTTGAAGATACATAGTGATATTGTTATTATTATTTTTGATTCATTCAATAAATGTAATGCAATGTAAGTTGTTATTAGAAATATTAGACGAGCGAGTAGTAAATTATTTATAAGCAACGAGTAGCAAGTAACTAGTAAATTTGAATATCTCTAAATTCTAGATAGTAAATTGGTTAATAAATTAGCTAAATGTTAGCAATAAGTAAGGAGTAATATCTGAGTAATAAATAACGAGTAGCGAGTTACTGGTGAATGTGGTTATCTGAACACATTATGAATACACAACTGCCAGTATTTTAACAGAAAATGGACAGCTTATTGAATCCTGTGACGGCGTCAAACTAATTTTTCGGTGGCTTCGCTGACTCTGCGCTTTAGCGAAACATTTATATACCCATTATTTAGAAAGCATAGAGTATATAGAATATTGTATTTTCCGACCCAATGAGGTATAGATATTTTTAGTATATTTTAGTTTCATATTTCTTTGACATGTTTCTGACAAGTATTATGACTTTTTAGTTTTAAAGCAACTCAAGCGCCTAAAAGTAGGCAGTAAAGTTTTACCTAAAGAGCTTAATGTATATTTAAATTCTGTGAGAAGTATCTTTTAGTCGGGAATTTGACTTTTCCGGCCTGTTTCATTTTCAATTTTCTTTAGCTCATTTCAATATTTTGGTAATTATGCGCAGTCGGTTAGCTTTAAGATTCTGACAACTCATTGGGTTGCCCATTAGTTGGGCTCGTTCTATTTTTCTTCATCTTTTTTGTTCCCCCTTTTTTTCCTCCATTTTGTTCCATTGCAAGGGTTAGTCGACGTAACCCATGCGGGGGTCATTAGGCACTGTGCTCAGCCAGCTGTTTAATTCTCGTTGGTTTCCAAGGACTCAACCTATTTATTGCCTGTCATTCGCTGTAAATGTTTCCATAGCCTTTTTGCATCTCATTGGCGAAATTAGTCATTGATCCATATGCCCAGTTGAGATGTTTATCTGCACTTCTTTAAACCAGATCGTACTCTCTCTTCCCTTTTTCTTTATCTTATTTATTTTTGTTTCCTTCTTAAACAAATTTCCAACGTTAAGCAAAACGAATTTGAGTTTGTTTTCAACGCTTTCAATTAATTTAATGTCGCATCTCATTTCGTGTTTGCTTGTCAAGCCACAAAATAATAAAAGAACAACAAGCGCGTGCTTAAATACTCGACTCAGCGATACCCTGTGCCAAAAGAAAGCAAATGGAATGGAATGAAAATGAGTGTAAAAGAGTTTCATTTATTATTTGAATTTCTATTTAATTTATTATGATAACTTGTTGATTTTTGATATGTGCTTACGTGGTATCTTCAGCTGATATACCCCACGTCTCTTTCTTGTAACTTTATGTTACTGCACGGCACATGCGAATGATTAATGTGGTTTAAGTTTTGTTTGGTTTACGGGCTTCCTTCTGGTGCCCGTTGTTGTGGCCTTGTCGAGTCCCAAAAAAACCACGTGGGCGTATACGCAATTTTATTGTTTGTTTGTTTGTTTGCCTCGCATGGGCTAAAGTTCGGTCCTAAGATTGTTATCAATGCCGCCGCCTCAATTATTTATTTGGCCAGCACAAACAACGGAGTCAGCTCCAAAAAAATTTACATGTCGCACCGAAGAAAGAGGATCCATCTGTCAATCTGTCCCGCAATTTCACAATCCCGCCAAGTTGCCAATCAGTTCAGTGAGGTAACAAACTGCAAAATGCAACCTGCAATCTGCACTTGGCAATGTTAGTATGATTCATATTTGTGCACCTTCCATCCATTACCAATCAACAAGGTCCCGCGCACAGTGGGATAAATAGCTAAGTTTGCTTATACTAACAACGAGCAATGATTTTGCCTAAAAATAACGATTGCGACACTTCAAAAAATGTATGTTATTGCAGCTCAAATATTTAACAATTTATATTTAAAAAAAATAAATTCAAAAATGTCTTCACTAAAATTTTGTATGATTTTTTTGAAAATTTCTAAAAAATTACCATAAAAAACCATATAAAATGTCAGCAAAGAGATTTTTGAATATTTTGTTTTGCAGTCACTAAAAATTTTGATAAGAGAAACTTTTGACAACAAAACCTTTTTTGTTTAAGCCCGAAGAAAAAATTCAAAAGTAGACTTTGATACAAATTCTAAGCTTTCAATGGGTTTCTAATAGGTTAAGAAAAGTTTTGTATCATTCAAACGGAATTTAAATGATCATATTATATAATTCAAATTATGAGTAGATTTAATTTTAAGTTTTGTCAGATAGTTCTGTCCACCATTGTATTTGGAATTATAGAAAATCTAGTTTGTTAGTTAATCTAAGCAAAACTAACTGTTTTCTTCCCACTGTGCACTGTGGGAGGAGGAACAGGAACAGGTAGGAGTAGGAAGTGGAAGAAGCAACTCTGTTGCAGTTCATCAACGCCTGTGGCTACCGCCTGTCAGATACTTTTCACTTCAGATACTTTTATCACAGCAACCACGCATCGTTGGACTCAAACAAATGCGAATGCACTCATTTGATTTTTGATGTTGTCGTTGTTTGTTTGTTGCTATTCTTGTTGATGTTGTTGCTCTTATTCACTTAAGTGAACGGGACAGTGCAACCTGACAAAGACAACAAGAGAATGCCCAGTGGAAAATGCGATTGCATCTGTGATTGACACTTGGCCAAAGTAGCGAGCTGCAAGTAATGAATGCAACGAGTTTTGAACAACGAGACATTATAGCGAGTGGCAAAAAATTGACCCAAATGAGCAAAGCATTTAAAAATACATCAAACTATATGTACTAGCGAGTAACGAGTAGAAGAATCGAGTATTAAGAGTGAATAGTAGTAGCGAGTAAAAAGAGAGCGAGTAACAGAGTCAATTTAAAGCAACGAATAGAAATAAGTGTCATAGATTGAAAGTAGCGAGTAGTAGTCTAAGAAAGGCTTATGTGAGTACTAAGTAATAATAACGAGTAATAGAAGCGAGTATCAATTTCTAGCTGTAAAAGCTAGAATTAGTTATAAGTAAAATTTTGACCTATATCAACAAGTATTAGTAACGAATAATAGTAACGAGTTAGAGAAGCGAGTAGCTGTAACATGTAAAACTAACGAGTAATAGTTAATAACGAGTAATAGCAACAAGTATTAGTAACGAGTAATAGTGACGAGTAATAGTAACGAGTAATAATAACGAGTAAGAGAAGCGAGTTGTTGTATTGAGTAACACTAACGAATTATAGTAAAGATTAATACTAGAGTAAAGTAGAGGTAGCGATTAAGAGTAACGAGTGATACTTCCAAATATATGTACCGAGTGTTAGTAGCAAGTATTTGCAAGTATATTTAAAAAAAAACAATGTCTGTCTGACTGTGGTGAGCATTTCAACAGTTCACTTGTCTTGCCAACAACTATTTGGGTTGTTCTTTGGCCATTTTTGTTTGCTCAATTGTTCAACGAGTGTAAATAAACCGTAGCACTTCCGTTTCAAGCGCCATATTGTTTGCCCCGATTGCCATTGGAGCAACAACAACAACAACTATTTTTCGTATGTTTTCTCTTTGCACTCATCGCATTTGCAGTCCTTTTATTTTCTCTCTTCCCGCTCTTCTCGCTGTCGTCCTCGTTTCCATTTTCCTTTTTTTTTTTTAATCCCTATCGTGTGGATTTTTAATTTTAAATATCGCGTGTTATGACAAGTGCGATGCAAATACACTTTGTTGCTCGTGGTCCACGACAAAATAATTAATTGATATCCCCATCAATAATAAAGTTGTTGTTTCTCCACTTGGCACTTTTAAAGTTCCTCACAAGTGTCAATAAAACTCACGCTCAGCTCAACTGTGACCTGAATTAATTCTGAGACTAACCAACTGGCGTATGGCTCAACAAATGCATGATTAAATTTAATTAAAGCAATAATACATTGTTTTAAATACTGGATTAACTTTTCAATAAATTATTTTTAAAATGAAAATGTCAAAAAATATTCTTAAAGATCAGTAGCAGCAAAACACGAAGTCAACGAAACGTTTTACGCCTAACACTGAAAATATGAAATGAAAGCAGATTCAAACTGTCGCATCGTTGCAGTTGGCGAAGTAGAGAGAGCAAAGCATCGGTTGCAGTGTGTGATAAAAGTCTAGCGCTGTACTCCTCTCTCCTCATTGAACGCAGCTCAGCGACTGACATCAGCAAGCATCAGCCGATCAGATGCTTCGTGAGAGAACGAGAAGCCGATCACACGCATCGTGAGAGCACAAGCCGCCGACTGTGCTATTTATAGAACACACGTATTCTCTCTCTCATTACGTGTGTCGGCTGCGACGCAACCGCCGGCAGAATTATGCGTTCCTTTCCATGGGATAGACTTTTGGAATTTTGGACACTACTGATTTAGATCATAGGAATTAAGATTGTTAAATCCAATACTATTTAATTGTGCTTTAAAACCTTAATAAATTTAACTTTGGCTTTTCCACTTGAGCAAAGGTACGAGTAATTGAGAGATTCCATTTAATGTTCGACAGGTCAGACAGGTCTTTCACAATTCTCGTAACTAATTAGGGTTAGGCAATTCAAGCCAAGTTACTCGGTTACTCGCTGGCTCGTTACCTGCAGACGCTTTTCTGGCAAATGGCCAACAACTTGTCACAAATAAAAAAAAAGCAAACAAACAAAAAAGTCACAAGTATAAAATTTGTAAAAGGAAAAGGGTCACAAGTGAAAATAACAAATGGCAGGCTGGCAAAAGTAACTAATGAAAAGCGTGCTAAAACTAAATGCAACTCAATTCAGCTGATAGACTGCAGCATACCCTGCACTGCAGCGGCGCCTTTACAGAGTGTGCTCATTAGAATTGTTGCTTTCTAGGTCGCAGTTGTTATACCCCTTTGAGGCCTGAGGCTTGAAACTAAAACAACAACTGTGGGCTCAACAAAATTGCAAAAAAAAAAAAAAAAAAAAAAAAAAAAAATCTGGCGATTTTTAGAGTCAGCTTGAGGGCGATAGGGGCGTGATAATACACACGAAGAAATATTTGGTGATTTATTATTTTTGAGACATGTACAGGGTTGCCCATATTCGACGGACCCATCTGGCAACTCCATAACTTTTGACAGAGATGTCAGATCGCTTAATGACATACCGCGTTTGAAGCGTCAGTCCAAGCAGATTTTTACCATGGAACAATACACGCCACGCGAGCGCTCTGAAATAGTTGAAATTTACATTCAACAGAACAAGTCAATTGTGAAAACTCAACGTGCTTTTAAAAAATTAAAAAATGTGAAAAGTGCGCCTTCTAAGAACACCATTAAGCGTTTATACGAAAAATTTTCGACTGGTGAGGCTCTTTCTAATCCGAAGAGGCCAAATAAAAGTCGACCAAGGCGATCGGCCGAGAATATCGCTGCCGTACGAGCCAGTGTTGAGAGGTCCCCAAGAACATCCCAAAAACGCCGTTCTCAGCAGTTGGGCATGGCTCGGTCCACTTTACAACGGATTATTCGCGTTGATTTGCATTTGTTCCCGTACAAAATTCAATTGACGCAAAGATTGTTGCCTGCGGACAAGCCTCGTCGATTGGAATGGGCCCAAAGAGTCATCGAAATGGCCGAAGATGACGAGCAATTTTGGAACAAAATTATCATGTCCGATGAAGCCCATTTCACATTGAATGGGACCGTAAATATGGGACCACTGAAAATCCTCAGGAGATTGAAGAAGTGCCTCTTCATGACGAAAAAGTCACAGTTTTGTGCGGCGTTAGTGCGAAAACGGTCATTGGGCCGTTTGATGTCGAAAAGTGGTGATTTGGACTGGCCACCGCGTTCGCCCGTTTTGACGCCGCCTGACTTCTTCTTGTGGGGATATTTGAAGTCAAAGGTTTACGTTAACAAGCCAAGGACCGTAGAAGAGCTCAAGGACAACATTCGTGAAGAAATAGCCGCTATTCCGGCCGAAATGTTGGCGAAAACGATGGAAAATGCTGCAAAAAGGGCACAATACGCCATCAACGCCAGAGGCGGCCATTTGAGAGATATCATATTCAAAAATTGATGTAAACAAATCTACTTGGAACAAATTAAATGATTAAGATTGCCAACCGCCAAATTTTTATTTTTTTCTTTGATTTTTTTTAAAAAAAACATGGGTCCGTCGAATATGGGCAACCCTGTGTATCGAAAATTAAAGCCCAAGGTTAAATATAAAATATGAATATAATTAATTTAAGTAGTTAACATATTAAATATTAAATTTTAACATTTTTTAGCTGCTGAGATATTTTAGCGAATATTTGAGTCAAAGCGATAATTATAAATTTAATATGACTTGTTTAAAATATATATTTTAATTAAAATTATAAAATATTGAAAAGTAAGAAAAAATATTAAAAATAACGTGACATGCTGAAAAAATATCTCTTAATAACAATTTAAAAAGCTTTGTCATTTTTTTAAATTAGTTAAAGCTTTAAATTAATTTATAGCAAATGTTACTTTAAAATGTAAAATGGTTTTTCACTTTGGCTCTAATGTATTCATATAAATAAATAATGAAATAATATTATTAAATATTTAATTGTTGAAATGTTTTTATTTATTTATATTTATGATGGACTTTTTTCGCTGGGTGTAAAAAGGCCAGCAGCCAGGTGGCCAGGAAGTGGGTCACCTGAGGCGGCTTTAACGCTGGCGCCGCATGTTGGCAACATGTCAAACATGCCAGGTAAACACACGCCCAGAGAGAGAGAGAGAGAGAGAGAGGGAGAGAGGGAGAGTGTGTGTTGGATACATGCATCAAAGTAATTAATATCCCTTCAAATGTTACATGCACTAATTACAACAACAACAACATGAGCTGCATAGAAAAGTAAGCTTAAGACTTCCAAAACTTAAATACTCTTTAAAATACTCAAGACATGCTTTAGACAGAGTCTATTTTATATATATTCAAATCATAAAGTAATCCGATTTTGATTAAATTTGGTCGGCAAGTAACACGGAGTGAAAATAAGCACACAATCTGTCAGTTTGGTTGAGATATCTTAACCCATTTTCTGCCGCAAAATTTTTAATTTTCAGATCGTTTTTTTTTTTATGTAAACCAACGTATTCAAATCCAAATGGAGAATAAGGAAAATTAGAAAATTCAGAAAATGTTTACTCTGGTCATCGCATATATAAAAAATAAAAATTTATTTTTAATTTAATTTTAAAAAATTTTTTAAGTTTTAAAAAATGTGTATTTTAATTTGGTTTTTAAACTCATATTCGGTTTTAGATGGTCCAAATTAGCCTAGAAAAGTGGTTTTTAATGAAAAGCTCACTATTTTTTGTATCGCGACATAAAATGGGTTAAGAAATAAGAATGTTTTTTTTACTCAGCACATTTTGATAATCTTACAATTCAAATTTCGCGAGTCTCTATTAGAATTGTTGGGAGAAACATCCAAACATTATTTGTTTGAGACTAAGAAAAAAGTTTCAATAGCAGACTTTTACAGAAATTCTAAATCTTCAATGGGTTAAGGAAAGTTTTGTATCATTCAAACGGAATTTAAATGAACTTGCCATTGATGCCAAAATTTACTTCATGTAAAAATTATAAGTAGATTTAACTTTAAGTGTTGTCAAAATACTTTATCTGACCACTGTACATATACTTATTATTCGTTCTAAAACGCGTTCAATTCATAATTCACGTTGAAACAGGCATACCCTATTGGCTAGGGTATAACAACCAAGTTGAGGCGAAATTAAAAAAAAAGAGGCCAGCGACATTTGATAAAAATCTTCATTTGTGTGTGTATATCGATATGAGTGTGTGTGTGTAGATTGTTGTGTGTGTGTGTATAGATAAGTGTGTGTGTGTGTATAGATGTGTGTGTGTGTGTTTTCAAGGTCATTACATGACAACTTTTGACGATGTTGCCTTTGTAACTGCTGCGTAGTTCATATTTTAGCTTTGTTTGCATATTTACCACACACACACACACACACACACAAATACACACACACATTGTCCCAGACACATATAATCACTGGCCTCAAATCGCTTACGTTTAAAAGCTCATAAGGAAAAGATCTGCCAATTAGACAAGCATGCGAAAAAGTCAAAAGTCAAAGAATTAACTGAGAAATTTGATGAAATGCAAAATTTATTGTATTTAATTAAATTATTGTATTCTCCTTTGAAATTAAATTAAGACTAATGAAAAATAAATGGAAATTATTTGTTTTTAATCTAATAAAATATATAAAATATTATATATATTTTAAAATTAGTTTTTAAATTTATTTTGTTACATTTTTTAATAAATTTTAAATGTTGAACTTTTAATTTATTCACTTTATTAAACCATTTTTTATTTATTTTCAAAAACTTTGTCCAAGCTTTGAGAATATATATTTAAAATTTCAGAGCAATATTTGATCAAGTTAAAAATATATACAGATTTTTGCCAGCAACTTTGGCTTAAATCGCAACTTAAGCTAATGAGATTGAATGTGGATTGAGGGGTTGGGGAAAGGCGTTGCCACGCCCACTATTAATTGGACAACCTACAGAGACAGCGACAGCGATACACAGAGAGAGAGAGAGAGAGAGTAAACGAGAATTTGCATTTAATCAGCAGCAGCAGCAGATGAAGAAGGCACAACATGTCGTATGCGTGATATCGCATCTCGTTACGTATACGCCATGTTAATAAGACGCATCAAAGGAGCTGCCTTTACAGCTATCACTATCGCTCTCTCTCTCTCTCTTTCACTTCTGTCGATTTAATTAATTTGTCATCATTTATTATGCCAAAAAAATAAAAAGAAAAGTGCAGTGGGAAAATGCAAAGCGACGCGGGGAAATTGATAAAAGCGAAAACTGCTGACTGCTGATGGCGGCACAAATGTCAGCAGTTGTTGCACTTGCTGCCAACAACAACAACAACAACAATAACAAAAAAACTCAACTTAATATCAGCACGCCGAAGATTTGATATCCCTAAAAAATACTAGAATAAAACTTTAGCATGAACAACTTTGTTGTTTTTTGAATTATTGTAACGAGTTATCGTACAAATCATAAGTTTTATGCATTCTGATTTCTTATAAAAAATTTGAAAAATAAAGTTTCTATTTAATTTGTAAAAGGTTATACCATAAATCTTATTTTTAATTTTTTAAATACAAATCGGAAATAAAAGTTATTTTTCAATTTTTACTATAAAAATTTAAATAAAAATTCAATAAAAAGGTATTGAAAAAAAAGGTAGAAAGGTAACGAAGTGTAGATCAAATATATATGCCGATTAATGGAATGGGCCTTCCCGATTAAAAGATATAAATATCAATTCATTTTTTATTTTTAATTTGTATTTTAAATTTTTATTATAAAAATTGAAAAAACAAGTTATTTTTCAATTTTTATTATAAAAACTACAAATAAGACTTCAAAATTATTAAAAAAAATAAAAAAAATGGAATTAAAATTGCAATTTTTTCAATGTTCCTGTCACATTTTTATTATAAAAATTGAAAAAACAAGTTATTTTTCAAATTTTTTTAAATTACAATTGAAAAAACAAGTTATTTTTCAATTTTTATCATAAAAACCACAAATAAGACTTAAAAATTTTTTAAAAAAATATAAAATGGAAATAAAATTGTAGCCTGTTCCTGGATAGTCCTTCCAAAAAAAACGTTTGTGCAATTTTCTCAATGTTCCAGTCACATTTTAATTATAAAAATTGAAAAAACCAGTTACTTTTCAAATTTTATTAAATTACAATTGAAAAAACAAGTTATTTTTCAATTTTTATCATAAAAACTACAAACAAGACTTCAAAATTATTAAAAAAAATAAATAAAAATTTAGTTAAAAATTTACCCTGTTCCTCGATAGTCCTTCCAAAAAAAACGTATGTGCAATTTTCTCAATGTTCCTGTCACATTTTTATTATACAAATTGAAAAATAACTTGTTTTTTCAATTTTATTTATAAAAACTACAAATAAGACTTCAAAATTATTAAAAAAAAATATAAAATGGAATTAAAAATGTAGCCTTGTTCCTGGATAGTCCTTCCAAAAAAAACGTTTGTGCAATTTTCACAATGTTCCTGTCACTTTTTTAGTGCTCGATTTATTTTCGACTCATAACTCTTATTTGCGATTCCTGATTCGAGCTAAACTCACACCAAACTAGCTTTTTTCCGCCAAATCTGGACTATTTTCTGTGATATCTGTATATTTCTCCTGGAAGTTTAGCATTTTACCGCCAAATCTAGCGTTTTTTCAACAATTCTTATTAATAAGATTAGGTTTGTTTTAATAATTTTGAAGTCTTATTTGTAGTTTTTATAAATAAAATTGAAAAAACAAGTTATTTTTCAATTTGTATAATAAAAATGTGACAGGAACATTGAGAAAATTGCACATACGTTTTTTTTGGAAGGACTATAGAGGAACAGGGTAAATTTTTAACTAAATTTTTATTTATTTTTTTTAATAATTTTGAAGTCTTGTTTGTAGTTTTTATGATAAAAATTGAAAAATAACTTGTTTTTTCAATTGTAATTTAATAAAATTTGAAAAGTAACTGGTTTTTTCAATTTTTATAATTAAAATGTGACTGGAACATTGAGAAAATTGCACAAACGTTTTTTTTGGAAGGACTATCCAGGAACAGGCTACAATTTTATTTCCATTTTATATTTTTTTAAAAAATTTTTAAGTCTTATTTGTGGTTTTTATGATAAAAATTGAAAAATAACTTGTTTTTTCAATTGTAATTTAAAAAAAATTGAAAAATAACTTGTTTTTTCAATTTTTATAATAAAAATGTGACAGGAACATTGAAAAAATTGCAATTTTAATTCCATTTTTTTTATTTTTTTTAATAATTTTGAAGTCTTATTTGTAGTTTTTATAATAAAAATTGAAAAATAACTTGTTTTTTCAATTTTTATAATAAAAATTTAAAATACAAATTAAAAATAAAAAATGAATTGATATTTATATCTTTTAATCGGGAAGGCCCATTCCATTAATCGGCATATATATTTGATCTACACTTCGTTACCTTTCTACCCTTTTTTTCAATACCTTTTTATTGAATTTTTATTTAAATTTTTATAGTAAAAATTGAAAAATAACTTTTATTTCCGATTTGTATTTAAAAAATTAAAAATAAGATTTATGGTATAACCTTTTACAAATTAAATAGAAACTTTATTTTTCAAATTTTTTATAAAAGAAATCAGAAAATCATAATTTTTGCATAAAAACTGATAATTTGTACGATAACTCGTTAGAATAACTCAAAAAACAACAAAGTTGTTCAGTGCTAAAGTTTGTCTTCTCGTATTTTTTAGGGATATCGGATCTTCGGCAGTGCTGATATTAAGTTGAGTTTTTTTGTTATTGTTGTTGTTGTTGTATGTATGGCTAGCAAGTGCATCAACGATGCTTTGACATTCGTGCCGCCATCAGCAGTACCAGCAGGATTTCAAGCTTTTATCCATTTCCCCGCGTGGCTTCGCATTTTCCCACTGCACTTTTCTTTTTATTTTTTTGGCATAAGGAGTGAATTGATGACAAATTAATTAAAATGGAACGACAGAAGTGAAAGAGAGAGAGAGAGAGCGATAGTAGGATGAGCTGTAAAGGCAGCATTCCTTTGATGCGTCTTGTTAACATGGCGTATACGTTAAACGAGTGAATGCGATATCACCGCACCATCGACATGCTGTGCCTTCTTCAGCTGCTGCTGCTGCTGATTAAATGCAAATTCTCGTTTACTATCTCTCTCTCTCTCTCTCTGTGTATCGCTGTCGCTGTCTCTGTAGGTTGTCCAATTAATAGTGGGCGTGGCAACGCCTTTCCCCAACCCCTCAATCCACATTCAATCTCATTAGCTTAAGTTGCGATTTAAGCCAAAGTTGCTGGCAAAAATCTGTATATATTTTTAACTTGATCAAATATTGCTCTGAAATTTTAAATATATATTCTCAAAGCTTGGACAAAGTTTTTGAAAATAAATAAAAAATGGTTTAATAAAGTGAATAAATTAAAAGTTCAACATTTAAAATTTATTAAAAAATGTAACAAAATAAATTTAAAAACTAATTTTAAAATATATATAATATTTTATATATTTTATTAGATTAAAAACAAATAATTTCCATTTATTTTTCATTAGTCTTAATTTAATTTCAAAGGAGAATACAATAATTTAATTAAATACAATAAATTTTGCATTTCATCAAATTTCTCAGTTAATTCTTTGACTTTTGACTTTTTCGCATGCTTGTCTAATTGGCAGATCTTTTCCTTATGAGCTTTTAAACGTTAGCGATTTGAGGCCAGTGATTATATGTGTCTGGGACAATGTGTGTGTGTATTTGTGTGTGTGTGTGTGTGTGTGTGGTAAATATGCAAACAAAGCTAAAATATGAACTACGCAGGCAGTTACCAAAGGCAACATCGTCAAAAGTTGTCATGTAATGACCTTGAAAACACACACACACACATCTATACACACACACACACTTATCTATACACACACACACAACAATCTACACACACACACTCATATCGATATACACACACAAAATGAAGATTTTTATCAAATGTTCCGCTGGCCTCTTTTTTTTCTTTTTTTTTAATTTCGCCTGGACTTTGAGTTGTGTATACCCCTAGCCAATAGGGTATGCCTGTTTCAACGTGAATTATGAATTGAACGCGTTTTAGAACGAATAATAAGTATATGTACAGTGGTCAGATAAAGTATTTTGACAACACTTAAAGTTAAATCTACTCATAATTTTTACATGCGGGATGTAAATTTTGGCATCAATGGCAAGTTCATTTAAATTCCGTTTTGAATGATACAAAACTTTCGTTAACCCAGGTTGAAGATTTAGAATTTCTGTAAAAGTCTGCTGTTGAAACTTTTTTCTTAGTCTCAAAACAAATAACATAGTCTTGGATGCTTCTGCCAACAGTTCATAATAGAGACTCGCGAAATTTGAATTGTAAGATTATCAGAAAATGTTGCATGAGTAAAAAAAAACATTCTTATTTCTTAACCCATTTTATGTCGGCGATACAAAAAATAGTGAGCTTTTCATTAAAAACCACTTTTCTAGGCTGACTTTGGACCATGTAAAACCGAATATGAGGTTAAAAACCAAATTAAAATACACATTTTTTTAAAACTTAAAAAATTTTTTAAAATTAAATTAAAAATAAATTTTTATTTTTTATATATGCGATGACCAGAGTAAACATTTTCTGAATTTTCTAATTTTCCTTATTCTCCATTTGGATTTGAATACGTTGGTTTACATAAAAAAAAAACGATCTGAAAATTAAAAATTTTGCGGCAGAAAATGGGTTAAGATATCTCAACCAAACTGACAGATTGTGTGCTTATTTTCACTCCGTGTTACTTGCCGACCAAATTTAATCAAAATCGGATTACTTTATGATTTGAATATATATAAAATAGACTCTGTCTAAAGCATGTCTTGAGTATTTTAAAGAGTATTTAAATTTTGAAAGTCTTAAGCTTACTTTTCTATGCAGCTCATGTTGTTGTTGTTGTAATTAGTGCATGTAACATTTGAAGGGATATTAATTACTTTGATGCATGTATCCAACACACACTCTCCCTCTCTCTCTCTCTCTCTCTCTCTCTCTCTGGGCGTGTGTTTACCTGGCATGTTTGACATGTTGCCAACATGCGGCGCCAGCGTTAAAGCCGCCTCAGGTGACCCACTTCCTGGCCACCTGGCTGCTGGCCTTTTTACACCCAGCGAAAAAAGTCCATCATAAATATAAATAAATAAAAACATTTCAACAATTAAATATTTAATAATATTATTTCATTATTTATTTATATGAATACATTAGAGCCAAAGTGAAAAACCATTTTACATTTTAAAGTAACATTTGCTATAAATTAATTTAAAGCTTTAACTAATTTAAAAAAATGACAAAGCTTTTTAAATTGTTATTAAGAGATATTTTTTCAGCATGTCACGTTATTTTTAATATTTTTTCTTACTTTTCAATATTTTATAATTTTAATTAAAATATATATTTTAAACAAGTCATATTAAATTTATAATTATCGCTTTGACTCAAATATTCGCTAAAATATCTCAGCAGCTAAAAAATGTTAAAATTTAATATTTAATATGTTAACTACTTAAATTAATTATATTCATATTTTATATTTAACCTTGGGCTTTAATTTTCGATACACAGGGTTGCCCATATTCGACGGACCCATGTTTTTTTTAAAAAAAATCAAAGAAAAAAATAAAAATTTGGCGGTTGGCAATCTTAATCATTTAATTTGTTCCAAGTAGATTTGTTTACATCAATTTTTGAATATGATATCTCTCAAATGGCCGCCTCTGGCGTTGATGGCGTATTGTGCCCTTTTTGCAGCATTTTCCATCGTTTTCGCCAACATTTCGGCCGGAATAGCGGCTATTTCTTCACGAATGTTGTCCTTGAGCTCTTCTACGGTCCTTGGCTTGTTAACGTAAACCTTTGACTTCAAATATCCCCACAAGAAGAAGTCAGGCGGCGTCAAAACGGGCGAACGCGGTGGCCAGTCCAAATCACCACTTTCGACATCAAACGGCCCAATGACCGTTTTCGCACTAACGCCGCACAAAACTGTGACTTTTTCGTCATGAAGAGGCACTTCTTCAATCTCCTGAGAATTTTTTTTTTTTTTTTTTTTACGGTCCCATTCAATGTGAAATGGGCTTCATCGGACATGATAATTTTGTTCCAAAATTGCTCGTCATCTTCGGCCATTTCGATGACTCTTTGGGCCCATTCCAATCGACGAGGCTTGTCCGCAGGCAACAATCTTTGCGTCAATTGAATTTTGTACGGGAACAAATGCAAATCAACGCGAATAATCCGTTGTAAAGTGGACCGAGCCATGCCCAACTGCTGAGAACGGCGTTTTTGGGATGTTCTTGGGGACCTCTCAACACTGGCTCGTACGGCAGCGATATTCTCGGCCGATCGCCTTGGTCGACTTTTATTTGGCCTCTTCGGATTAGAAAGAGCCTCACCAGTCGAAAATTTTTCGTATAAACGCTTAATGGTGTTCTTAGAAGGCGCACTTTTCACATTTTTTAATTTTTTAAAAGCACGTTGAGTTTTCACAATTGACTTGTTCTGTTGAATGTAAATTTCAACTATTTCAGAGCGCTCGCGTGGCGTGTATTGTTCCATGGTAAAAATCTGCTTGGACTGACGCTTCAAACGCGGTATGTCATTAAGCGATCTGACATCTCTGTCAAAAGTTATGGAGTTGCCAATGGGTCGTCGAATATGGGCAACCCTGTACATGTCTCAAAAATAATAAATCACCAAATATTTCTTCGTGTGTATTATCACGCCCCTATCGCCCTCAAGCTGACTCTAAAAATCGCCAGATTTTTTTTTTTTTTTTTTTTTTTTTTTGCAATTTTGTTGAGCCCACAGTTGTTGTTTTAGTTTCAAGCCTCAGGCCGTCAAAGGGGTATAACAACTGCGACCTAGAAAGCAACAATTCTAATGAGCACACTCTGTAAAGGCGCCGCTGCAGTGCAGGGTATGCTGCAGTCTATCAGCTGAATTGAGTTGCATTTAGTTTTAGCACGCTTTTCATTAGTTACTTTTGCCAGCCTGCCATTTGTTATTTTCACTTGTGACCCTTTTCCTTTTACAAATTTTATACTTGTGACTTTTTTGTTTGTTTGCTTTTTTTTTATTTGTGACAAGTTGTTGGCCATTTGCCAGAAAAGCGTCTGCAGGTAACGAGCCAGCGAGTAACCGAGTAACTTGGCTTGAATTGCCTAACCCTAATTAGTTACGAGAATTGTGAAAGACCTGTCTGACCTGTCGAACATTAAATGGAATCTCTCAATTACTCGTACCTTTGCTCAAGTGGAAAAGCCAAAGTTAAATTTATTAAGGTTTTAAAGCACAATTAAATAGTATTGGATTTAACAATCTTAATTCCTATGATCTAAATCAGTAGTGTCCAAAATTCCAAAAGTCTATCCCATGGAAAGGAACGCATAATTCTGCCGGCGGTTGCGTCGCAGCCGACACACGTAATAGAGAGAGAATACGTGTGTTCTATAAATAGCACATTCGGCGGCTTGTGCTCTCACGATGCGTGTGATCGGCTTCTCGTTCTCTCACGAAGCATCTGATCGGCTGATGCTTGCTGATGTCAGTCGCTGAGCTGCGTTCAATGAGGAGAGAGGAGTACAGCGCTAGACTTTTATCACACACTGCAACCGATGCTTTGCTCTCTCTACTTCGCCAACTGCAACGATGCGACAGTTTGAATCTGCTTTCATTTCATATTTTCAGTGTTAGGCGTAAAACGTTTCGTTGACTTCGTGTTTTGCTGCTACTGATCTTTAAGAATATTTTTTGACATTTTCATTTTAAAAATAATTTATTGAAAAGTTAATCCAGTATTTAAAACAATGTATTATTGCTTTAATTAAATTTAATCATGCATTTGTTGAGCCATACGCCAGTTGGTTAGTCTCAGAATTAATTCAGGTCACAGTTGAGCTGAGCGTGAGTTTTATTGACACTTGTGAGGAACTTTAAAAGTGCCAAGTGGAGAAACAACAACTTTATTATTGATGGGGATATCAATTAATTATTTTGTCGTGGACCACGAGCAACAAAGTGTATTTGCATCGCACTTGTCATAACACGCGATATTTAAAATTAAAAATCCACACGATAGGGATTAAAAAAAAAAAAGGAAAATGGAAACGAGGACGACAGCGAGAAGAGAACTGCAAATGCGATGAGTGCAAAGAGAAAACATACGAAAAATAGTTGTTGTTGTTGCTCCAATGGCAATCGGGGCAAACAATATGGCGCTTGAAACGGAAGTGCTACGGTTTATTTACACTCGTTGAACAATTGAGCAAACAAAAATGGCCAAAGAACAACCCAAATAGTTGTTGGCAAGACAAGTGAACTGTTGAAATGCTCACCACAGTCAGACAGACATTGTTTTTTTTTAAATATACTTGCAAATACTTGCTACTAACACTCGGTACATATATTTGGAAGTATCACTCGTTACTCTTAATCGCTACCTCTACTTTACTCTAGTATTAACTTTACTATAATTCGTTAGTGTTATCATACAACAGCTCGCTTCTACTCGTTATTATTACTCGTTACTATTATCGTCACTATTATTACTAATACTTGTTGCTATTACTCGTTATTAACTATTACTCGTTAGTTTTACATGTTACAGCTACTCGCTTCTCTAACTCGTTACTATTATTCGTTACTAATACTTGTTGATATAGGTCAAAATTTTACTATAACTAATTCTAGCTTTTACAGCTAGAAATTGATACTCGCTTCTATTACTCGTTATTATTACTTAGTACTCACATAAGCCTTTCTTAGACTACTACTCGCTACTTTCAATCTATGACACTTATTTCTATTCGTTGCTTTAAATTGACTCTGTTACTCGCTCTCTTTTTACTCGCTACTACTATTCACTCTTAATACTCGATTCTTCTACTCGTTACTCGCTAGTACATATAGTTTGATGTATTTTTAAATGCTTTCTCATTTGGGTCAATTTTTTGCCACTCGCTATAATGTCTCGTTGTTCAAAACTCGTTGCATTCATTACTTGCAGCTCGCTACTTTGGCCAAGTGTCAATCACAGATGCAATCGCATTAAATGTTTCGCTAAAGCGCAGAGTCAGCGAAGCCACCGAAAAATTAGTTTTAACGCCGTCACAGGATTCAATAAGCTGTCCATTTTCTGTTAAAATACTGGCAGTTGTGTATTCATAATGTGTTCAGATAACCACATTCACCAGTAACTCGCTACTCGTTATTTATTACTCAGATATTACTCCTTACTTATTGCTAACATTTAGCTAATTTATTAACCAATTTACTATCTAGAATTTAGAGATATTCAAATTTACTAGTTACTCGCTACTCGTTGCTTATAAATAATTTACTACTCGCTCGTCTAATATTTCTAATAACAACTTACATTGCATTACATTTATTGAATGAATCAAAAATAATAATAACAATATCACTATGTATCTTCAAAATATAAACTCTTTAAGTCGCCACTCGTTATTTTCGTACCTTTTTAATATGCGTTACTTTTAAAATTTAATAAAAAGAAAATCATGGAAAAACTCTCATGTTTTTGCAGCTACAGTCGTTGTTTTTTAGTACCTAGCAATTCGTTACTCGCCACTCGCTATTATTTGGATTCATCAGACTGTTTTGGAAAAAAACACATAAATAGAAAATACTTTTATGTTCAGTCTGTTGTTGGACTCGCCCACTCGTTACTCGTTACCTATCCGCAACTCGCCACTCGCTATTATTTGGATTCGTCAATCTGCTTTTGAATAAAACACATAAATAGAAAATACTTTTATGTTCAGTCTGTTATAAGACTCTCCCACTCGTTACTCGTTACTTATCTGCAATTCGCCACTCGCTATTATTTGGATTCATCAATCTGCTTTTGAATAAAACACATAAATAGAAAATACTTCTATGTTCAGTCTGTCGTCTCTCTCCCACTCGTTACTCGTTACCTATCCGCAACTCGCCACTCGCTATTATTTGGATTCGTCAATCTGCTTTTGAATAAAATACATAAATATAAATTACTTTTATATTCAGTCTGTTGTTGGACTCTCCCACTCGTTACTCGTTACTCATCTGCAATTCGCCACTCGCTGTCTTTCATCGGTTCATCGTTCTGTTTTCAAATTGAGGTCATGAATAGTAAAGGCATCTCCTGTTGGCGACTCCCACAATCATCTCATCTGATTTTACTCGCCACTCGCTACTCATGTGGATTTAAGAATATATTTTTTTTTTTCTTTTTTACATACAACTTTCAGCTGGACATGCAGATGCATACATATTTATTGCGTGTTTACAGGCAAATTTAAAAAATGCAACACACCAGAACTTGTTCTCTGTCATTCTCCCTTTTTCTCTCCCACTCCCCCCCCTCTCTCTCTCTCTCTCTCTCTATTTGTCGTTCCTTTGTCGATGTAGCTGCCTTCCCTTTCTAACGTTTGTTCGTTGTCCTCGCTTGACTGCAGCTGCAATGGCATTTTTATGCAAAACAACTGTTTGCTGTCAACAGCACAGCGGGCTATACAGTCAGCAAGAGAGAGAGATAAAGAGAGAGAGGGAGATTGGTCAGCATCATGTTATTTAGCACTCATCCCTCTCTTTCTCTCTCGCCCTGCATGTGCCCAGCATGCTCGAATGGCCCTTTAAAAATGGCTTTAAATTTATGGTTAGCACATGACTCAATGAACTGATTGAAATGCGTTGCCAGGATATACAGAATACCGCAGAGCAGAGTCCCATCAAAAGGCTAAAGTATTCCAGAATGACCTTTAAGGGTCATGGTAAGGCTTAAAACTTCAGCACTTGAGCTGTTAAACCGCAACAAATCATTGAAAACGACTGCAAAAAGTTATTAAATCAGTTGATAAACTGATTTTCAATCACTAAATAATAAGAAGAGCATATAGCAAGTGTGTTCTCAACTGCGAGATACTCTGTAATGACAATAAATATTGGCTGAAGAAACTTTTAAAGAGACTTTTTAGTTTTTAAAGTTGATTAAGATTTAAGAAAATTAGAAATATGAAATATAGAAGAAAAAAAAAGAAAAGTAATATTTAAACATAAAGCATAAAAGGAGTTTAACATGACGGACAATTTGTTTTCTCTTCTTCTAACAATTTTAGGTGAATTTAAATCAGTGGTGTCCAAACTTACACAATCAAACATTGCACTTGTGTGTTCAGGAGCGAAACACGAAGTCAACGAAACGTTTAACTGCCTTACACTGAAAACATTAAATGAATGCAGATTCAAACTGTCGCATCGTTGCAGTTCGCAACGTAAAGAGAGCAAAGCATCGGTTGCAGTGTATGATAAAAGTCTAGCGCTGTACTCCTCTCTCCTCATTGAACGCAGCTCAGCGACTGACATCAGAAAGCATCAGTCGATCAGATGTGAGAGAGCACGCATCGTGAGAGAGCATGCCGCCGAGTGTGCTATTTATAGAACACGCGTATGCTTTCGCTCTCTATACGTGTGTCAGCTGCGACGCCAGCAGAATTACGAGTTCCTAACCCATGGAATAGACTTGTGGCATTTTGGACACCACTGATTTAAATACTAAGTTCTATATGGGCTAATCCAGAGTTGCGAACGTTACAATTGCACGCATATTTTC